>CM053783.1:220782552-221202552 GCA_028749045.1 Cupressus sempervirens
CATTGAATGTGTTCTTGCAAATTAGATCAATCAGCTTGGTGCATTTCATGCATGTAGCATATGATTGTGACATGGATTGATCATGGGGGTGTGTGTGGGCATATCTGGGTCTTATTTATTTATCCTATGTGTATTTAATAATGGTTGTTTATTTGGGTTCTATATGATTCTATTTGCAACAAGCTTACTTGTAGCCATGCAAGTATTTAAGAAGCACTTGGGTAGAGTGTTGTAGGTATTCATTCAAAGACCTTGAAGAGTAGAGATTTGAGTTTAGGAAACTAGAGTTGTGAATTTGTGAGAAGATATAGTAGTTACAACTTTAGAAATAAGGAGGTTTCTTGGTGGCTTGCAAGCACAAATTTAGATCTTGTTGGAAGTTTCTACCATATTTGTGGTGATCTAGGCTAGCGGGGGTTTTCTTTGGATCCGAAAGGATTTTTTATAACTATTACTTGCTTTGAATTTGGTATAACTAGGAAGACCTTACAGCCCATCACATGGCATATAATCAATTGTTATGAACAAAGATAAGAGTTTGGTATCATATCTTGCATCTTGCATTGTGTTTCTATTGTGTGGTTAATTATTGAGGACTAGATCACCTCTATTGGGGTTCATCTAGTTCTACATTGCATTAGGTTGTATAAGAGCTAGGTTTGATCTGGTCGGAGATTATCAGAGAAAAGGTTGGAGCTAGTTAATCTTATGGATTTTTTTTCTTTGGGTTTACAAAGATCTTGGAAGATGCCTTTGAGAATATTAGACCCTAGGGTGATTGATGATCTATGTGATGCCATGGAGACTAGGATTTTAGAGAAGATTAGATCATATTTCAAATATGAGATGAAGCAACTGAAGAATGAAATCATGTGAGTTATTTCTTGTAAACTGGGGAATGTGGGTACTAAAGATGGTTATGAGGAAGTTACTAAAAACTTTGAAGTTGTTGGACCTAGTGGTGAAGACATAATTCATCGCATGGAAAAACCTATGCAAGATGAAGTATAAGATAGATGTTTGTAATTTTCAATTACTTTGAATCTTGAAGATCTGATTGGTTGGACTAGTGGGTTGGAAGACTACTTTGGTTTAGAGGATATTGGAGATCCACTCAAATTGAGGTTGGTAAAAACTAAGTTGAAAGGACATGTTTCTTTATGGTGGAAATAATTACAAAGGGACATAGAAGAAGAAGGTGAAATAAAGATCACTAGATGGAGGTTGATGGTTACAAAACTAAAGGCTAGGTTCATTCATGTTGATTATGAACTTGAGTTGTTTAAGAGACTATAGTATCTAAAAAAAGGAACATGTCTATGAAAGATTATACCGAAGAGCTCTACAAGTTGACTGTTTGTCTCGGCATAGAGAACTTTCTAAGAAAAAGGTGGCTCATTATATTAATGGTTTGAGATTCAATATTTAGGATGAGGTTGGTATGTTGAAGATTGATTTGGTTGAGGATACCTATTAGTATGTCCTAAAGGTAGAAGATAAGTTGAAAAAAATACATCAAGGTAATTCTTAAGGGGAGGAGAAGCATGATCACTTGGTAAAGGATAAATGGATGACTGAAGATGAACCAAAACCTATTGAGCAAAGGAAGAGGATTGCCAAGGTTGCATTTAAAGGTAGTTTCTTCCATTGTGGAGAAGAAGGAATTACATCTTATTAATGTTCCTAGAAGGTTGGTGATCAAAGAATTATTGTGTTGAATGAGGTTGATAATTCAATTAATGAACCTGAGTAGGAAGGGGATAATTGGCCTGGTGAGTAATATTTGGTAAAAGGGCACTAAAACCTTGTTAAAGGAGTAATTTTTTTAGGAGTCATTGTAAGTTTTTTGGTAAAATTTGTAATGTGATTGTAGATGGTGGTAGTACTGATAACCTTGTCACTAAGGAGATGGTTTAGAAACTTGCATTGAAAAGAGTGAGACATCCTTGTCCTTATAGGATTGGTTGGTTACAAGATGAACATGCTTTGGAAGTGAGGGAGCAATGTCTTGTTGAATTCTAGATTGAGTAGTATAAGGATCAAGTGTTGTCTAATATTGTGGACATAAGTAATTATCATATATTACTTGGTAGACTTGGAAGTATGATTCCAAGGCTATGAATGATTGTGTTAAGAATGTATTTATAGCTAAGAAAGGTAACAAGAAGTGTTAACTGAATCCTTTGTAGAATGAGGAACTTCATAGGAGGAACCTAAGTTTGGTAGGAGAGTTGAGTTGAGGGATTCCAAAAGGGATAGATATTAGTGTGGAAAAAAACCTGTGGAGCATCGAGGAAGGATGTGAAGAAGAAAAAAAAATAGTTAACTATTTTTAGAAGTTTCTCACACAAGGGGAATAGAGGAAAGAGTGTACAAGTTGAAGACTTGGAGGAAATTTATGTGAAGAAATAGTTTGGGATTTATGTTTTAAACCCCGCAAGATGTTCTTCCAGATGTACTAAGAACATATTTTTTCACTTGGGGTGTCTGATGTAGGAGCATCTTGGGGTAGTTAGAAATCCTTTATGCTAGAGTGGTTCTCACTTAGGAGTTGGATAACTTAGTTGAAGAAGGGTTCATTCTTGGTCATTATTGAGAAGTTCTTGAGTGTGGTGTTGGTCAAGGAACTCAATCACTAATGAAGATTAGAATAACTTGTGGTGCTCAACAAAAATTACATAGTGTTGGTTGAGTGGGCTTGGCATATACTATGTTTTTTGGTGCATATTTGGCTTTCCATATCTTTTCTACTCGACATATACTACTGCTTGATGATACTTGGTGGTTTTGGTAACACTCAAGAATTTAGCTCACCAAATTGTTCTCTTGGGGATTGGATCAGCCAACTTGGTGCATTTAATGCATGTAGCATATGATTGTGGTTTGGATCAATTGTGGGGATTTGTGTGGACCTATTTGGGTCTTGGTTATTTATCCTATGTGTATTTAATAATGGTTGTAAGTAGACTAAGACATTTTATGTTCATTTGGGTTCTAGATGATTCTATTTGCAACATAGTGACCTTTAGCCATGCAAGTATTTGAGGAGGGATTAGGTAGATTTGTAGGTATTTTGTTAGAGATATGGAAGATTAGAGATTCAAGTTTAGGAATTTGGAGTTTTGAATTTGAGAGAAGAGCTAGTGGTTGTGGCTTTAGAAATAAGGAGGTTTTTTGGTAGCTTGTGAGAAAATGTTTATATCTCCTTGGAGGTTTCGACCAAATTTGTGGTGATCTAGGCTAGATGGGGTTTGGGTTGGATCTTAAGGGATCTTGCAAAACTATTACTTGCTTTGAATTTGGCCATAATGGGGAATGCCTTATAGCCTAGAACATTTCATGTAATCAGTTGTTTTATGAATAAAGAATTGAGTTTGGTATCAGATCTTGCATCTTATATTGTGTTTCCACTATGTGGTTAATTATTGGAAACTATATCACCTCCATTGGGGGTTCATTTGATTATGCACCGCATCACCTTAATAGAGCCATTTCATTGTAATCTAACTTTCACTACATTGTTGAAACTACATTTTAATATCATTTTTCTTTCTCTTAAAAAAATTTAGTTTACAACCAAATTATATGTAGCTTATTCATTTGATGCACTACAATTTACAATAAAATGGAATTTTTAAGCTTCAATATCTAATCATTAAACTTTCAAAATGAAAATTATTTTCCTTCCTTTTATTGCTACTACAACACAAGCAGAGAGATTCATATAATAATTGTAAGCCAATGAGTCCAACTAGTGCATCTTTGTTTCAACTTCCACAATACATTCCAATACAAAGGTGTTACAATAAAGAGAGATCTATAGCTCTCTACACCCAATCCAAAGCAAATGTAATAATGAGGAGGGTAAACTCTTCAACACAACACTTGATCATAATGCAACAATAATCCATCTTTTCACAAGTCTCTAATAGGAGGTTCATAAAATCCTAAGCTTCCTACATGAATCCACAAACTTGCAAATAAGATTGAACATAAACATGGAGAGCTCACCTCCCAACCTAGGTCTCTATGAGACCACCCACCAAGTTAGGAGAACCAATTCCAAATAGGTCACAAACACAATCAAACAAAAAATGAAAGAAAATCAAAAGAATGCCCAATCCAAGGATTCATAATGGGTTTCACCTAAGAACCATTGAACAAGGGTGAAGGAGGGCCAACCAAAGAGGAGATTCCAAATTATAATACATACAATCACATGCCTTTACAAGGCTTATAGTAATCACATGTCTTCCATACACATTCTCCCCTTATCACCCCCAGTGACATAAAAAATCATTGGAAAGGAAGGGCCCATACACCTTACTTATTTTTCCTCTTCTCTGTGAGAAGAGACTCTACACTACCCAAGAGGCCACAACAAATCCTGTCACCCTATACCACTTTCTCCCTCCCAAGGGCGAGTGATGCCTTCACACCCATAAACAAACCCTCAAAGAAAATTGCAAGAAAACAAGATTTGAAAAATATCATTCCCATCCCTTTACAAACACAAATAAAAAAAAACATAAAATGTATGAAACACATGAACAAATATCATCAACATGCTAATCTACAACCAAAATAAAGAACATCCTTAGTAAGAGCCACCAACCTTACTCAAAATGTGATGGAAATGGATAGTTGAGAAGATTGCTTTCCTTTTTTGCTCCAATATTCAAACCCCTATGTGTCTAAACTAGAGAGTGGATGAGAACCCACTAAGTTGTCCAAGGCACTCTAAAAATCCTCCATATCCTACCCATCCACTAGCAATAAGTTTTTGAGTTCACCTCTAGTCCTTGGCCATCATTCTTATCTCCTATCATAAATACAAGTTTGGGAAAGTGTATGGGTAAGGGTAAGGACATAAGACTCCTCCATTTTTCCAACTTTTAGAAAATATATTGTTTGGAGGGTCCCTAAAGTTGTGTAGGCCTTCTAGTAGTGAAAATTAGGTCCCTCACTCATACCCCTACCATATGGGCACTTAATTTCCACTAAATTAAGCTCCTAGGATCACTTTTAGCCCCTAAAAGTGAACTAAAATTCTAAATTCGAATTCCTATTTGGTGGGACTTTACATGATACCTCTAAAAAAATGTGATTATCTTAGGCACTCACTTAATTTTGGTTTTAGGCTAAGGGTCTCATTTCCAAAACCTAATTGACATGTCATTTATACATACATTACAAGTGTCAAATGACATCATTAAATCGCACTACTCATTACAAGTGACATGTCACTAATTACAAAATGAATTAACCTAATACAAACATTCAATTTATGTTTAGAAATTAAATTACATAAAAACAAATTTGAATCTCTTCAATAGATTCAACCTTGGTTTCACTATCTACAAATAGGTTTAGCCCTTGGATCTTTGATTTAGTACCATGGTTAAATTCATGTACACTCAATTCAAATATTAGTAGCTTGAAAAAAATCACATTTATATCAATTTAATTCACACAATTAAATTCAACTTAAACATTCATAATTCCATTTCAATAAACCTTTTCCATTTCTAATAAATGATTAAATATAACAAATTTTCATAATTGAAACATCACTACATATTCATCAATTCAATTTATATTACCAAAATGAATCATGAAACTGCATGCATATATATAATGTCATCAAGCATCATAAGTAAAAAATACTAAAGTAATCATCAAATGGTAACAATAATTTGGATCAATCCATAATCAATCAAGTAATGTCTCAAAATCTTGAATCAAAATATACTAAAACAAATGTATCAATTGAGATATGATGGGTCAGGGTGAGGCTTCATATTCCTGATGAATTTTGCATGCAAATTCAATATCCTATAGCACAAATTTATGATTGTGTTTTACATTTTGATTCTAAATCTATGATAACACAAGTATTTTCCTCATTAGTTATCAAGATACCGAAATTTTTCATAGAGTTATTTTTGCAAGGCTATCTTATTTATTTTTGTGATGATATTTATGAATAGTATTAAGAATTTGTGGTTACAAGTCTGCCAAATTCATTGATGTATCACCCCATTATCTAAAATTTAGTTTTCATATACATATATGTTTATTCCTTTTCTAGTATAGAATTAGTTTTAGGAAATTCATCAAGGGAAGCCACCCCTTAATCAAACATCCTCTCTCATCCTAAGTCTAGCCACAACTTGCAAGTGTTTTCATTTTTCAAAAGGATAGTTTGATACTGCATTAGTCTTTTCATACAATCCTAGTTGACAATAAGGACCTTTAGGCATATAACATATCTACAAGGTAGGTAGTGACATTTCAAGATTATCCAATGAGTTGTGTTTTTTGCAATTGCAACTATATGTAACCCTTAATTAGGCATGTTTGTGTTTAAGAATCTATAAATCCTTTAACATGGTGCCTTTAAAATGTAGTTTTGTAAATCCTCTAGTAAGGTATCTTTAATAGGATGATTATAATCTTAATAGGTTGTTAGCATTCTTGATATGATGAGTTCTCAAAAGGAACTATTGTAACTCCTAACAGGACAACTTTTTAATTTGAGTAAAATACTAGTCAGTATATTACTCCCACTATAGTTTTCACCCCCTCACTAAGGGTTTACACATGAAAGATCATTTTGTCATTGATGTATTCCTTCTTATGTCAGCTTGTATAGTTTTACTTTGTTGCAATTATCATTACTTTTCTTTTAAATAAACTAGCATGTAAGTTATTTGAAGTGTTAGAAAAGATAACTAGGTTTAAAGGTCAAACTAATTGACCCCTCATCCCAGTATGGGCTTGGGCCAATAGTATCTTGTAATGCCTACCCCTATTTGACTTTTCTGTTGTAGTGCAAGATTCTTTTAGGCCAGTTTTCTGATTATGCTTTATGATTGACAATACATGGTTACTAGATTAGATTAAATGTATTTCATATTCAATTGATATATGTGTTGAGTTACTTAGTTATTTTAGGTGTTTATGATTGTTTCAATGATGATAAATGTATGTTCAGTTAGTGATTTTAGTTATTTCATGATGGATTATTTATATGTGT
Source organism: Cupressus sempervirens (assembly GCA_028749045.1). Lineage (NCBI taxonomy): Eukaryota > Viridiplantae > Streptophyta > Pinopsida > Cupressales > Cupressaceae > Cupressus > Cupressus sempervirens. Next base: position 220,789,592 of record CM053783.1, read on the forward strand.
TTTCTTTGGTTACTTACCCCATACTTTCATATGTATGGTGTACATGTATGTTTTTTATATATATGACCTTTCTGATGTGGTTGAGAAAAGGAGTTGTAGTCACCTGCTAGTTGGGACCTACATGATGCACAACTTCCTACCATTGCCTATTTACTTTAGAATATATGTATTTGTACATGCGATTTTATGCAGATTGCAGGTATCGAGAATCGAATTCCCTGCATTGCCAAGATGCGTGTACCCTATCATAGTATTTCAATGGTATAAGTGGGGAGATAATTCTTGAGTCCAAATCCTAAACTAAGTCAATTGTCTTAGAAAGTAGGACAAGTATCTGAGTTAGTTTCACCACTCCAAATTTGTTAAATGACATGAATTCATGACTTTGACCCTGGAGTTTGATTTTGTTCTTTCTCTTTGGTTTTGTGGGTCTATTGTGATTTTTTGTTATAATTAAATCAAATTAAAAGATAATTTAATAGAAATTTAATTTAAAAAATTACTATTTAATTATATTTAATTAATTACAAAATTAATTAAATAAAAGAATTAAATTTAAAGATTTTATTAAAGTTCTATTTTTTGATGTATTTATATTTATTTAATTTAATGATAATTATTTAGGAGTTTTATTTTAATAATAAACTCTAAATAATGTTATTAATTAAGTTAATAGATATATTATTAAAAAATATGTTGTGAATTAATTAAATAAAAGAATTCAATAAAAGATAAAGTTATAATATAATTTTGGGCGTGATAATATTTATTTAATTTAATAATAATATATTTAGGAGTTCATTTTTAAATAAATGCTAAATATTATTATTACTTAACTTAATAAATATTATATTAAAAATGTCTCGAATATTAATTAAAGAGAGAAAACTAATTATTTAAATTAAGATATTTTGTAATTAAATATCTAAAAGAGTTGTGCATGAAAAGGTGAACGGTAATAAATTAATAAATGGTAATTGATCAATGAGTTCCCTCTTGTGATTCCATAATCAGAGCCCCAAATTTAGGAAAAAACTCTTTATCAGAGATCTAGAGCTCATTATTGCAAAAACTAAGTTTTGGAGGAGCAATTTCAGAGAAGAACAATTTTAGAAAAAAAAAGGGGATTATATGGTGCTTTGTGTGATTGTCATTTTTAGCATCAGATCCAAATATGATCTCATGGTTTATTTGTACAACAGTTTTCGTTCTTCAAACTTCTATCTTCTCCGTGTTTGTTGTGTTTTTTGGTTTTTAGAATTTTATTAGGTTGAAACCCTTGTATGCGATTTGATTATTCTTTGATTAAGAAATATTTGTTTATGCTTTGAGTATTTGAAAACCCTCGTATTAAAATCATCACTCTTCATTTCTTGAAGATATCTTTAAATGAATTTTAGTTTTGAAACCCTTGTATGCGACCTACCATTCTTAATTAAGAGAAATTTGTATTTGAGTTGGAAATTAGAAGTCCTCATTTGATGAATTGGATAGTTTGTAGTTTGAATCAATTAAGAAATTTGTGTTTTCGAGATAGGGTTTTAGAAGGTTTTTGTTTTTAGTAAGTTTCCATTTCTAGAAAGTTTTCATTTTTAGTAAGTTTCCATTTATGGAAAGTTAACATTTTTAGTAAGTTTCCATTTCTAGAAATTTTCCATTTTTAGTAAGTTTCCATTTTTGGAATGTTTTCATTTTTAGTAAGTTTTCATTTTTGGAAAGTTTTCATTTTTAGCAAGTTTACATTTTTGGAAAGTTTTCATTTTTAGTAAGTTTTCATTTTTGGTAAGCTTCTATTTTGAAAAAGTTTCCATTTTTATTAAGTTTCTATTTTTGGAAAGTTTCCATTTTTAGTAGGTTTCCATTTTTTATTTTTTTTCATTTTAAGTAGGTTTCCATTTTTAGAAAGTTTCCATTTTTAGAAAGTTTCCATTTTGGGAAGTTTTTATTTTTAGTAAGTTTCCATTTTTAGTAAGATTTTATTTTTGGAAAGTTTCTATTTTTAGTAAGTTTCCATTTTGAATTTTTTTAAATTTGTAGTAAGTTTCCATTTCGAGAAAGTTTCCATTTTTAACATGTTTCCATTTCAAGAAAGTCTCTATTTTTAGCAGGTTTCCATTTTAGGAAAGTTTCTATTTGTAGTAAGTTTCTTTTTTGGGATAATTTTTCCAAAGTTTAATAAATTTAAAAATATTATGGTAATAATTGATAATTATAATTGTTATTTCTTAATAAGTATTGTTTAATTTTTTAATTTAATTATTTGAATATTTGATTTATTACTTTATTATTTAAATATAATTCTAAAGTAAATTGAATATCAAAGAAATTAATTTGGAGAATTAATGGTTATCTTTAGTAAACTTGGGTCGAGCTTGATCATTCGATTTTATATGAAAGTGATTTATATTACTATGGAAAGTTTCTTGTTTGAAACCCTTAGTAATTAACATACTTTAAAAAGATGAAAACTGTGATGTGTATGTTCACTGAACTCTTATGTTTTGATAACGAATTGAACTATGAAACAATGTTTAAACAACTTTATATGATTTGTTAAATCATCTAGAATTCTAGTGAACTTGGATACTTTAGTAAATTTGGTAACTAGAGAAATGAAAATTGAAACCCTAATTGAGATCAAAAACATTATGAACTGTAATATTTGGAAATAAAAACTTGGAAACCTATGGTGAAAATTAAATATGTGTGTTTTCCGAAACCTAATGTATTATAAAAAGTTACTATTGTATGTACCTTATGTGACATGTGATTTATTGGTGTTGGATTTTCGAGGTTTGACTTAGCTTTGACCAGTCAAGTTGTATTACCAGAGGCTTGGGAGTTTTGTCTGTGATGTCATGATGATGGTTTATATACGATCTTTGATACCCAACCATGGTAATGTGTAATGTGTGTGCTATGTTGAGTTTGATCAGATGTTTTGATATGCTTTCCAATTCTTGAGTAGAACTCAGGTGGATGAAATGTCTTTCTTGATATAACCTTTGAGTCTTCAATCATTTATCTTTGGTTTACTTTCCAGTTGCTTGTATAGGACTGAGGTGATTATGTGATTTGTTTTGCTGATGTCATATTGTGAAATGAATTTAGTTTATGTGTACTTGATTTTGGATCAGTCCTGTTAGGATGATCGTATTGGTGGAATCTGTGATTATGATTAGTGATATTTAAGTGCTTTCCAATTGCTTGTTTAAGAACTGATGTGTGTTTTATAGTCATTTGAGATCTTTTGCTTTTTCTGATCTTAGGGTAGGTTATCTGAATATCATGTTGGGAAGTGGCTTGCAATGGAGGCCAAAGCCAAAAAGAGGCTACCTAGTAACCCATTATAGGTTATTTTAATAAGTGATATCATTTCATTAAATGGGTTTAAAATGAATTAATAAGATATGGTACTGCATACAGTCACTAGGAGGTTGGAGTCCCAAGAGACTACTAGAGTAACCTTAGATTTGACTCATTGGTATGCTTTGTATGTACGAAAGAATTTTAATACTGCATAAAGACACTAGGGGTCTAGAGTCTAGAGAGGCTATCAAGGTAACCTTAGAGTTGGCTCATGCGATGGCACTTGCCCACTTACATAATAGATTTCCTACATGTCTGTGTTGTCTTTAGGTTTAGTTGATACTTGTGTCTTAGTACCTTTTGAGATAGTTTGAGATAAGGTTACTAGCTTAGGTGAGATCTCTATTGTTGCTAATAATGAAGATGTTGTGATGATCTGTGCACATGCACATAATGCACCATACCTTCATGCTATGCACACTTGTGCACCTTCATGTTATGCACATCTTTGTGCACTTTGAAGTTCATTCCTTGATTTTTTCTTCTCTCTAGCTACCCAATCCTTCCTGGTTAGAGACCAGGTGATCCAAATCATCTGGAACAATTAAATGTTTGAAAAATTTTCATATATTTTTTAACAAGATTTTCTAGGAATTTTTAAATGGCTTTTTCAGAGGACTTCTGCTCAAATTTTCAAGTTTAAACTAGGAAGCCAAAGGCTCCATGTTTTAGATACTACAATTAGATTTATAGTTATTCTTTCAAACAGTGTAAACAATTTTGAATTTTGAGCTCTAAATCAAAAGTTATGAACCTGACAAGTTAAGGATGCCTTTTTATCTGAACAAAGAAGCAAACATTAGTCCAAAGAGTTGAAAACCAAACCCAAAACAAACCCTAACTAACAAAAACCTAGCCCAAATGCTTCAAAACATTGAAAAAATAAGTTAATCCCCCTTTTACCCCTGATATGCAAAATAGTGCACCTTGTAGACCTGTGCACCTGTGCACCTTGGTGACATCCACACATGCACATGTGAAGCAAGTGAAAGGGCGGGGGGGGGGGAGACTTAATCCTTCAATGTTTGGAGTATGCAAAAGGGTGTGTACATGTGCACCTTGATGGGGTGCACATGTGCACATCCTTATCCTATGCCTTAAGGTTTTGAAAAGGTGCACCTGTGCACACCTTTCATTAGATATCTTGTTTTGGACCTAGTGTGCACCCTTTGGAGGTACATACTTGTGCATGTGCATAGGTGCACATCTCTGAAGGGAAATAAGTGTGCACTCATGCATTCAACACACCTACACACCCTAGATAGGTGTACATGTGTGTTAGTGCGCAAGTGTGCATTTATGCACTAAAACACTTAAAATCTTTTAATTTTTCTCAAGTTTGACACCCCATACTTGTTTAATCAGAGACTAGGACTTGATCCAGACTCAGGAAGAGTTCCAAAATGATTAGGCCCAAGACTAGGGGTTTGGGAAATAAATGTTTTACTAGGGGTTCCCCATTTCTAGGAGAAATGGGGCATGTGTTGTGAAACCACAATAGAAGCAACTAGATATCTTGAGCAAGACAATGTTATGATAGTTATTTCCAAGATTGGAAAGAGACCCTATATTGAAGTCCCTACATTTCAAGAAATTGTAAGCTAAAATAAATAATCAATGATTTAGAAAAATATTTGGCGTATGAAGATTTTGAAGATATTAACACCATCAAATTTGTGAAGGCCAAGTGGAAAGGTCATTCAATAATTTTCTTAGAAGATATTTAGTTAAATATGGAAGAAGAAACTAGGAGAAAAGAACAAGATGTGACTTAATAGTGGAGAAATTAAAGAGATAATTCATTTTTGTTGACTATGAGATTGAGCTCCTTAAGAAAATGAAAGGGTTGAAGAAAGTGGGAAGATCTTTCTTGAAATATAAGAAAGACTTCTATCAAATACTCATCACAAAAGTCATATAGAAGTTGAAAAGGAAACTTTTTCTCATTACTTAATAGGTTAAGGCCAAATATCTAGTAGGAGCTAAGTCTAGTAAGGATAACTAGCATTAAAGAGGCATATCCATTTTATTTTAGGTTAAACTATAAGTTAAGAGAAATTTTAAGGAAATAAAAGATAGAAAATTCAAGGAGGAAGGATGGGTGGAAGATCCTTCATCTATAAAAATGAGGACCAGATAAAATTGAATATGTGGGAACCAATCAAAATCCAAGGAATGATGGTTTCAATCTTTCTCACAATAAAAATAACAAAGATTAGAGAGAAGGGTAAGAGGGAAATGATGAAGAAGAGGAGGTCTTTGTGGGATACATTACCATTTTGGATCTTATAAGGGCATGGATCTTATGAATGTCCCCAACATCAAGGGATAATAAATAGAAGACCAAATGGAAATGTGGATTACACATGAACAACAATATGCCAAGTCATCACTTTCTAGAGACATTGAAAAAGGAGATGTCCTTGTCCCTAGAAGATCATTTTTAAATGATGAGAATGAACTTAAGAATTGTAAGAATTTTTCCCTTAAAAGCTGTAAGTATAATTATAATGCATATAATTTTGTTGTTGATAGTGGTGGGATTGGTAACCTTTCCTTGGAGAAAATGATTGATAAGTTAAAGTTAGAGAGAAAGAAGCATCTAAATCCATACCATATTTCTTAGTTAAAAAATGGTCATAAGGATTTGGTTAATGAACAATGTTTGGTAAAGCTCGCTATTGGAATACATCATGATAAGGTGTTTTGTTATTATGCCTATGGTTTTTTTCTTTTTGGTTTTTAAGGGAGACCTTAGCAATTTTATCACTGCACAGTACATGATGGGTATGAATTTTTTTTTTTTTTTTGAAGGATGGAATCTGATACAATCTAAATCCATTAAAGGAAGAAAAATAAAAGGTATATAGTAATTCCAAAATATGTTTAGTTAATGGGATGAAGTTCCTAGAAGACATGAGGAATGAGCATATGTGATTTTCTTTAATCCCCAAAGTTGGTAAACATGAATTAGAAAATGTACCTACTGAAGTTGAAATTTTTTTGGATAATTTTTATTTCATATTTGATAGTGTACCTAATTGTTTACACCACTAAGCAATGTCAACACCCAAATGGATTTAATTCTAGGAGCTAGCTTTTCAAATAGAAATGCCAAAGGATGACCCCAACAAATATTGAGGAATAAAATAGACAAGTGCAAGAGTTGTTATGTAAAGGATTGATCCAAGAAAGTTTGAGCCCATATTTTTTACTAGAGGTACTAGAACCAAAAAAAATGGGCAACTAAGGAAAATAAGATTACTATCAATTACATATTTCTCTTTCCAAAGATGGATGAAATTATGGATTTTTTGAGTGGATCTGCATACTTTACAAAGATCGATCTAAAGAGTATATATCACCAAATTAGGATTAGAAAAGGATATTAGTTGAAGAAAAAATTTGAGAAAAAGGAGGGCTTTTATGAGTGGATATTCATGCCTTTTGAGTTAACTAATGCAATGAGTTCATTCATTTGGCTCATGAATGAGGCATTGAAATAAATTTTGGGTAAGTTTGTCATTGTTAATTTGGATGATATTTTTATCTTCAATAAGATATTGTAAGATCATATAATGCATATTTTTAGGTTCTTTAAGAAGTTAAGGGAAGATAATTTTTTTACTAATTTGAAGAAGTATACTTTTGTAAAATGGAGTAAGTATATCTAGGATTTAAATTACTTTAAATAGATGGTTTTGAAATTGACCTAGAGTAGGTAAGTACCATCCTTGAATTACCTATTAAAAGGACTATTACTAAGGTAAGATCCTTTCATGGTTTGACTGACTTTTACAAAATATTTATCACAATATTAAGTAGTATTTATGAACTCTTGAGTTCATAAATGAGAGGAGATGGGAAAGAGTTTAAGTGTATTATAGGAGAAACATAGAATTTTGACTTTTTGAAAAGAAAAGTTAATAGGATAAGGCTTCTAGATTTTAATAATATTTTTCAAGAAGACAATGGTGCTATTGGTAATTCTATTGGAGCTATTTTGAGTTAGGAAGGTAAACCCATTACTTATTTTAGTGAGAAGTTGAATGATACGAAACAAAAATATTTTGTTTATGATCAAGAGTTATGTATATAGTTCATGAATTGAGAAAGTGGATACATAATATTTTACCTAGGGAATTTGTTTTATCTATTGATCATTAATCTTTGAAATATTTGAACAGTCAAGGAAATTTGAACATGAGGCATTTTAAATAGGTTGAGTTTGTGTAGAGTTACAGTTTTATGAGGAATAGGAGTTAGAAGTATAATAGGGTTGTAAACTCCCTTAGTAAGAGATATATTTCATTGACAAAAATATAGATTTATTTTTTGGATTTAATGAGCTAGATAATTTGTACCCTACGGATCTTGATTTTAGCTAATCTTGAAGAGCTTGTATAGAACTTGTTACTCAAGATATAACTAGATGGTTGGATCTTATATTACAAGATGATATGTTATTCATATGTAGTTATTTATTTTTCATTCTGAGGAGTTACATGAAGGAGAACCACATCAAAGAGAAGCATACTAAGGTGTTGGCAAAATATTTTCGTCGAGATAAAATCATTGCTCTTGCTAGTGTGAATTATTATTGGCTAAAATAATAAAAATATGTTAATAAATCTTATAGAGTTTCATAATATATTAACAAGAAGGATATATTAGTATATCAAGAACTCAGAGGATGCGTGATTCAATTTTTGTTGTTATAGATTGGCTTTCAAAGACAAAACATTTCATTCCTTGCAAGAAGAATGATGATGATTTTTTTCATGTGGAAGATTTATCTTTTAAAGAATTGGTGGGACTACATGGTCTACTACAGAGGACATTTTTATACCAAGACACTAAATTTATTAGATACTTTTGGAGGATACTGTGGATAAATTTAAAGATGTAGTTGAAGTCATCTTAACACATCATCCAAAGACTGATGGACAAACATAAGTCATGAATAGGAGTTTAGGGAATCTATTATGATGCTTGGTTGGAGATAAGCTAAAAGGATGAAATTTTATTTTACAACAAGAAAAATGTTCATACAATAATTATAGTGATAGGAGTATTAATAAATTGCTGCAAAATGAATACATGGTACAAGGCTAAGGCATATGTTAAAATGAGGCATAATGAATTTGAGATTGGAGATGAAGTCACGATTCATTAGAGAAAGAAAATATTTCTAGATGGAACATATAATAAGTTAAAGATGAATAAGTTTGGACCATGCAAAATATTGATGAAGCATGATTCATGAAATGGTTATGAAGTAGAGTTTCCTAGTGAACTCAATATTTCACTAGTGTTTAATATCTATGATATTATAGAGTATCATGAAGTGTTAAAGATGTAGTAATAGAAGCACAATGACATATTCTAGTAACTACTTTATCTTGGAGGAGGTTGAAGACATATTAGATAGTCATATTAGTACAAGAACAAGAAACATGACCTACGAAGAATCTTTGGTCAAATAGAAATGAATGCTTATTTAATATTCATCATGGTTTTCAAAGGATGAGGTTAACCACCTTGGTTTTTCTCCAAGTACTTCAGATGTGATAAGGTCAATTCTTATATTAATTAAAATGTTTGATGGAGAAGCATTCTAGGTGCAAGGGTAATCTTATGTTACAAAAAATATTGTCTAGTTTGCCAATAAGGGCTATCTTAGAGTAGAAATACTATTTTTAGTAAGTTTATTGTTGGAGATCATAATATTATAATTTATTCATTGGGGATTACTTTGGTTATATCATCTTTCCAATATATTTTTATTCAAAGATCACATGTGGTTTTGAAGATATTGATATTTTTTAGTTTTGGCATAAGGGTAAAAAAAAATTGAACTCAATTTTAAAGGTTGTAGAGGATCATAAAGGGGTTCATTCCTTTGTTGAAAAACACTTCATAGATTGATATTTATTTAAGATCAACGTATTAAGGGGTAGAATGTTCGTGCAATATCATTGATAGGTCATCATTACCTACTAGTTTAGTATTTTTGAAATCAATTATAACCATGTCAATCATGTCAATTATAGCTATGCAGTTATTAAACTTCATTTCCTCCTATATAAAGGTATGCACATTGAATAAATAATATATCATACTTTTAGAGTCTTCATAACACCATAATGGGAAGGAAGTTTGTGTCAAATAAGAAAAGTAAAATAGGTACTTAAAAAAGTTCATACATAAAGAAGAGGATGCATATAGTTATGTAGTAGTATTAAATTATATTAAATATAAAATTTTATCATTTTGTTTGAACAACATGATACAAAGAATTTGAACACATGTCTAAGATTGATCTCATTATATAATTGTAAATAATAAAATTTCAAATCTATTTTAAAACAAGAGAAAATGTTTTTTTTTTTTTTTTTAAAGTTCAAATAAAGTTTATATATTTCCTCTTTTAAAGTAAATCTGTATTGCACATCTCGAGAGGCCACAATTATTTAGACCTTTGATATTTTCAAATTTTAAATCGATATCATTTACCATCTCATAAAATGCCATTCATGTAATTTTCATATATTGAGCAAGGTCATCTCTAGAATTTGGATCCCATTGAAGAGACACATAGTAATATATAACTATAGTTAAATATACATATGTGTAATTACATAAAACTTCAAAAGTGACAATTTAGTTTCTTACTTCATTATAGCCTTAATGAAGAGATTTATTATATCAAGTGTTCTAAATGTGTCATAAATATCATTAGTATATGCAACAGTTATGGAGAGGCTTGACAAGCCAAATATAAATGTAGGATGCCTCTCATTCACACAAATTGCACATCCCATAGAAAAATTTCTTCATGATGATAAAAAATAATTCTAATTAAACAAATGAGACTCACTCCACTATTTGAAATACAAGATCAAATTTAAATCAAATCACTTGAAACCTTAATTACCAAAACAAATATAGATTCTAATTCCAATTCTTAAAATTTTAATATAAACAATAAAATGAATCTATTATACATTATAATTAGAAAATATAACATCTAACTTGTATAACTCATGTATTATAAGCTTCAATCCCTTTCTAGCATAGCATTTCAATGATATTGAATATTATTCTAGATAAAAATGGAAATTTCTCATTGCCTACTATCTCAACAAGACAATTATATTATTATAACATTTTTAAATATATGTTTTTTTTAATTCAAAGATAAAATGAAGTAGCAAAAACATAAATTGATATCCTATTTTATTTATATGGATCTCTCATATTGGAGATAGAAAATAGAATGTTGTAAGAAACACTGATGCAAATGGGTATTACATAGTTTAATCCAAAAGCATAGCCCACCAATTATAAGAGATGTTATCACTACCCAGTAATATGTTTCATTAGGATTTGATGTTCTAAAAGGTCCCAACATTCTTATTGTCATATTATTTTATTATTAAATATACCTACTAGCATGAATTCCTTATGGATATTGTCATTATTCTTTAGTAGATGATTGGATTCTTATGTGTTGCATTCATACTTGGTTTGTCATTGATGTCAATGTATCATCTTTCTGGACAATTCTGGTAGAGTTACGAAGAGGATTTTGTTTGGCAAGATTTTCAATTATTGATTTATTTTCAAAAGGGTTAGCAATATTTTTTTAGATTCTTATATATGTTATGCCTATGTTCATGGGAAGACTTATGAAGTTTTTAGTAAGTTATGCAAGTTTTGCTAAGGACTGATTGCAAGACAATTTGGACAAAATTGTTTGTTGTTGTCTATATTGTATCATTTAGGAGATGTTGAAGATTATTCAATAGACTTGGTTTTTTTCTAGAGACACGTTCATGATGGTATGTTGAAGATGGAAAATTTTGATTTTCATCCTATGAAGATTTGTGAAGGATAATGTGTTAGTAATTGAGATCGACTGTGTTTTATTATTGATGTAACTTGTATTGTAGTTTGTGGAACTTACATGTAATATTTGTATGATCTTAAATTGGAAGAACTCCAATTTAATGAATATTTAGCACTTATTTAATGTAAGATCATCATGTTATCCTCAACTTTCATTTCTTTCTCCCCTTTTTGTCATTTTTTTAGGTAGAATTGGGTTAAAACCTAATAGATCATCTTTAAAGCTCCCATTTTTATGGTAATAAGCTTAAGGTAGGATCTATTTCCCACACCTCCTTCCTTTCCATCTACCTTTCCACTTGGAATCTTATCCTAGCATTAAAATAGGGTATCTTCATAATCTAGGTACGATTTCTAGATTCTGAGACCTATTTTGGTGTCCTTGGATTGTCTTCGGGGTGTGTGCACCTAAAAGTTAGGGGAACATTGTATCCCTGATGTATTAGGGGAAGATTGCACCCTTCATTAGACCCTTTTTCTTTGGGTCCCATGTTTCAAACATTGGGGTACAAAATCCTATGTCAGTCAGCCTGGGGGAATTAGTTGATTATAATTTCTATTTTAACCCCTTAATTTTCTTCATTTATCATCCATGATCATAACATGACATCTTGTTCTCACATGTTCAAGCTCCAACTTTCAGGCATTCAAGTTCAAGACTTCAAGCATTCATTCAAGTATTCAAATGAAGATAAATGATTCAAGATTTCACACAATTGAAGGATTTTATTTAGAAAAATATTCTTCAAGGTCCTTTGGTATATCTTCCACATATATTCATCTTCATCTTCATCTTCTTGGTCCAAATCCATTGGAGGAGACAAGAACATTGCTTTTGATTCAAGAGATCTAGCTTTGTAAGGTTAATTCATACATTTACTTTACATTCATGTTATTTCAATTATTTCAATTCAAGATTAATTCCTAGACTAAGGTTTGACCAAGGAAAATATCCCATCAACAACAAAATCCTTTAAAAAATAAATCTCAAGTTGCTTATCTCATATCAATAAATAGGTTGGAGATCAGAGTACCATTTTTGGCCTCCTACAAAACTATGAAAATAGAATTACTATTAGACATAATCAATTAGGGTCACACTACACCCTTCATGCACTAGTTCATCCCTGATAGATCACAGAAAGATTTCTAGGTTTTTTTTGTCCCACAGTTTCAAGCCTAGATCTAAAAGTTTCCTTTCATTTTGATCACTATAGAAAAAACCTTCAAAGATGAGTTCTTGTCCCTCATTTTTAAATTCAACATATACACACACATTAATGGTCTTTAAGGATTTTTGGCTATCTTTCCTATTCTTCTAGATCTAGTTTGCATTAGTGCTCATTGTTGAGTCGATTAACATTAATCTTGCTAGACCTAGTTCTTTAGAATTGGGATTGAAAGGTTCTTATTTTCTTATCTCCCCTTTCTATATCACACACTTACAATTAAATACAATAAAAAACATATATGGGTGTATGTTATGTGTTGAACTAAGGCCTTGTCCCCTTGATTCACATTTCCTACACCAAATTTATTGGTGAACCTGACTACCTCAACTCTTTCTTTTGTGGTGCTAGATTATCCTTTGAACTATTGATAATTACATGATTTACAGTATACTAATTTGGAGTTCATATCATAAGGGTCATCTTGCCTTTTTTAGTGTACGATCTTTATTACTGTTAGTCCTACTTATCTTATTCCCATTTAGAGAAGTCATAGATTCATGGCTATTTTTAATCTAGAATCTTCTTCTCTTCTTTGAAACCTTAGTGACCCTATGTTTTCTCATGATCCTAACCTTTCTATGGAGAATGATTCTTCTCACTCATCTCATGATGAGGATGGGGCTTTAAGAGTTCTCCCTGAACTTTCTAGTGATATTGATAAAATACATGATTGAGTTTTACAAGAAAATAACAACACTCAAACTATTGCTTGATTGGATTATATTAAGAAAGTGTTACGTAATGATGAACATGTTGTTAATATTTTTTGTGGTCTTAATTATCTTGTCCATAATCATGTTAATCCTTTGATGCAAGCTTCTTCTGAAGCTAGATTACCCGCCTTGTCTATACTCTTGAGCATTCTTTGCCTATCTCTATGCCTATCTCTAGCATTTCCACTTATGTTCCTCCTACCATGACTACTTTTTTTCATGTATCTAATCCTCTTAGTGGTCTTCCTATTTCTTCATTACTTGTGAGTGTTTCACCTATTTCATTTCCAACCTCACAACCTTCATATAATAGTATTCCTTCAACTTACCATAATCCTTCTACTATGGTTCCTAGTGTTCCACTTGTAGTTTTTTCCATTCTAGCCAATTCATACACTTTTCCTAGTGTGTCAAATGTGTTATTCCATATGTCCCTTCTAATGATTCCACTATCCTTAGTTTGGCTCAAATAATGTCTTCTTTACAACAACAACTTGCTTCCTTCACCCAATCTAAGTTTAATGATCCTACATGTGATATGGGTAGTCCTTTATCTTTTGAAATTATTTGTATTACTTCTCCTTTACAAGATGACACACCTCACCTTGATACTTATAATAGTAAATGTGATCCTATAACACATCTTAATACTTTCCAATTTCTATGTACTAAATATGTTCATGACCATAGAATTTTAGGTAATTCATTTGTTCACACTTCCCATTACAAAGCCTTGCAATGGTATTGCTCTTTTCCACATTACTCTATTGATTCATTTCATTAACTTGATAATGCCTTCATACAATAATTTTAGAATAATATTCCTTTTATTTCTTTGACTGATTTGATGCATTATAAACAAGGTCGTAAGGAGAAAGTGATTGATTTTATTAGTAGATTTAAGAATTTGCATACTTCAATTTATTATCATGTGCCTGATATTGATATATAGCATATATTTTTATTGCAAATTTACAAAAAAAATTAGAGATAAGATTTTTCTTATTGAGTTTAGCTCTTTTTTACAGCTTCGTGCAACGCTTCATCATTATTAGCTACAAGTGAGTCAGATTGAGAGCACCACTCTAATGGATCCTATACCCATAGATACAAGTGATTCCACACCAAATCCTAAAAATTCAAAAAATCTAACATATATTTCAAGATCAACAAAACCCCAGATATAGTAGATGATCAAGTAGTTGCCGCCTCTTGGAGTGCCACTACTTCTTCCTCTATTTTTTGAATGAACCATAAGTTTACTTCTCTCTTCGAGTCTCTGCATTCCATTATGACTGGGTTCAATAGTAATTATATGTTTATTCTTTCACTTGTTAAACCACTTTTTCCTTCTAATATATCAAGTTTACATTTCAATGCTTGATCTTTTTGTCAATTTTATCACCAGCCTATACATGACACTAAATCCTATTACTCTTTGAAACATATGAGTAAAGACTTAATTGATGCTAATGCTCTATCTGTTGAGGGTCAATATAATGGGAATAAATATATGGCACCTCCTAATTAAAATATTCAAATTTATACTTATCCTTTACCTCATCACACTACAAAGACTATTTTCCAACATCCTTCTTCTTTTGTTCCTTCTCAAGTGAATGTTGCTTACAATACTTTATGATAAGAGAATGGTAATGTTGTTAATGTTGTAGAATGTGTGGTTCAACCTCTACACCCACATAATCAAGACATTCCCTCAAAACCTAATGATTAACCTAAATTGAAATGTAGGTGTACTGGAGCCCTTACTCTCTCATTCACTGATGTTGATAAGTTCAAGACTTTAGATGGTCCTATTTATATTGCTACTCAGATTGCTAAATATCCTTCTTTTGGGTTTCTTTTTTATCATACTTGTATGGTTAATTTCATTACTAAGGAACATCTTTATAATAAGTGGAAACATCATGGCTTTTATGAATCAAATAGTACTTAGCTTCAGACTTGTAATCATTTCTTTTATCCTCTACAAGGATCCATCTCCTTTCTTGTTGATCTCCATTGTAAGGTGGTGGATACCACCTTCATGGTCATTCCTAATTCTGATTATTTTCAAGTGAAGCTTGGCTTAACTTGGTTGACTTCCATGAAAGATATTACTTCTCCTATTCATCAATGCATTAAACTTCCTTATGATGATGATATTAAGATGATTAATCATTGTTTTTATCAGCCTTCTAGACCTTGAAATTTTCCTAATCTTGACTTCTTTTAGCCTTCTCTTCCTACCACACCTCCTACTCATATGGACTATATGTTTCATTTGTATTAAGAATACAAATATAAAAATAGTTTTGAGTTAAGTAAGCCTTGTGGAATTTTTCCTACAACTTCAACACCTACTTATTCTAATTCTTCTATTTTTAATGGCCAACCCTCTCTTGTATCTCCTAATGCTCCTAGTGATGCTCCTTCTTCTAGTAAGTTTCATTCTACAATCATTCCTTCTTCTACATCTTAGCCTTCTTTTGTTCCATTTCTTGAGTCATCAAAAGGAATGGAACCTATAGTTTTTAATCCTTCATCTTTGCAAAAAATTCTAATAAAACTAAGTGTAACTAACATTCTCGAGAATGTTGAAAGAACTATCAAGCTTGTGCTAAAGGTCATATGAATTCTTCTCATCAGCCCATGTTTGTTGAAGATGTTAATGATGGGATGGACATACCTCCTCTTTCAATTTATCCACCTTCTCTTATTACTATTGAATGGGATAGAGGAGGAGGGAAACATACTTGAATTGAGTACTCTAGCATAGTATCTTTTTGTGTGTTTACTTATTGTTTTGTGCTTCCTCCATATCATGTAAGTGCACAAAGATGGGGGACCAAAAATAGGGTACAAGTTGACAAATTTTTGTAAAATAAAATGAATCTAAACTTTGGCAAGAAATTCAAGATTGTTGGACTCAATATTTAAGGATATGATAAAAAATGTTGTAGCCCTCTAAATCTAGTTTCTAAACTCTTAATGTTTTTGTTAAATGGTGGAGTTTAAGACCTCAAAAAGAGGGAACAACACAAAGTGGTCTTTTTTTTGAGTAAATTTTTAGCATAATGTCAAGTGTGCCCCCCCTATAATCTTTTTTTTTGAATTTTTTTAATCACTCTAGGTGAGGAGATAGCTAACACTATGTAGTTTATCCTAGATTTTTTTGGTAAAATTTTTACTATATTTTTTATTATTATGATTTTTGTAAGTGAAGTCATCTCAAAAACATGAAATTTTGTTGTGGCACCCCAAAAAATCATTGAAGACTAATAAAAAAAATCTTTTTTTGAAAGTGTGTAGAATAGAGTCTAGTTTCTAAAAATATAACTTGTTTAAAGAAATGGTGAAAGAGCAAGACTCTATACCCAAAACACTACAAGTTGATTTTTGACAAAAAATTGACATACATTGAAAAAAAAAATAGTGATGAAAGGCTTAAAATAATCTAAATTCCAAAAACCATTATATGGTTAGATAGCTAATAAGGAGATAAATAATCTTGTCTAACCCAATTCTCTTGTTATATAACCACAAGAAAACTTGATGGATGCCACATACCAAATCTACATTTTTTGGGTGTAAACTTGTTGGAAATCATGTCTAAGACCTATTTTAGACATGTAATCATTTGGGTTGGATATCCAAGCCAAATCCAACCCTCAGGATTAGCAATCTTTAATGAAGACAATAGCACATATGCACTATTTAAATTTGAAAACTTGGCATTTTGTTTCTATTTTTAAATAGCATGTATGCACTATACCATATACACGCTATTTAAATTTGGAATTTCTTTTTCTATTTTTAAATAGTGCATACACACTATACTGCATACGCATTATAGTGTGTACGTGCTATGTTATTCCTTGTTTGAGTCTATGGTTTTGGGAATACAAAGCATAGTGCATACAAAAAATTATGTTATTGCATGTCTAAGTCTATGGTTTTGGGAATACAAAGCATAGTGAGTATGCACTGTAGTGTGTACACGCTATGTTATTCCTTGTCTGAGTCTATGGTTTTGGGAATACAAAGCATAGTGCATACACAAAATAGTTCGTATGCACTATGTCTTAAATTGGGGAGAAACACAAAGTGGGAAATTTTTGGTCCCCCATCTTTGTGCACATACCCTATCTTTTTTTCTAAATGTATGTACAAATTTCTTTAAATGGAGCTTGTCTCTTTGTTGGCACAAGGTGATCAAAAAATTGCCACATTGTCACATTCTTCTATTTGTATCTTACTTCTTCTATCTATCATTCTATGTTTTTTTTTACATGTTCTATTGTTTGTAATTGTGTCCTTGTGTAGTCTACTTGGACTTGTGACATGGTAGCACCAATTTCTGTTTGTCTCCATTATGGTGGTCCAAAAAAACTCTTCTCCATAAAATTTATGTGTATTTATTCCATAGTGTTATATTTTTTCTACCTTTTGGGGATGATGATATGTCATACTTGATATGATACTTACATATTATTATATGATCATACTAACCCCAGAGTTAGTAGATCCCCTTTATGCTCTTGCATGTTATGTTTTTAATTCCCTTGATTTGTCTACAATTGGGGGAGGCTCGTAGTGGAAATATATTTTGATCATTGTAAATATACTCCATTAAAATTATCTCTTTTAATAAAGTGTTATCAATGAATTTAACATTGGGGCATATAGTTTGGTCATTCTTAGATTCCAATCATGAGGTAGCAAACATGGATTCTAAATCTATCTTGTGGTACTTTAGCCCTAGTTTTTTAGTATGCTTACTAAGTTAGCATCCAATCTATATATTATTATTTCATGAACCTCTTTATTGATTATGCACAATCCTAAAGAATAGGTTCGCTATGCACACATTCAATCTAGGAAGTGAGGATCCTTGAAATTGGGTCTCTCTTTCCTTTACAAACACACTTGCTAAATCTCATCTATGGACTAGGCATAACAATTTGATAAAGTCCCATATATGGGTAACATATTATTTCTAAACCTTACCATGGTGATACGTATAAAATTTATCTATGGGTGGGTCTTCTGATGGGTTGACTAGCAGGTTACCACCTTGTTAGACTATTTCAATGCCATATTTGGTAGCAACTCCTTTGGTGATTCATAGTAGGGTGGGAAATATACTAGGTGAGATAATCACCCCTTTATTTCTAGTCAATGATCTTTCTCTCATTATAATTTGGGAGTTAGAAAAGTCTTAATCCCATGGGGGCTTGATTCTTTCTCTTGTAGATCTTAATAAGAGTATTTTATGCTTTGTGCTCTACTTTACCCAAGAGTTTGGATTGAGTCCATCCTCTCACTAAAGTGGGGCTAAATTTAGCATCTTAAATTGGAATCATCCTAATTTAATGAAGTATTAGCATCTATTTAATATGAGATCATCATGTTCTCCTCCTCTTTCCTTTCTTTCTTCCTTTTCTGCCCTTTCTCCTAAGTGGAATTGGGGTAAAATCTAATAGATCCTTTTTAAAGCTCTTGTTTTCATGGTTACATGCTCAAGGTAGGATATATTTCCCCTAGGTCATTTATTTCCATCCACCTTTACACTTGGAATTTGATCCTAGCATTGAAATAGGCTTTCCTCAGAATCTAGGCATGATTTCCAAATTTTGAGACATGTTTCAGGGTCCCCAGATTATCCCAAGGAACTTGTGCAACTAGTAATTAGTGGAAAATTACAAACCTAATTGATTAGGGGCATAGTAAACCCCTAATGTGCCAATATATGGCACACTACACTCCTATTTGGTCCCTCGTTTGGCCCTTTTTCGCTACGTCCCATGTTTTAGACAGTTGAGTACAAACTCCTATGTCAATTAGTTTGTAGGAGTTAGTTGATTTTGATCACTATTTAAACCCCTCTATTTGATTGATTTCTCATCTATGATTATAATACGTCATATTTTTCTCACATGTTTAAGCTATAGATTTCAAGCATTCCAGTTCAATACTTCAAGAATTCATTGAAGATCAAGGATTCAATCATTCATGAAATTGAAGGAGTTTAACTAGAAAGATCTTCTTTAAGGTCCAAATTCATTGGTGGAGATGAGCACATTGAAGTCAATTTAAGAGATATGAATTTTTAAGGTGAATATATACATTTACTTTATATTCATGTTATTTTAATTATTTTAATTCGAGGTCAATTCCTAAACTAGGGTTTGACCAAGACAAACCTCTCATCAACAAAACCCTTTTTATCACAGGTGTTAGATCTTGGATTGATGAATAGGTTGTAGATCAAAGTAGTTATTTTGGCCTTTTACAAAACTATAAAAATTGAATCAACATTGTACTACACCTTTGATGCACCAGTTCATCCCTGATGCATTAGTTCACCATTGATAGATAGTTGAAAGATTTTTTGGGTTTTGTCTATCCTACACTTTTAGGCCTTGATCTAAAGGTTCCATTTCATTTTTATCACTACAAAAAATGGAAAAAACCTTCAAATATGAGTTCTTGTCCCTCCTTTTTCAATTCAGCACATCATTATTTAGCATATACATAGACATTAAGGGTCTTTAAGGATTTTTGGCCATCTTTCTCCTAGTCTTCTAGATCTAGTTTGCATTAAAGCTCATTATTTAGTTGGTTAGCATTAATCTTGGTAGACCTAGTTCTTTATAATTGGAATTGAAAGGTTCATATTTACTTAGCTCCCCTTTCTATATCACACACTCATAATTCAATACAATCGATGACATATATGCATGTAGTTTATGTGATGAACTTAGGTGTTATCCTCTTGATTCACATTTCCCACACTACAATATATTACGATGGTCCTATATATTATTCATTGTAGATTCAAGAAGCCTCAAGACTAACTCAATTGGTTATAAGTACTTGGTATAAAAGAAATATGTTTCCTTGGTTGTAAGTTTGATAGTGTGTCATATGTATGTTATGTGAGCTTTGAAAGAAAATTTTCTAAGGTAAGAACATTATTTGATATTAAGGATAAGTTGTGAACTTTAAAGGATATATTCACAAGATCTAAGTTTTGGTTTTAGGCAATTTATTTTTATTGGATAGGTTATACTTTATTTTTTAGTGAGAATGGGTCTTGAATCAATTTGGATAATGGGTTCATTTTTCTTCCTATGAACTCCTATAATGGTTGGAACAACTCCTAAAAGGGTTGGAATCTTCTGACATATTTTCAAATTCTCTTAATAGGGACTCATTTGCACTAATTAAATTTAGTTTACATAAATGAGGGTCATGCCCTTTCACAAGGAACTTTTACATTAGTACATCATCTTGTGGGCTTCATTCCCACCATGGTTTTCCTTCTAGCCTAGGGTTTCCATAGTTAAGATATCTTGTGTCACTTTGCATGGTTATTATCTTGTGGTTATTATTGTTAGAAATTTTTTGAATAACTTAGAGGAGGGGTGAATTAGTTACTCAAGGTCTATATGTAGCACTTGAACTAATAAACATTAAACACATCAATGTTTAGTTGATCCTACTTAACTTGTTTTTACTTAGTCTATACTATAAAACTATCATAAAATTAATTTGCATTGCATAATCAAAATTGACATCACATGTAAAACATTCAGAAGACATTCATCATAGTTGACACTAGGATTTTACATGGAAACTCAATTTACAAAAGACCACCACCAAGTTGTCAATCTTTTTCACTCTTTTAGAGTGAGATCTATTAGGAACTAACCCTATTAAAGGTTTACAATAAACACTATTAAATGTGACTTGGTTAGAGGATTTAATCACCCTATTAGGAGTGGGCTTGTATGAGTACTTGGTTTATTCCATTTAGAATGTCACCTAGTTAAAGGATTTATATAGACTGTTAAGTCTTTGAATGACTATTAGGTCAACCTCTGTTAAAAGGATTTTAATACAAACTTTTTGCAATGATAAGAAAGAAAATAGTAGGTTTTGATCTATGTGATTACAATTCACTTTTTTTGGTTTAGATATATGTTCAATTCTTAGGATGGTTCATTGATAAGCCTTTCATTGTCATCTCTGATCTTGATCTTCTTGGACACCTTCCAAGAATTTAGTCTACTCTTCTCATCAACACTTAAGCCTTCTACTCAAAATTACATATCAATAACAACATTACATCTGCAAGCTTTCTCCTTTAGCTTCACATTTACACTCTTGTGTGCTTTTAATCAACCTTGCTCTATATATGCACTCTCTCATACACATTGGCTGGGCTTAGCTAGGGTCGACTGGACAAAGTAGCAAACATTTAGTTTAGTATCCCTTTAAATAGGAAATTTGTGCTTTACTATTTTCTACATCTATGGTAGATCTTAGGGTTTATGATTAGCTTCAACTTGATTCAATGTATCTATAAAACTTCTTGATCATCCTCTAGAAAGTTCTCAAAAATCCTTTTGCTAGGTATTTACCTAATCACCATCTTGAAATTAATGATCCAAATCATTAATCTAATCTTCAACTGAGTCAGCTTGATCTTATGATTCCTTTGAATTAGATTTTTTACTATCACTCAACAATCATTAAATTTTGATCTTTAGTCAAGACTAAAATACTCAGTCGCTATTTAAGATTTCTTTCTTGGTATCAACTAACTTTCTTGATTGATGCTAATTCTCAACCAACACTTGATTTTCTTGGCACTAATTGTGGCTCAGTTGACACTAGCATTAATTGACACTCATTAGTATTTTACTTTTTTTCTCAAGTTGGCTTTAGATTTCTTAACATAAACAATTACTTTGTTTTATCAAAGCCTATCTAATCAAATATCCATTGTAACTTTCTTTTGATAACTTTAACCTTTCCTCTAGGTGTTATAGTTATGAGAAGCTCTCAAATCCTCTTCATCAATAAATAGATATGATATCTAGATCAGGTAATAATATGTCTCATCCATAGATTTGACATCAATGAAAAAACAAAAATTGTTCCAATTGTAAGTTTCAAACAATCTCCCTCTTTGGCATTGATAGAAACATCTCAAATATCCAAAGTACTATAATAACTTAGTTACCATAAAATCTAAAAGAATTCACTTTCATCAGTGACCACTATCCTTAGTTTAATTTTGATTGTCCTCCATTCAAACTATCAAACTCCGTTTGTCAGTTTTCTCTCTTTCATGATTCTCTCCCTCAGAGGTTTATCTTTATGTTCACAATAATCTTGAGACTTATTAGTCTTTTCTCCTTTTAGTAATCTCTCCCTCTTTCAAAAAAATTTCAAAGATGTGTAGTTGTTTCAACTTCAAATTCTTCATATATCTGAATTATGTATATTTTTCATGTATGGATGATACTTTTCATCTGACTATGACTGATCTTTGTATGTTGTACTAAAGTATTCTACCTTAGGCATGTCCCAAAGTAGAGTTTTATTGTACCATTATGTAAAATATGTCATGTAGCACATGTGATGCAATGCACCCCAGCTTCTTAGGTAGCCTTAGTTAGGAGAATGACCACTAATTTACTTCTAAGATATTCATGAGCATCTTTGGGTAATGGTTTTGTGAATATGTTAGAAATTTGTTCCTTTGTATTCACATATTCTAGCTTCACTTCTTTGTGTTGAAATAGTTCTCTCAAGTATTGATAATTGATAGCAATATGCTTTGTCTCAGTGTGCATCACTGGATTCTTTGAAATGTTAATAACACTTATGTTATCACAATTTATAACTACTAGATTTGTAGTCTCTTCTTTCTCGCCTTTTGATAATTTCTTAATCTACATTATATTTGAACTATTCACTGTAGCTATGATATACTCAACTTTAGTTTTTTGATTGGGAAATACAATTCTATTTCTTCCTTATCCATGCCACCAATCTCTTTCCTAAAAAGAATGCACCTTCACTAGTGCTTTTTCCTATCATCGATATTTCCTACCCAATCTAAGTTAGTGAAAACCTTCAGTTCAAATCGCTCACTTCTCCTGTGGTATAATCCATAATCTTTTGTACCTTTTAGATGTCTCATTATCCTTTTTACAGCCATAATGTGATTCTCTTTAGGATTTTTTGAAAATATAGCAACAACCCCTATTGCTAATGCAATATTTAGTCTAGTGTGAATAAAATATGGCAATTTTCCTATCATGGATCTATATATGGCCTGGTTCACATTAGTAGAATCATCAGTCTTATATAGCTTATGTCTTGTAGACATAGGTGTACTCACTGGTCTTGAATCTTCCATACCAAAAGTCTCCAATATTTCCTTGATGTATTTAGTTTGTGAAATGAAAATACAAAACTTCATTTGGCACACTTGTAAACCAAAAAAGAATTTAACCTCACCAAACATAGCCATTTCCAATTCCTTTTCCATTTCATCATAAAATTATTTACATAACACTTCTCATCCTCCAAATATGATACCATCAACAAATATCTCAAATACCAGTCCTTCATTATTCTTTCCATTTTTCAAGTATAGGTTGTTATTATCATTTTTTCTCTCAAAACTAATTTTCAATAAATAGTTATTTAAACTTTCATACCATGCTCTTGGTTCTTGATTTCATCTATAAAGAGCTTTGTTTAGTTTACATACCATGTTCCTCTTTTCTAGATCTAGAAATCCTTCAGGTTGTTCAATGTATACTTCTTCCTCCAGTATACCATTTAGAAATGTAAATTTGACATCCATCTGATATACCTTGAAGTAGTTGTGAATCGAGTATGCAATCAAAGTTCTAACTCCTTCAAGTCTAGCCATAGGAGAAAAAGTTTCTCCATAGTAAAATCCTTCTTGTGCATAACCCCTGCATACCAATCTTGCTTTATTTATTGTTACTTCACCATTTTCATTGAACTTGTTCCTGAAAACCCACTTTGTCACAATAAATTTTGTTTTTAGGTCTTGGCACTAAGGTCCAAGTATTGTTCTTCTCAATTTGGTCAATTTATTCATTCATAGCATGTATCCAATATTCATTATCTAAAGAATCTTTTATTGATTTAATGTCAAAGTCACATAATAAGCATATGTCACCTTTGAGTTTTCTACTTGTCATAATACTTGATTTAACATCTCCAATTATTTGACCAGGTTTATGAGGTCTTCTCATATATTGTGTTAATATATGTAGCTTGCTTCTTGGATCTTCTTTAGGTTGATTTGGAAAAATAATCTCAGGTTCATTTCCTCTTCTTTGTTTTGATTCTAGTTCAGGTTCTGAATGCTCAATATTCACAATTTGTTGGTTGACATTTCCTATCTATTTCCTGACACACACTCTCCACTACTTGGCAACTTGCATTTCCACTCCATCATTTCCTATTTGATGAGAGCTTGCAGCTTGATTTGTTTGTTCATTTTTGAGTGCTAGGAGCATCATCTTCCACATAGATGCATGCACTATAGTCTTTAAGTTCTTCATTACATGAAGCGTCACCTTTTTCTACAAACTAATCAATTCTCACATTTGCACTTTCCACAACTTTGTTAGTGTTAGAATTTAAACACTTATAAGATTTTCCTTTTGTTGAATAACCTAGGAATATGCCTTCATCACTTTTTGTATCAAATTTTCCATCTTTTTTATCTTTCAATATATAACATATACTTCTAAAGATTTTGAAATATTTAACATTGGGAGCATAACCATACCATACTTCATAAGGTGTAGCATTTGTATCTTTCTTGATTTGAACTCTATTTAGGTTATAGACAGTTCAATACTAACTGTTTCTCTCCAATATTTATGTGATACACATTTCTCCATCATAAGTGTTCTAGCATAGTCCATAATTGATATGTTCCTTCTTTTAGCTATCCCATTCTAAGGAGGGGTCCTTGGTACTAACATCTATCTTTTGATTCCTCTATCATTGTAGAATGTGTTGAACTCATCTAAAATGAATTCACCACCTCTGTCAGTTCTTAAACACTTTAGGCTCTTCCATATTTCTTTTTCAACTCTGGCTAAATACCACTTGAATAACTAAAAGGTGTCAGATTTAACTTTAAGAACCATTGTAGTCATCATTCTAGCGTAGTCATCCACCAATAGCATGAAATATTGATCTCCACAATAACTTTTAACACTAATGGGTCCACCTAGGTTAGTATGAAGCAATTCCAAAATATCACTAGCAGTATATGCTTTACTCTTGATTCTAGACTTAGTCATCTTTCCTAATTGACATTGTTTACGCATATCATTTTTCAGGCTTCTTTAGTTTAGGAAATCCTCTTACTTTCTTCATCTTACTGATATTCACCAAATTGTCAAAGTTCACATGACATAATCCTTTGTGCCATAACAAAACATCTTCTTGGTGTGCAAACATACATGTCTCTTCTGATAGGTCTACCTCTTGTATTCTCACCAACTCTAATTAGCTTACCTTCACCATCATGTATCTTGACCTTTCTATTGTGGAATTAAACTCTATAACCTAATTTGTTTAGTTGTGAAATAATCAACAAATTATAGTTAAGTCCTTCAACCTAGTAAACATTTTCACATGTTATCTTGTCAATTAGTTGAATAGTGCATTTACATTTTCTGACACATGGGATATCATTACCAAATTTAATATATCCAACATTGTATGGGCCAATATCTTCAAATTTATCTTTATCACTAGTCAAATGATTGGAGCATCCACTATCAATTATCCATCTATCACTTTTTTTCACATAAGAAATTAATGTAGGTTTCTCATCTTCATTAGACTCTTCTTTTATAGCAACTCAATGTAGACAACTTCATCATCATTAATCTTAGATTGATTATCAGTCTTTTCTTTAACAATATAACAAGGTTTCTTACCTTTGTTATCTTTACTTTTTTTGTGGTATTTTTCATCTCTTCTTCCTTTGTACTTGCTTTCTTTCTTTTCTATTGATATAAGATTGTTTTGAAGTGAAGAAACTATAATGGAAAAATCATTATTTTGTCAATGATGTCAAACTTGCTACCTACTAGTGAGAAAATTTCTTTTTGGTTTGAAAGCTATCATTTAGTTGATTGATGAAGAGGATTTGAAAAGAGGAGATAACAATAGCACTTAGAGAAAGGTTGAGTTATTTGGTATATAAAAGAAGCACTAAGACTAAGTAAGACATTGATACTATAGTGTATTGTTATCTACTTAAAGTTTGAAATAAAAGATTACTCAAGTTGAGACTAGAAGAAGATCAAGTAAGAAAAGTGTCTGCTAAGTCTTGTTGACAAGTCAGTGCAAGTTGAGTATAAATCAATAGAAGCTGAGTCAAAAACAAGAGGTGCCAAGAAAAGATGAAAGATAGTACAAGCCAAGTGATTGTTAGTATATGCTGAGTAAAGTTTAGTTGGCATTGAGCATCAGTAAACTTTAGTATTGGCCAAGTGACAAAACAATTTAGATGTTGAGTGACAACAAACAATGTTAAATCAAAGATTTGATGACTCTAAGCTGACTAGTTTTCTTTCTTAAATTATATGAAGCATGTGGAGATAACTATGATGAGTTGGTGGCATAGAATTCAAGGTAAACTATTTTGTGGCGAATACAAGGAAGATTGTAGAGGAATTTTTTAAACAAACCAAATGGAAATGCAGGTAGATTCATTGAATCCTACCTAATCCTACTTAACCATAAAATGGATGATTGTGATTAAGTGGAAAAATATCTAAATTCACTATTTATAAGATACTTGGTCATAAGAAAAGGTTATCATGTGCAAGAACCTAAGGAAGCTGAGAAGTTTAGGGTATATCTTCATTTAGTGGTTGAATGGAGGTGAATATAGTTGACATGAAAAGTAAGAAGGCTTAAGAGTATGAATGCCTGAAAGGTGAACAAGCTATTAGAGCCAAAGAGTATGAATGTTAAGTAGAATGGAGGACTAAAACAAAGATTTGTAATCTATGAGTGAGTTATGATTTTTTATCAGATCAAGCCTTACTGTTACTTTCTAATCATTGTATTAGTCTAGGGTAAATCTTTTAGATTAAAGTTGGCCTAACAATAATTTGTAAATCCTTTAATCAGGTGACATTCTAATGGAATTGTCTAAATTTCTCTAACAAGGCTCACTCCTAATAGGATGGTTAAAATATTTTAATTGAGTCACATTTAACAATGTGTATTATAACCTTTAAAATGGTTGGCCTTTCACAGGGCATCACTTCAAAAGAGTGAGAATTAGTAGCATGTTACTAGTAATTTTTACCAAATTGGGTTTCCACATAAAAACCTTATGTCAAATTCTGTGAATGTTCTTTTTTTGTTTCATGTTTACATTTCTGCAAAGTTGTTTTTACCTAGGACAATAACCTACAAAGTTTAAGTATTGTATGATCTAATGGATGCATGCATATTGAAGTTTTATGGATATGGGTTTGAAAAGCATTGAAAAGTTTTATTTGTACATCTTGACCTTGGATAAGTAATTCAACCCCCCCTCCTAGTTATTATAAAGGATTCTAACAATTGGTATCAGAGTCACAGTGCTTGAAAGAATTAGTTTGAAAGTACTGAATGCAAAAGATCAAAGATGTCTAAAAGAGAGGTACCCAAGCTTAACAAGGAAAACTTTCCTACATGGCAAAGTCTAATGAAGCTACACCTAGGAGGTGTTGGAGACCATGCACAATATATCATCACCACTGAGCATATTGACCCTATTGGAGCCCTTACTGCTAAGGATCTGAAAATGAAGAAAGAACACAATCAGAAAATGTTGGAGATTTCCTCTACCCTAAGTTACTTTGAGTTTGATGACATCAAGGATTGTGAGAATGCAAAGAATATGTGGGATGATTTACACATAATTTATGGAGGAGACAAAAATGTTTTGAGAGCCAAATATGAAAGTCTTAGAGGTAAGTTTGATGACATGAGAATGCAAGAAGTTAAAAACATTATTCAATATTGCTCTAGAATACAATATGTTGTTAATGCTATTACAGGAGCTAATGGTATAATTTATGATGATACTATATTGAGTAGACTACTATGAACAATTATGTCCATCTATGTTATTAGATTTTAAGTCATATAAGAACTAAGATGTATACTTGGTACTAATCTATCCCTTGAAGGTTTGATAGGTAGGTTCACTACTTCTGAACTCTCTAATTTTGATAATTTCAGATATGATAATGTTGAATTTTCTTTCAAAGCTAAACTGTCATTAAAATAAACTAAAGAGAGGAAGAAAAAGGTCAAATGTGTTTCTAGTGATAGCGATATAGATGAGGAGGATGTAGCACAACTTGAAGCATTGATGTGAAGGAGATTTCACAAAGGAAAAGAAAAATTCAAAGGTAAGCTACATATCATGTGCTTTAATTGCAATGACATTGGTCATGTTGCTACTAGATATCCAAAGAAGAAGAACAGTGGAAGTGGAGACAAATACAAAAGAAAAATAGATAAGGATAAAATAGACTACAAAGATAAAGGAAAGAAGTCTTGCTACAATGCTGAAGAGGAAACCAATATGGATCTCATGACCATGATGATGAAGTGGTGTATATTTGCATGAAGGATGATTATGATGAGGATGACGCATCTGCACTAGTATCTTATGCAAACAAGAATGATTGATGGATCATTAATAGTGGGTGCTCACATCACATGAATGGAGATAAAAGTAAGTTCATTACCCTTGATATTTATGATAGAAATAGTCTAAGATTTGGTAATGATGTACCCTATCTGATAAAAGGTAAAGGATTAATCAAACTCATAGAAACGATCATGCGTCACAATGATTATTATGTAGAAGGACTTAACTATAACTTGTTGAGTATGTCTTAACTAAATAGTTCAGGTTGCAAAGTTGAGTTTGAGAACAAGATAGAAAAGGTTTATGACACTGATGGGAAACTAATTGGGAAACATGATTAGACTAGAGGTAATCTATTTTACCTTCATATGAATGATGCTACTTGTCTTGTTGTAGAATTTGATAATGTGTGGCTATGGAACAAGAGGTTATGTCACATGAAATTTGATAACTTAGTCATCATTAGTAACATAAAAAGAGTCAGAGGTTTTCCTAAACTGAGGAAACCTAACAATATGATTTGCAAACAATGTCAGTTAGGCAAGATAAAAAAAATCTAGTTTTAAAAGTAAGACTCACAACTCTAAAAAAAATCTAGAGTTAGTTCATACTGGTTTTTGTGGACCAATTGCTAGGAGAAGTTACAAAGGTGACAAGTACATCATCCTATTTGTTGATGATTATTCTAGGATGATGACAGTTATGTTTCTGAAATATAAATATGATGCTTTCCAAATGTTTAAGTGGTACTTAGCTAGACTTGAAAATGAGATAGGAAATATCTTGAAATGTTTAAGATCTGATAGAGGTGGAGAATTTGCATCAAATGAATTTGAGATTTTTTTTAATGATAGAGGAATCAAGAGACAAACTTCTACACCGAGGACCCCTCCAAAAAATTGGATTGTTGAAAGGATGAACATATATGTACTAGATTGTGCTAGAAAACTCATGATGGAGAAGAATGTTGTTTTGAAATAATGGAGAGAAGATGTAAGTACATATATTTATACCTTGAACCATGTACAAGTCAAGAAAGCTACTCATTCAATACCTTTTGAATTATGGTATGGATACTCACCCAATGTAAAATATTTAAAGGTATTTGGAAGTAAGTGCTACATTCTTAAGGATTCTAGAATGGTAAATTAGATGCTAAAAGTGAAGAAGGTATATTCCTTGTCTATTCCACAAGAAGTAAAGCTTATAAGTGTTTGAATACTAACACTAAAAAAGTTGTGGAAAGTAAAAATGTGGAGTTTGATGAATATACAGGGGTACATGAAACTAAACCTATGAAGGAACCTAAAGAGTACAAATCCTTTATATAATTTTATGAAGGTATGTCTACAAATGAAGGTGTTGTAATCTAAGTTCGAAATAAATAGCAATTTTTAGTGAATACCAAGTCACTTATAATGATTGTCAAGTTGCATTAAGGAACCGAGTTATAGCCAGGAGTAGAGTTGTAGATAGAAGGTGAGGAACATTCAAATTATGAGATAAGTGTACATGAAAGGGATGTTGATCTAACTAATAGAGAAGTACATAGTGATTCTGAAGTTGACAAACCTATTGAAGAAAGAAGAGCAAAACCAAGATTGTCAAACTATGTCAAAAGACATCACCCTGTTCCACAAATTATTGGGGACAAAGAATCTAGACCAATGACATGGAATAGGTTGAGAAGTGATGCATGTTTGTTGATCATGTATGAGCCAAAGTTATTGAAAGATGCCTTATAGAATGAAGAATGGAGTAAATCCGTGAAAGAAGAGATTGATCAGATTGAGAAGACATGGACTCTAGTTCCCAAACTAGAGGACAAGAATGTGATTGGAACCAAATAGGTGTACAAAAACAAGTAAGATGAAAATGGTGAAGTCACAAGAAATAAGGAAAGATTAGTTTGAAAGGGGTATGCACAAGAAGAAGGAATAAACTATGGAGAACTATTTTCCATAGTTGCAAGATTGGAAGCAGTAAGAACTCTGTTTGCTTACTCTACATATAAAGGTTTCAAAGTTTATCAAATGGATGTGAAGTCAACATTTTTGAATGGTTTATTAGAAGAAGAAGAATAAGTTAACATAGAACAACCTTAAAAAAATTTTGATCTAAAGAACAAGAACGTGGTATGTAGACTACACAAAGTTTAATATGGTTTAAGACAAGCCCCAAGAGCATGGTATGAAAGGCTTCACAATTATCTTATGAAGATTGGTTTTGAGAAGACTGATGATAACAACAATTTGTACTTGAATACATAAGGAGGTAAAGGTATTTTACTAGCTAAATTTTTTTTTGATGATATCATATTTGGAGGTCAAGATGCATTATGCAAGGCATTTGCAAATGAAATGAAGAAAGAATTTGAGGTGTCTATGTTTGGAGAGATCAAGTTCTTTGTCAGTTCACAAGTATATTAGATGAAATATGGTATATACATTACTCAGTCTAAATATTTAAAGGAAATATTGAAAACTTTTGGATTGGAGGATTCAAAACCAATTACTACACCTATGGTGACAAGACACAAACTATCAAAGAATGATGATTATGCTGATGTGAATCAAACATTATATAGGTCTATGATTGGGAAGTTGTAATATGTAGTACATAGCAGACCTAACATTACATTAGCTATTACAATAAAATATGGGCACGGTGAGAGAGAGGGATGGAGCGGGCGGGAACTGCAATTCGAATCACGTTGTTTCGAATCTGGAGAAAGGCGAGAGACAGGAGAGCACGTCTGCAAGAGGGCATGCAACAAGGCATGCAGCAAGCGCAGGGCAGGAAACGGAGGGGAAAGATGAGGATGCCTCAAAGGATGGGGACCCATGGGTTATGATGCCCCATCCAGGTGAGAAGATTCCCCCTCCCCCCCATGTGGGCAGTGGGCCGTCTGGGGCATGGGGACGCTGGTCGAATCTATTTGGGATAAAACCATCAGGTAAATCGTCTTTCCCAAAAGTCATTGACAAATCTGATAAGGAGAAAGGTATTTTTGCTCTGGAAATCCCTAGGGAAATTATTGACCACAATATCCTAAGCATGGCGAACACTCTGGTAGGAAAATTTGTAGGGCCAAGACCTAATATTGATGTAGTGAGGACATTTACCAGGAGAAAATGGGACCTTAAAGGGAATGTAGAAGTGACTGCTATGGCCAAAGGCTTCATGTCTTTCGAGTTCTCTTGCTCGGAAGATTTTTCCCGTATACTATGTGCTGGGAACTGGTCTTTGGGCAGATCCAACCTAATATTGCAAAAATGGACACCCAACTTGGATTTGAACAATGATTTCCAATCTCAGGTTCCAGTTTGGTTAAGACTTCCGAAACTTCCTTTGGAATATTGGCATGAGGATGTCTTTGATGGCATAGCCAGGACCTTTGGAGAGCTCCTCTCCATTGACCCTTTCACAGCAGCTAAGAAAAGATTGAACTACGCAAGAATCTATGTAGGAGTCATCGAAGGCCAGGACATGCCTCAAGTTTTAGAACTACAATCTCGTCTGGGAAACAGATCTCAAAAGATTGACTATGAAAGTGTGCCTTTTGCTTGTTTCCATTGTAAGAAGGCTGGCCACAAGGCTGGATCATGCCCACTTTTCAAAGGGAAGAGTACGGTGGGAAAGGCTCGTCCACAAGGGGGGATAAAAGATTCTCTAGATCCCAAAAAAGAATGGAGGAAAAAAGCATCGCAAGTCAAGGCAAATGGAGAGGCAGAAGGAAAAACAAATACTGCTCCTAATGCGCCCCAAGAGGAATCAGGGCCTCCTCGGGCGACTGGAAACGTAGGAGGGGGAGAAGAGAAAGGAGTGAAAGACGATTCAACACCTCTCCCCAATGCGAAGGAATCTGAGAAGAAACCTGAGGAGACAGGTGAAAATATGACTCTTCCCCCTTTGGATTCTCAGGAGGATGACTTGAAACTATCCTTTGTCCTGAACTCCATGGAAGAACTAAAGGAGGGGGAACCCATGTCCCAGGACCCTAACCCAGTGTGTTGTCCCCCCCCTTCAATAGTAAACAGAATCATAGAGAGGCTGTCTACATCGACAATGGAAGATT
The DNA here is from genome assembly GCA_028749045.1 of Cupressus sempervirens. Classification (NCBI taxonomy): domain Eukaryota; kingdom Viridiplantae; phylum Streptophyta; class Pinopsida; order Cupressales; family Cupressaceae; genus Cupressus; species Cupressus sempervirens. The sequence continues at coordinate 220,822,424 of CM053783.1, forward strand.
TGGCGAGAATTGATGCTTGGCTGGACAAAGGACTAGAGGGAGAAGAGAATCCCTGGATAGAAGTCAGGAGTAGAAAGAAGAAGAATAGCAGGGACCCTTCTCCGGTATCTCCCCCTTCTACTAGAAGCATGGCCAAGGCTGATCTCAGCCACAAATCTAACCTAGTGGGAAGAAAAAACAAGAATGAAATCAAGAAAGAGGAAGCCAGAAGAAACATTAAGGATGGTACGCAGCGCACCATCCAGGAAGCATGTTCAGTAGTTAAATCATGAAGATCTTATCTTGGAATATTCGTGGACTCAATGGAATCCACAAGCAAGAAGTTATTAGAAATATGATAAGGGACCAAAGGCCTGATGTGTTTCTAATCCAGGAAACTAAAATGAAGAAGGAAAGGATGGAAAATATTAAGTTCAACAATAGCATGAAGGGTATAGCCTCTAACTTTGAAGGAGCATCTGGAGGACTGCTGTTACTTTTCAATGATAAGTATTTCAATATAGTAGCTGAGTATGATGAAGATAACATTCTTTTCTGCAGAGTTCAACATTTGCACACCAATGATTCCTGGTTTTTAGTGAATATTTACGCCCCCAATAATAAGAGAGATAGAAAAAACTTCTGGACCAAAGTTGGTAATATGGTGCAAGATTGTGACATTAAGAAAGGTATAATCATGGGAGACTTTAACACACTGCTAGAAGATAAAGAGAAAAAGGGAGGTATGCCCCCGGATTGGGAAAGTAAACAGGATCTTTCTAACTTCATAAATAATCTGGCCCTTATGGACGTAGAGCTTAAGGGCGGATCCTTTACCTGGTCAAACAAGAGAAAAGGCCATGATTGCATTTAGGTTAGGCTAGATAGAGCTCTTATATCTTCGGACTGGCTTCAATCCTTCAGCTGCAGACTATCTCTGCTTCCCAAAATTGGTTCGGACCACTCTTCCATTTCTCTTTTAGTTTCCCCTCTGGTACATAGGAGATACCATCCTTTCAGGTTTGAGAAAATGTGGACCTCTCACCCTGACCTCCTGGATAATATCAAGAAATAGTGGGGGATAGAGGTGGAGGGCTCAGCCATGTTCAGAGTCACTAGAAAACTTAGCAATGTGAAGAGGATGATTAAAATTTGGAACAAGTCTGATTTTGGTCATATCTTCCATGAAAAGAAAGAGTTATTTGATAATCTAACTATTATCCGAGATTGCATTCAGAAGGAAGGTTACACTGAGACCAACAGGGTTTCAGAGCTCAAGACCCTGTCTGAAATTCATAACATTATTAATAAGGAAGAAAAATTTTGGAGGCAAAGATCGAGGATCACCTGGCTAAAGGAAGGAGATCGGAACACTAAGTTTTTTCACCTAACCACCCTCAAGCACCGTGCTAGTAACAGGATCTATGGTATCAGAAAGGGGCAGGAGCTGTTAACTGAAGAATCTGCCATCTCGAAAGAAGCTATTTCCTTTTTCTCTAGCCTTCTCTCTGAGGACCCAATGCTTTCCAATTTGGACCAAGAGGATTTGTTACACTATATCCCTCAGCTCATTCAACCTATCCATAATAAACAGCTCTATGCTATTCCTAATGCTTCAAAAGTTAGAGAGGCTCTCTTTTCTCTGCCTGCTGACAAGGCTCCAGGCCCGGACGGTTTTCCCACTTTTTTCTTCCAAAGGTTCTGGCCGGTGATCATGGGAGAGGTTGTTCAGGCTGTCCAAGAATTCTTTGGAGCCAAATCTATTCTCAAGGAGCTAAACTCGACTTTTGTGGTTCTCATTCCTAAATCCCCTGGGGCGGACTTGTTGGACAACTTTAGACCTATTAGTCTGTGCAACTCACTCTACAAGATCATCTCTAAAGTTCTCACTTTAAGAATGCTCAAGATCTTGCCCATGATAATCTCGCAGCATCAATCGGGTTTTGTTCCAGGGAGACAAATTTTGGATTCTGTCTAGATGGTGCACGAAGTCATCCACTCTCTTGAGGCATCCAAACGGGAAGGTATGTTTCTCAAACTGGATCTTTCTAAAGCTTATGATAGGGTGGACTGGTCTCTCCTTGGGAAGGTCCTCTCGAATTTTGGCTTTGATAGTAAAGTTTGCAAAATTATCTCTCAATTGGTGTCCACCTCCTCCTTGGCTGTTCTGGTTAATGGAGTCCCTTCTAATTTTTTCAAACCTTCCAGAGGCCTCAGACAAGGAGACCCCCTTTCGCCCATTTTGTTCATCATTTTAGCTGAATGCTTAGGAAGGATTATAGACTGTAGAAACCGTGACGCTTGTATCAAAGGGATCCTTCCCTCCTCTAATTGCGTTCCCTTCACTCATCAGCAATTTGTAGACGATACTATCTTGGGGGGGGGAAGCTTCTGTCAAAGAGGCCAGAGCCCTGAAGAAGATTCTTGATACTTACTCTAGTGGGATGGGTCAGCTGATTAATTGGAACAAAAGCTTGCTCTTTTTCATCAACACCTCTGAGGTTAGACAAAGAAAAATCGCCAGGATTCTGGGTTGTGGGGTAGGCTCTTTCCCCTCTACCTATCTTGGTCTCCCTTTGGGATCCTCACCCTTGGAGTCTTTTTGGAATGGTATTTTGGACAGATTCAACAGGAAGATGGCTGGTTGGAAAGGGGTCTCTCTTAGTCAAGCAGAGAAATGCCTCTTAGTCAAATCTTCTCTTCAAAATCTGCCAATCTACACCCTGAGCCTCTTTGGAATTCCGAGGAAAATAGCTGAAAGAATGGAGAAAATCCAGAGAGACTTCCTTTGGAATGGTAATGAAGGGAAGAAAAGATACTCTCTTGTTGCTTGGGAGAAGGTTTGCCTCCCTAAGAGGTACGGAGGTCTGGGCATTAGAAAGATCACCCACCTCAATAAGGCTCTCCTAGCTAAACAAATATGGCGGATCTTCAGTAGCACCGGTGAATGGAGGGACACCCTGGTAAACAAGTACCTTAGAAGACCCACTCTTCTTTTCACCCTTTTTAATGAAGATATCCCAAAAGGATCGAACATTTGGAATGGGATCATGAAAGCCAAGGACCTGGCTAAGGCCAGGATATCATGGAAATTGGGAAATGGGAAGGACATCCAGTTCTGGTCGGATAGATGGCTTTCCCAAGATCCACTTATCAATAACCCTATTTTTGAGAGATGGATGCAAGCTTGTACTGATCAAATTGGGTCCAAAGTTTGTGATTATTGGAATGGCCAGGAATGGAGTGACCTATCCCTCATCTCTAAGGACTTGACTCCTATAATGCTTATGCTCAATTCCATGATTCCTATCAATTTGGGGGATGAGCTGGTCTGGAGGGATAATCCCAATGGAAGATACTCTGTTGCCTCAGGCTATAATTCCCTTTGGAGCTTAAAAGAGAAGGCCCCTTGGGTGGAGGCTTGGATTCCGGGTCTCACTCCAAAGATCAACATTTTTTACTGGCTGGCTCTTCAGAACAAAATCCTTACTCATGACAATCTCATGAAGCGAGGACATGTTATGCCCAGTAGATGTCCCTTGTGTAAGAATCAGGCTGAGATCGGAAATCACATTTTCATCTTATGTGACTATGCCAGGGAGGTGTGGAATGTCATCACACATGATAATGAAACCCTCTGGTGCAAACCAGATAATCTCATGGATTTTTTCCATCAGTGGAAAGGTCTTTGTAAGATTGCTGGTCAGCAGGATCACTCGGACTGGATTTTACCCCATTTTTGCTAGGGAATTTGGAAGGAAAGGAATAATAGAATATTTAGAGATAGAGAGGAGCCGGCTATAATCCTTGGCAGGAAGGTCTCGAAGAATATAAAGGAAAATCTCCAAGTGCTGAAGGAGGAAGAAGAAGAAGAAGGGGACAGAAAGATAGCTAAAGAAAAAGATAGGAACCTCAAAAGGCAGGATGCTAGCTGGCTTCTCCCCCCAAATGGTTGGTTAAAAGCCAACTTTGATGGGGCTTCTAAGGGTAACCCAGGCCCTTCAAGTTGCGGTGGAATCATAAGAAATAGCTATGGGGAGGGAATAGCTGCCTTTGCTTCCCCGCTGGGAATCCAGACTATTCATCTGGCTGAAGCAAGAGCTACGAGTAAGGTGGTCAAGTTGGCTTTTGAAGTCGGGATTACTAAACTCTGGCTTGAGGGGGACTCCAAAAACATTATTAATACCATTAATGGTATTTTCCCTCCCTCGTGGACGATTGCGAACATAATTGCTGAGACTTGCACCACTCTCACAAAGTTTGATAAGGTCCACGTCACTCATGTTTATAGAGAGGCAAACCCAGTCGCTAATTGGTTTGCTAATAAAGGGGTTAACACCACCAATAATCTGACCTGGCATGCCAGAAAAGATTTTCCGACGGAGGCAAAGTTGCTTATCGACCAAGAAAAAATCTTGGGAAGGACGGCTCAAATCCAATGCAATTATGGATAATAAAGATTGCTTAATAAATGGTAAGTGCCATTATTGGCATCGTGATTTTCACCAGCAAAAGGGGTTTCCTCTGACATTTCGTCACGTTCGAAAGGACGATACCAGTATTTTCAGAAAGGGGTATATTCACGGGTATCATAAAAGAAACATCACCATTTTTTCGAATGCAAATAACTTGCACAGTTCAGAATTCATGAGAATTGTGGAAGCTGATCAGGTAAACGTGACGGGTGAGAGGAGCAGAAAGGATCCGGTGGGGGAAGTTCGGAAGTGGAAGAACAAGGCCAAAGTTTGGAGAGAGCTGGAAAAGGGTGGGGTTACTAATTTCTTCGAGAAACTTCATGGCTCGGATCCTGAGATCACTAACAGCATGGTGAATTCATGGAATAATGGTAAGGTTAAGGTGAACGGGGTCTACTTTCAAATTACTGAGGATGTGGTTGCTGAAGTCACGGGGATTCTGATGGAGGGGCATAAATTCTTCAGAGACAAGAAGATGTCTTCTAATGCAATCAAGGATTTTGTGAAAAACACTGAAGAGCTGAACAAGCTGGGCAAGAAAGAGACATTTTTTGTAACGGATACTATAAAGAAGCTCTGGAGGTATGTTCTCTACGCTATCATTGAATATATAAACCTAGACCCCAGGTTTGATAGGGTTAGGACTCACCATTTTGTGATTCTGAATCATTTTTGCCATGGTAGTAAGATCTCCTTCCCGTATTATCTTTTTAACTTGATGAACAAGGCCATTTCTAGTTTTAAAAAGAAAGCTATCGTCAACTTGGCCCTGCATGAGGGTCTTCTGCTTCTGATTCATGAGCATTTCCATGCTCAAACCATTAGCAAAAACCCTATCCAAGGGGCGGATGTTGACAAGAGCAGCTCCAGTTTTTCCTCAGATTTTGCCGATGTCGAGAGCATCAGCTCTGATGAGGTTTTTGAGCATTCAGGTAAGAAGACTAAAAGCCATAAGAAGGATTACCCCTCTATCAAATTACCCAGCAGAAAGAGCCCTAGAGGTCATACCCTAGCTAAAATTGGCTCTGCTGAGGTGGAGGAGGAAATGGATACTGATGATTCTGACAAGGTTTCGAAGGAGGAGCTGGATGAGGAGAAACTGAGAAAAAGACAGAAGAGGGAGGGAGAGAGCATGGAGCGCTCCAGTAGTCAGGGAAAGGTTTCTCTGCCCATTTCCCTCTCCCCTATACATCCTCAGCCTCCTTTGGAGGAAAATGACAACTCTAGACAGATTGAGGGGGAAGTGCAAGTTAATAATAGAAGGAAGGCTTGGAAGAACTTCAATGTGAGAACGGCCACTATGGGAATCTACAGAGAGGCAATGAACCCCCAACTCCTGGTGGATGACCTCGAGAAGCCTAGACTCAATGAGCTAATTGACCCGTCTATGGTGGCTATTTTTGATAATGCAAGAGAAATGGGCATGAATCTGTTGAACAATGCCCACAATAGCATGATCGACAACTTCAGATCAATTAAATGGCTTTTCCATGAGCTTGAGGATGTCAGAGATAGGGTTTCCCAAATGGAAAAAATCAAGAGCAAGACAGGTGCAGAAAGCCAAGGCGACCAGAACAACTGGGAGACTCTGATGGAGAGGAGAGTAAAAAATATTGAGAACTACAATCACAACCTGGCAAGTCAAATGATCTCCCTCCTTGCTTCGATCAACGACAACATCCTCTCTCTCTTGGAAAATCTCAAAGATAGGAACCAGATGGAGGAAGATGATAAACAGAACAGAGACAAAGATAGGCTGGATGTGGATAAAGCCAAGGACGGCACTATGGAGCAGGATTTGATGAACGCCCAGGATCATAAGGCAGAAGAGCAACAAGAGTGCGCCGAAGCTACCCAGACCATGCTCGAGATGGAGAAGTAGTCTGCTAGGTTGGGTCTCTGTCCTTTGGTTTTTGTTTCTCCTGGCTTTGTCTTTTTGTCTGGTCTCTGTTTTTCTGGTTGGTCCTCTGGCCTTTTTAGTGGGCAGTTGTTTCGAGCTGGGCCTTTGGGCTTATTTTCAGCCGTAAGGCTTATGTTTTGGCTGGGCATTTTTTCGCTTATTTTCAGCCTTTCTTGTTGTTAAACTTATGGGTTTCAGGACCCCTTAAAACCTGTTTACCTTATCAAAAACATTACATTAGCTATTGGGACTGTTGACAGATTTTCTAAAAATTCTAAGGAGAATAATTTGAGGGTTGCTAAGAGAATTATGAGATATTTGAAAGGAACAAAAGATTATAGTCTATACTACAAGAAAAATGAAAAAAATGAGTTAAGAGCCTATTTAGATGTTGATTGGGCTTGAAATATTAATGATAGAAAGAGCACAAAGGATGGAACATTTTTCTTAAGAAAGAAATTTGTGGCTAGACTAGTAAGAAACAAAATTGTATATCTCATTATATTGTTGAAGCTTAATATGTGTTTGGTGTAGTAAATTGTACAAATATGGTATGGATTAAAAAACTACTCAAAGGTATCAAGGAGGAAATCACTCAACCTATGTTCTTTATTGTGATAATACAAGTGCTATAAACATATCAAAGAACCTCGTGATGCATACAAAGACTAAGCACATTGCAATCAAATATCATTACTTGAGAGAGTTGGTTCAAGACAAAGAAGTGAGGATGGAATATGTGAATAAAAAAGAATAGATAGATAATTAATTTACAAAATCTTTACCTAAGGATGCACATGAATATCTTAGAGGTGAATTAGGGGTGATACCCCTATCCAAAGCTACTTAAGAAGCATGAGTAGTACCCTACATCAATTGAGCTGAATGTTGCATCTTAAAACTTGATGTAGTGGATATTACTTTAGGAACTACCTAAAGTAATGGAGTTGAATCAAAAAACTTATAGTCACATGCAAGGTGAGAGAGGGAGAACCTAAAATTGATTATATCTTCATATAAAGGTGACTATAGTTGGCATGCAAAGCAAGAAGGCTTAAGAGTATGAATTCTTGAAGGGTGAAAAAGCTATCAGAGATGAATAGTATGAATGCCAAGAAAAATGGAGGATAGAAATAGAGATCTGTGATCTACAAGTGAGTTGTGATTTGTTATTAGATCAAACCTTACTGTTACTTTCTAATCATTGTATCAGGCTAGGGTAAATCCTTTGGATTAAGGTTGACCTAACAATCATTTGTAAATCTTTAACTCAATGATATTCTAATGGAATGGTCTAAAGTCCTTTAACAAGGCTCACTCCTAACAGGGTAATTGAAATCCTTAAAATAGGCCACATTTAATAGTGTGTATTGTAACCTTTAACATGGTTGGCCTTTTATAGGGCATCACTTTAGAAGAGTAAGAATTGGTAGCATGTGACTGGTGGTTTCTCCCAAATTGGGTTTCCATGTAAAATCCTTGTGTCAAATTGTGTGAATGTTCTTATTTTGTTTCATATTTATATTTCTACAAAGTTATTTTGACCTAGGACAATAACCTACAAAGTTTAAGTATTATATGATCTAAATGATGCATGCATATTGAAGTTTTATGGATATGGGTCTACTAGGTATTAAAAAAAATTAATTGTATATATGGACCTTGGATAAATGATTCACCCCCCCCCCCCTTAGTTATTCTAAAGAATTCAAAAACTTTTCATCCTTATCTTATTTGACAAGATATCTAGCAGTCATATGACCAACTTTGTTGCATGCAAAACAAATGATAGGTAATTTACTTTTGTATTTACCTCTTCCTCTTCCAAACCTTTTTTCAATGAGGGCTTTAGGTTCATCAATCTCATCATCAAAAGTATAACTTTCACTCTTCACATATTTTCCTTTCTTCTTAGTAAGAATCAATTGTGACTTGAAAGAAGATTCAATGGTAGCAAGTATGTAGTTATCAAAATTAGACATCTCAAAAATAGTAAGTCTACCAACTAGGCCTTATAAGGTCAAATTTTTACTTGGTGTGCATCTCAATTCTTGAATTGTAGAGACTTTGATGGCATAGATAAGGAGTAGAGTTCTCAATACCTTTCTTATCACTATTTCATATTCAATTGTTCTATTTGTTCCTCGAATAGCATTAACAACCTCTTTAACTATTGTGCAATATTGTACTATGTTTTCACCTTCCATCATTCTCATATCATCAAATTTTCCTCTCAAAATTTTTTCTTTGGCTCTTAGTACATTTTCATCACCTCCATATATGGTCTTTAGTTTGTCCCACATCTTCCTTACAGTATTTTAGTCTTTTAGGTCATCAAACTTGACATAGCTTAGGGCTAAGGGAATCTCCAACATTGATTGGTTGTGATCTAACTTATGTCTTAGTTCTTCAACATTTAGAGGAGTAGTTGTTACCTCTACATAGTCATTGCTTAGAAAATTTATAGCAATATCACTAATACTAGATATGTATAGCTTCATCAGGGTCTTCCATGCAAGAAAGTTCTCCTTATTTAGCTTGGATACATCTCTTTTGTTCATCATGATCTTTAGCTTTAATTACCTTCAAAATTTTCTCTATAAGAACTTAGCTCTGATAGAAATTATTAGAAATGTTTAGAATGACTGAGAGGGTGGGTGGTGAAGCAGTTACTCAAGGCTTACATGTACAACTTGAACTAATAAACATTAAACATATCAATGTTTAGCTAATCCTATTTAACTTGTTGTTGCTCGGTTTGTATTGTAAAACTATCATAAACTTAATTTGCATTGCATAATAGAAAATATCATCACATGTAAAACATTCATAAGACAATCATCATATTTTAACACTAGGATTTTACGTGGAAACCCAATTTGAGAAAAGCCACGAGAAACATGTCACTCTTTTTCACTCTTTTAAAGTGAGCTCTATTAAGAGCCAACCCTGTTAAAGGTTTACAATACACATTGTTAAATGTGACCTGGTTAGAAGATTTAATCACCCTATTAGGTGATGGAAGTACGCTCAAACATCACTTTATGAAGGTATGCTCTGATACCACTTGATGAAGGACCTCACCACCCTACCAACTCATAACGAAAAATGCAACAATATGGAGACAAAGATAGACAAAATGCTTCCCAAGAAATTTTATTATACTTAAAAATACAATAGCAATTACAATAACATTTCTACAAGATCTCTCAAGATCCAATCCAAATCCAAGCTAGTCCAGATCCACACTCTAGTAGAAACCTCCAAGATTTCAACTTGTGATCACAAGCCACCAAGCAACCTCCTTGTTTCTAAACCATATTCACTAGCTCTTCTCCAACTTTATCTAAGATCCAAGTGTAAAATGCCTCACATTCAGCGCTCTGTCTACACACTCACAACTCCATCACAATCTTGTTGTAAACTGCCTCACATTTGGCGCTCTGTCCACAGACTCAAGAAAACTCACTCTTCACTTCCTCCAACTCTTTCACACCTTGAAGCCTTCACACCTTCCAAATTTCACACCTTGAAGCTTTTCCTTCCAAAGCTTTACCTTCCCAAGCTTCAGCTTCCACAACTTTCACACCTTGAAGCTTTCACCTTCGAACGCTTTACCTTCCCAAGCTTCACCTTCCATAGCTTTCACACCTTGAAGCTTTCACCTTCCAAAGCTTTCCTTCTAGCTTTCACACCTTGAAGCTTTTCCTTCGAAAGCTTGATTAGAAATGCTCATATGCCTTGCTTAAATAGGCACTTACCACCCAATGCATGATTTATCCACAACCTTCTAGAATTCCTCCTACACAATATCCACATCCTTCCACAATATCCACAACCTTCTAGAATTACAACTAAGCATCACCATGTGGCCCAATTAGAAAATTACATTTTCTTTATGGATTATAACAAATATTAAATGCATGATTTAAGAAACTTTCCACAAGCTTCTAAGATGCCACCTACACACTTTGATAAATGGAATGAGAACTATTTTTCTTATTTTTCTATTATGCCACCTTTGCACCTCGAAAATATAAATTCCTCTTTTCTCCTTTTTTCCTTATTATTTATTTATTTATTTCTCTAATTTTCATCACTTTCTCTCTCCTCCAATTTTTTTTTGTTTTAAAAATTATTTATTTATTGTATAAATAATTTTTCCATGTAAGATGCTCCTGCATCATACTCCCCTGGTAGATAGAAAAGTGTGTCCTACACTTTGATGCCAAAAAGAAAGATCTACAACCATCTTCATCTTCACCAAAGGCTTCCACCTCAATAGGGACAAGAAAACCACTATGCAAATCCTCCACATCTACATCACTCTATCAAACACTAGAATCTCAACCATCCAATTAGCATGCTCACCCCCAGGAACAAACTGTGCATAATGCTTCATCAAAAAAACTTCATTCACATTAGCAACTAGTGAATCCACACCAGTAGCAACAAACCTGGCATCGGCAACAACAAACTTCATATCAGCACCGACATGTAGATCTCCATCAATACATGCCAAACTAGCAATATCATTGCTCACAACAAGATGCTCTGCAATACATAACTCACCTCCAACAACAATCGGATCATCCACAGCCAAGTTCTCTACAACATACAAGTCACCACCAACATCAACTAGATCATCCATGACCAAATGCTCTGCAGTCTCCATGTCAAACTCAACAAATTGATCATGAAAACCAACCTCTATCCTAGCATCAACAAGGTTATGAATATTTTCAGCAACAACCTCTAGTTGTTCTGCAGGTTCTGCATCAAGTTCCACAAATTGATCAACAAAACCAACATCTTCCACCTTGACCTTCTTAGCTTGATCAGCCAATCTAGCATCCAACTGAGATAACATCTCAAAAAAATTCCTCTCCATTATATCATGAATTTTTGCAATCATCTTAGGGTCCAATCCTCTCAAGGCCATCTTCCAAGATCTTCATAAACCCTCTGCAACAAATCCTTCCCATGCTCCTTGTGACAACCTTGAATTGTTTGCAAGTTAGATCACAACCTACCACCTCGTAGAAACAATCAGGAACCACATCACAAGTCTAGGACAACGGATTTGCAATCCACAATCTCTCTATGATCATGCCTCAACAAGTTTAGTCTTCCATCTCCACATCCATCGATCAATCTACATGTCCTCCCAAGGACCTGGTGCAAATTGTCTTAGCTTTGGCGATCTATTTACACACTCAGGAACAACTATGCTCTGATAAAATTTTCCCACCCAAGGTCCTGGTACAAACTACCTCACACTTCGGTGATCTACTTGTATGCTCAGGAGCTCCTGATCTGATAAACTTCACCCACCCAAGATCCTGGTACAAACTGCCTCACACTTCGGTGACCTACTTGTACACTCAAGAACTCCTACTCTAATACCACTTGTTGGAGGTATGCTTGAATACCACTTGATGAAGGGCCTCACCACCCTACCAAATCATAACCAAAAATGCAACAATATGGAGACAAAGATAGACAAAATGCTTCCCAAGAAATTTTATTATACTTAAAAATTTAATAGCAATTACAATAACATTTCTGCAAGATCTCTCAAGATCCAATCCAAATCCAAGCTAGTCTAGATCCACACTCTAGTAGAAACCTCCAAGATTTCAACTTGTGCTTGCAAGCCACCAAGAAACCTCCTTGTTTCTAAACTGCAGTCACTAGCTCTTCTCCAACTTTATCCAAGATCCAAGTGTAAACTGCCTCACATTTGGTGCTCTGTCTACACACTCACAACTCCATCACAATCCTGCTATAAACCACCTCACATTTGGCACTCTGTCCATAGACTTAGGAAAATTCACTCTTCACTTCCTCCTCCTCTTTCACACCTTCAAGCCTTCACACCTTGAAGCCTTTACACCTTCTAGCTTTCACACTTTGAAGCTTTTCCTTCCAAAGCTTTACCTTCCCAAGCTTCACCTTCCACAACTTTCACACCTTGAAGCTTTCATCTTCCAAAGCTTCACCTTCCCAAGCTTCACCTTTCACAACTTTCACACCTTGAAGCTTTTACCTTCCAAAGCTTTCCTTCCAGCTTTCACACCTTGAAGCTTTTCCTTCGAAAGCTTGATTAGAAATGCTCATATGTCTTGCTTAAATAGGCACTTACCACCCAATGCATGATTTATCCACAACCTTCTAGAATTCCTCCTACACAATATCCACATCCTTCCACAATATCCACAACCTTCTAGAATTACAACTAAGCATCACCATGTGGCCCAATTAGAAAATTACATTTCCTTTATGGATCACAACAAATATTAAATGCATGATTTAAGGAACTTTCCACAAGCTTCTAAAATGCCACCTACACACTTTGAAAAATGGAATGACAACTATTTTTCTTATTTTTCTATTTATGGCACCTTTGCACCTCGAAAATGGAAATTTCTCTTTTCTACTTTTTTCCTTATTATTTATTTATTTATTTCTCTAATTTTTGTCACTTTCACTCTCCTCCATTTAAAAAATAAAAATAAATTATAAATAATTTTCCCATGTAAGATGCTCATGCATCATTAGGAGTGGCCTTGTAAGAGGACAATGATAATTCTATTTAGAATGTCACCTAGTTAAAGGATGTATATAGGCTATTAAGTCTTCCAATGACTATTAGGTCAACCTCTATTAAAAGAATTTCAATAAAAACTATTTAAAATGATAAGAAAGAAAATAGTAGGTTTTCATCTGTGTGATTATAAGTCACTTTTTCTAGTTTAGATCTCTATTCAATCCTAATGTTGGTTCACTAATAATCCTTTCATTGGCATCTCTGATATTGATCTTCTTAGACACCCTTCAAGTAATCAATGTACTCTTCTCATTATCACTTAAGCCTTCTACTCAAAATCACTTATCAATAACAACATTACATCTACAAGGTTTCTCCTTTAGCTTTGCATTCACACTCTTCTATGCTTCTGATCAACCTTGCTCTATATATAAACTCACTCATCTACACTGGCTAGGCTAGACTAGGCTTGACTAGACATGACACTAAAAGTTTGGTTTAGTATCACTTTAAATAGGTAATTTGTGCTTTACTATTTTCTACATCCACCATAGATATTAGGGCTTACGATCAACTTCAACTCGATTCAATGTATCTATAAAAAATCTTGATCATCCTCTAGAAACTTCTCTAGAATCCTTCTATTAGGTCTTTACCTTATGACAGTCTTGAATTTAATGATCAAACTCATTAATCTAATCTTCAACATGTTTTACATCTTTGAAGAAATTGACTGAGTCAACTTGATCTTATGATTCCTTTGAATTCTAACACTCAATCAACACTAAAATACTCAACCATTATTTAAGATTTCTAGCTTGGCATCAACTAACTTGATCGATCTATACTAATTCTTGGTCAACATTGGATTTTCTTGGCACTGACTGTGGCTCGGTTGACACTACCATTACTCAACACTCCTTAGTAATTTATTCTTTTTCTCAGCTTGGCTTATCCTTCTTGACATAAATAATTACTTTCGTTTATCAAAGTCTATCAAATCAAATATCCATTGTAACTTCCTTTTCATAACTTCAACCTTTCCTATAGGTGCTATAGTTATGAGTAACTCTCAAATCCTCTTCATCAATCAAATATATATGAAATTTAGATTAGGTAGAAATATGTCTCATCCATATATATTTTTGATATCAATGACAAAACAACAATTATCCCAATTGTAAATTTCCAATAGTAATATCTTTTGATTAAATGTTTTTGATTCATTAAAGTTGATAAAATTTGTTTGATGTATATAATGTATTCACTGACCTCTACCCTCTTAGTTATATTAGTGGAATTTACTTTTTTACAATTGGTATTGGGGCATCAGGTCTTTGAAGAGAATGTTTAACAACTTAAGGAGATCCATGGCTATATTTAGGAAGGTTAATCCTAAATTTGATGGAGTTAAATATGAAACCTTGAAGGATATGGTGATGACTCACTTTCTATGCATGGGAAAAGATTACTGGTTAGTTACAAGGGAAAGCAAGAATGTTATTCAGGAAAGTGATTTAGATAACCATACAAAAGAAGACGATGATTTATTCATGTACAATATGTATGTCATAAAAAATTTATTATTAGCTCTTCTTGAACTAGAGTATGTTGAGATAAAAAGGTTTATATATTGCAAATGTATTTTAGGCTAAGTTACAAAGTTTATTTGAATGAGATAAATTTGCAAAGAAATCTAGACTAAAAAATTGGAAGAATATGTTGAGTAATCCTAAGATGATGAAAGATGAATATATCAAAGTATATTTTGGTAAAATATATGATATTATTGTATGAATCAAGAGTTGTGGTGGAACTATGAATGAAGATGAAGTAGTATGGAAGATATTAAAATCTTTGACTCCTAATTTTGCAAACAGAGTCAGGATCATTGAAGAAATTATTTGTGTAGCACCAAATTGTACAAGAAAAATATTACTTGGGAAGTTGCAAAACTTTGAATAGACTTTGACACAATACCAAGGAGTGGCAAGGATAGAATCATCTTTTATTGTACAAAAATATAGTGCTAAACTTACAAGCATTGCGAGCACAAGTGGAGATTATGCTATAGAGTGGATAGTGAAACAAGAGGAAGACAAGAAGATTGATGAAGGACTTTCATTGCTTATAAAGATAGAATCTAAAGGTAATAAAAAAATTTCTTGTTGGACTTGCAAATAAATTAGTCATTTTTCATCTAGTTGTCATGAAAGAGAGAAGAAATTAAATGCTAAGAAACCTTATAAGTCAAAGTTTACACAAGATTTCTTCTTTGTTGATGACGATAATGAGTTTGATTTTTTAAGGTGGTAAATTTATTAGAGAGTGATCATGAAGATGGTGAACTTGTGTTTTTTTTCTATTAAAGAAGAAATTCCTAAGAGATAAGAGGTAATATAAAAGAAATCTTTAGTATCACATATTGAAAACAAAAAGTATGATTGGATTATAGATAGTGATTATTCTCATAATATGGTAGGAGATATGACTAATTTTTTTGAGTCTAATTATTATTATGGAGGAGTAGTTAGAGTTGGAAATAATGCACCTTGTCATATTAAAGGAAAAAGATCTATTACACTTGATGGAAAGACTAACACTAAGGATGTTTAGTTTATTAATGGTTTAAAATGTAATCATTTGAGTGTTGGACAATTTCAAGGTAAGGGATATCAGTTGCAATTCATAGAGAATACTTGTATTACCAAGGATAAAGATGGTATATTGATCATTACAAGACCAAGGAAAAGAGGTAACATTTTTCAATTGAGTCCTACTGAGATGACATGTTTGGTTTCAAAGGTTGATAGTAGTTGGTTATGGCATAAGAGATTCTACCATGCATTAACTTTCATAAAATTGTGAACATAATTACTACACATGTAGTTAGATATTTTCCATAGACTGTGAAATGTTCTAACATGGATTGTAAATAATGTGTGATGAAAAAGTAGAAGAGTTTATTTCCTAGAAATATGTTTACTACTACAATGATGTTGGAGATTGCACACATAGATTTGAGTGGTCCTATAAGAATAAGATAATTTCATGGTGAAAGGTACTTTATGCTTCATATTGATGTTTTTAAAAGGATGATATGGGTATATTTTCTTAGAGATAAGTCTAAATCTTTTGAGAGGTTCAATTTATTTAAGAGTAGAGTAGAGAATGAATCAGGCTTTAGGATTAAGTTCTTGAGATGAGAAAGAGGAGGATAATTCATTTCAAATGAGTTTAATACTTTGTTAGAATGGTGGAATTAAGAGAAAACTTTTAGTCCCTAAGACATCACAATAGAGTGGTATATCATAAAGGAGGAACATATTAGTAAGTGAAGAAGCTAGAGAAATGATTTTTGAGAATAATGTACCACATATATCTTTTGGAGAGAAATAGTGAACAACTCAGTATACATAATGAGAAAAGTGTAGATAAGGCAAGCCACCACTAAGACACCCTATGAACTTTGTTTTAGACATATACCTACTATGAAATACTTTAGAATCTTTAGAAGTGTTATATCAAAATAAATAATGGTATTGGAAAGTTTAGCTCTAGAAGTGATGAAGGAATGTTCCTTGGATATTCATTTAAGAGTAAGGCATATAGATGTTTTAATCAGAGATTGAAAACTATCATTTAGAGAACTAATGTGAAAGTTGATACAAAGAAGTTTAGAATTTAGGAAAGAATACTAGACCTGTAAGATTTTGATGAAAACAATAATAAGAGGACTAACAATGTTGACCAAGAATTGATTTATGAAGCTAACATTGATTTGCAAACTTAAATACAAAGATAAGAACCTATATCATAACCAAGAGAAGAAATATGAATAGAGAAGGGAACACCTAACATATATGTTATAAATAATCACCCCATAGATCAATTCATTGAAGTGTGAACAAAGGAATGATGCCAAGAAACAAGGCGAGTGAAAAATTACATTTAATACCTCAAGTTAAATCTAAGATAATAGATGAAGCTTCTAAAGATGTGTTTTAGAAAAAGGATATGAAAGAAGAATTGAAGTAGATTGAGAAGAAAAAGACTTGGAAATTGGTTCCTAGGCCTAAAGATAATAATGTAATTGGAACTAAGTGGGTATTATAAAACAAGATGACTGATGAAGGAGAAGTGGTAAGAAAAAAAGCAAGGTTATATACAAAGGCTATTCACAATAAGAAGAATTACTTTGAGAAAACTTTTTCCCCAATTGCTAGACTTGAAGTAGTAAGAATTTTTTTGGCATATGTAGATAACAATTTTTTTAAGGTTTATCAGATGCATACCAAGTCATCTTTTCTTAATGGTGAGGTTGAGGAAGAAGTTTACATTTAATAACATGATGGATTTCCCCTGACTAGAGACAGAAACATGGTTTGGAGACCGAAGAAAGCATTGTATGAATTGAATCAAGCACTAAGAGCTTGTTATGCAATATTGGATGAGAATTTATAGAATTTTGGATTTAAGAAAGGTAATGTGGACAGTAACATGTACTTGAGAAAGAGTGAAGATGGGTTACTGATAATTTTTGTATTTTTTGATGACATTATTTTTGGAGGAAATGATGAAGCTAGCCCAAAATTTTATGAAGAATTGAAGATGAATTTTAGATGAGTATGATAGGCGACATGAATTATTTCTTGGTATTACAAATAAATTAGAATATGTATTGCATATTTATATCACGTAATAAATATATTAAGGATTAATTGACAAAGTTTGGTTTGGATAATTTTAAACCTTTTAGAGCACCTATTGCTACATGATACAAATTATCAAGTAAGGATGAATCTCCTAGTGCAAAAAAAAAAGATATAGATCTATAATAGGAGGATTGCAATATTTGACTCATACAAGACCTAATATATATAATCTAATTAAAATTGTGGAAAGATTCTAAGAAGATCCTAAAGAGACACATTTGGTGGAAAAATAATAATTTTTAGATACTTGAAAGGTACACATAATTATAGCTTATGGTAGGATAGATCACATGACTTTACCTTATGTGCATATACACATGCAAATTGGAAGGAAGTGTTAATGATGGGAAAATAACTAGTGGTAGAGCATCCTTTTTGGGAGGATGACTACTTTAATAGATAAGTAAGAAAGAAAATTGAACATCGCAATCTACAGTAGAAGTAGAGTATGTAGTATTAGAAAACAATTGTAATTAGATTATTTGGATGAAGTAGATGTTATAAGACATTGGTATTGAATTTTCAAAACCTATTATCATTCACTGTGATAATAAAAGGACAATTAATATGTCAAATATTCAAGTATTACATTCAAAGACTAAGCATATTGCAATAAAGTATCATTTCTTGAGACAAAAATTAGTAGAGAAAGAGATTAAATTGAAGAAAGAATTATATGCATTGAAGCAAGCACCTAGAGCTTGGTATGCAAGATTGGATAAGCATTTATGGAATTTGGGATTTAATAAAGGTAATGTGGATAGTAACATGTACTTGAGAAAAAGAAAAGATGGTTCATTGATTATTATTTTATTTTTTGATGACATTATTTTTTGAGGAAATGGTTATGCTAGCAAGAATTTTTCCAAAGAAATGAAGAATAATTTGAGATGAGTATGATAGGTGAGATGAAGTATTTCTTCTAGGATTGCAAATAACTCAAAATAAGGATGACATATTCATATAACCAATTAAATATATTAAGGATTTGTTGACAAAGTTTAGTTTGGCAAACTATAAACTAGTTGGAATGCCTATGGTTACAGGATGCAAATTATTAGAACAAACAAGACATAGATCTATGATAGGAGGATTAAAATATTTGACTCATATAAGACTTGATATTCCAAGAAGATCCTAAAGAAATACATTTGGTAGTAGTAAAAATATTTTTTAGATGCTTGAAAGGTACACCTAGTTATAGATATCATGGTATGGCATATCACATGACTTTACCTTACATGTGCATATATAGATACATATTAGATAGGAAATGTTGATGCTAGGAAAAGAACCAACGATGGAGCATTCTTTTGGGAGGAAGATTTGTTTCATGGCTAAGTTAGAAACAAAATTGTATACATCACAATCTACAATAGAAGCATGGTATGTAGCAGCACAAAAAACTATAATCATATTATTTGGATAAAGATGATGTTACAAGATGGTGGTATTAAAAATTTAGAGCCTATTATTATTCACTATGATAACACAATTACAATTAACATGCCAAAGAATATATTATTACATTCAAAGAATAAACACATTGCAATAAAGTACCATTTCTTGAGAGAAAATATAGAAGAGAAAGAAATTATATTGGAGTATGTTGGTACAAAGGAGAAGATAGAATCAAAATTCACTAGAAACTTTTGGAAAAGGATACTTGCAATGTATTCTTGGGATTATGACCAAATCCTCATCAAAGTAGATGATGCAATATTGCATTGGTCTAGTATATTTAAAGCTTATTCTTAGATCAGGATTGTATATTGGTGATGTTTCCTTGGGGGGGTAGTCACTTTTGGGAAGAGTTACTGATAACTCTTATGCCTTTTTAAATATTTTCTTTTGAAACTTGGAGGGATTTTTTAGATTGTATTGGAGATGATTGAACTTCAAGAGTTGGTATAATGAAACCTTTTTTATTGATGTTAATGGGGGATACATATACATGAAACAAAATGATTAATCGATAGGCAAGATTAGAACATGAAAAAATCTTTACAACCTATCTATATCTATGATGGAAATATATTCTAATGAGGAGAGATATAGATTCATGGAACAACATGAATGGGGGAATAAAGGCAGATGAGGAAGAAATATAGTTTGGTATTTTCAATACTTTGATGTTTTCATCAACTATTTGCATTAATGCCAAAGGAGGTGATTCCTAGCATGAATTCCTTATGGATATTTTTGGTATTCTTTGGGAGATCGTTGAGTTCTTATGTGTTGTATTCATGACTTATTTTCTCATTGATGTAAACATATTAGCTTTCTAGATAGCTTTGGCAGAGTTATAGAGATAGTTTTGCTCAATGAAATTTTTGGTTGCTAAGTTACTTTTAGTGAGGTTATCAATATGTTCATGGATTCTTATAGATTCTATATCTATATTTATAGGAAGAAATATGAAGTTTTTCTGAGGACTAGTTACATGACAATTTGCAAGAACTATATGTTGTTGTTTGTGGTATATCTTTTCGGAGAGGTTGAATCTTGTTTAATAGGATAATATTTTTGTTAGAGACATCTTTATGATGCTATATTTGAAATGGAAGAATTTAGTTTTCATTTTGTGAATATTTGTGAAGGATAACATGCAAGTTATTCCTTTGTGGTCGAGTGTGTTGTATTATTTATGTAACTTGTATTGTAGCATGTCGAATTTAAATGTGATATCTAATGATGGCCCTTAATTATTCATTATACATTGAGGAATCCTTAAGGATGACTCAATTGGTTATTAGGACTTGGTTTAAAGGAAATATGTTTTATTGGTTGTAAGTATGATAGTATGTGATTTTTATGTTATGTGAGATTTGGTTGCAAATTTTATAAGGTTAGAGTAGTACTTGATGCTAAAGATAAGTTGTGGACTTCAAAGGAACTATATTGGAAAGATAAGTTGTTGTTTCAGTTTGTTCATTTTTCTTGGATGGGTTTTCTTGATTTTTTTAATGAGAAGAGTTGTGAAGCATTGTGGACACCAAATTTAGTTTTCTTCCTATCAACTCATAACATAGTTGGAATAACTCCTAGTAGGATTAGAACAACTCCTAACATGGTTGGAATATTCTAGTAGAGATTAAAAGTCTTCTAATAGGGGCTCATATGTACTAATTGTATTTATTTGACTCTTAATAGGGTCACATCCTTTCACAAGGAACTTTTATATTAGTAAATCATCTTGTGGGTATTACTTTCACCACGTGTTTCCCTCTAATCAAGGGTTGCCTAGTTAACATATTTTATTTAACTCTGCATGGTTAATATCTTTTGGTTGATATATATTTTGATTACACATTTCATATTTGTTAAAGTTGTTCAAAGTTGTTTAAAGCATATAATTGATTCACCCTCCCCCCCACCTCTCAATTATATTAGGGGACTTTACTTTCTTACAATACAAGTATCAAATGAAATAAAAAATAGATTAAGTATAGTTAAGAGATTTATTAATTGTAACTATTTAAACTTTTGAGATATTCAAATTATTAACATAGATTATTTATACTAAGATAACCAATATATCTATGGAGCCTAATAATCCTAAAACCCAAGGCAGTGGTTTTAATATCTCTTTGATATTCACCTAAATACCTGTTGCATTGTACTAAAATTATTATACATATACTGTCTTAGAATAGTTAATGACATTGTTAAGATACAAAAAAAATCTTGCACAACTCATGAATTTTCCAAAGTTGTTTTTCAATTAATCAAAAACATATATTTAAATAAAATCAAGTACTTCTTTTGTTTCCTTTTGAAAATATCAATTGGTTCCTAGACATTCAACATTATCAACTAGGATGAGAAGTTGTGAAACATTATCTACATTTTATTCACTAAACGTGTCTTTAATCTCCCTATTAAGGCTCCCACAAGATTCTATGTATAAAGGAGCCTAAGAAATCCCAATAATAAAAGTCATTTATAGTTGACTTAATGAATAATTTTAAAAGTTATAAATATTCTTTTATACATTTATAAACAAGAACCTATAGCATAATGGTAAATTACGAGCCTCTTATTAGGAGCTCGTGAAAGTTGCTGAAATTTAACACATAATAATAATTAATCTGAATAAATAATGATAATGAATAATCTAAGAAATTTTCCCATTACTATAAAAAAGAATATAATCATACATTAACATTTTTAATTCATATTTCTCTAGAAACATAATACTTTATGAAATAGAAAATCTTATAAAATACCATAAAGATAAATTGAAATCTATAATTGGGCCACATCTAAGAGACATGTAGAAATCTATAATTATAATTATATATAGATGTATTATCATGTATAACTATAGAAGTGGTGACTCTGCCAGTTTCTGCATGACAACCTTAGTAACTATTTTTAGCATATCAAGTGTTCAAATGTGTTGTATGTGTTATTTATATATGTCAAAATCACAAAGAGGATTGCTAAGCCAAATCTAAATGTAGAATGCCTCTAATTTTCACAAATTGCACACCCAATACAAAAAATTATTTGTGATGATCAAAATAAATCCAATTGAACAAATAAGACTCACTCTACCATTTGAAATACATGACAAATTAAAATCAAATCACTTGAAATTGTAATTGCAAAATAAACTATTCTAATTCTAATTGTAATTCTTAACACTTTAGTATATAAAAAAATATGAAACTATTACACATTATAATCATAAAATCTAATATTTAACAAGTATAACTCATGTATAGTAAGCTTTAGTCCCTTGTTGATGTTATGGATACATGATATTAATAATTATTTTACATCAAATTCATTTCCTACCATAGAAAGAATCCAATTATCTCATCATAACATTATCAAGTATTTGTTTCTTTATTCAAAGATAAAATAAATTAGAAAACACATTAATTGGTATACTATGTTATTGATACAAATTTCTCAGCTTGATGATAGATTATGAAATGTTTCCAGAAACATTGATGTAAATGTGTATTACATAGCTTAATCCAAAAGAATATCTCACTAATTATAAGGTATGTTACCACTACCTACCCCACGATTAGATTTCTTTACAGATTTGAATGCATTTCCTTGCTTCCAATCTAGGTAGATTGTGGTGCATAATACACTCCAAATAGAATGTTGTCTAGATATAAAACAAAGTTAACATTAAAGTTAAGTTAAAGAACTAATTAGAGAGTAACATAACTTAAGCCTAAGTGTAGGTTAGTTAAACCCTATATTATAAAAAGACATATCATATCAACATACTTCTTTCACAATAAAAATGCAAATTAAGAATTATGTAATATTTCCTTTAATTGATGTCTATTTATTTTCTTAATTTGAAATGTGCTTAAAAATAATTGTCACATATATACTTAGTGAAATTATCCTAAACATTATAAATCTATAAAAAGAATCATCACACAATCTCTTGATACTCTCCTATAAGCTATACTCTAGATTACCATTAGAAAGGAGCTTTTAATTTGTGAAGTTGGATCTTCAATTATATTATGAAATATATTTTTATTTAATAAAAAGAGTAATTTTACATTATTGTAGACACAATTAATCTTCATTTAGGGGTTGCATGCTTATAGGTTCCATGAGGATTTGTTTTACATGGTTCTGTATATCTATACTTGAAACACTAAAACCATCTCTCTCTTTGTAGAAATGAAGAAAACCTCTTGTAATGTCATAAGCATAATCTTTGCTAGAAATTGGAACACCGTCATTTTTCAAGTACTCCCAATTTAATTCTTTGAGTCTCTCATCTAATAAATTCTTGATATAATTCAAGGCATCTTCTTCAGTAGATCCCGGATTGTCTTTTATGTAACATACTATGGATGAATTTGTTTCTCCTCTATCCACCTCTCCCTTCACAATGAAAGATTAAATTTAATAATAAAGTAAATAAATTTAACTTACATTCAACTCAAAACTTTAAAATTAATGCCTATACATAGAATATTATAATTTATTAAATTTTACATTACGACTTACCTTAAAGGATTTAATATCACCTCTTAATCTAAGAGCCAAATTCAATAGATCATTGAATCTTGATGGATAATCTATTTTTGGAAGAATGTTTTCAGAAAGTATCTCATCAATTGTTAATACTGGTTGTAATGTAGTTGCACGAGTCCCTGAAGAAAATGCTCCATTCTCTATGAATTCTGCCAAGGTTGGTATGTACCCTATAGCAAGCCACTCGACTTCTTTCAACATGGCATCTATATAATCTTTCCACTACAAAAAAAAAAAGGAATAGTTTGGAAAAAGTAATTATATATTTAATATAAAAATAATTTTAGCCTCATTATATAAGTCTTAAAATATTATAATATATTGTTAAGGTTAACAAAAATTTCCAAATTTTTTTTAAAATATTCAAGAAACTCAATAATATTTTAAGAAAAATAAGAATATATGCTATATAAGTCTAAAAAATCAAAGATAGTCAATTTTTTTCTAGCCAAATGCTTTATATAATTATTTAATAATAGTTTATTTATATTTAATAAACCTTATCCAATAGAAAGATATCAATTATACTTGAAGAAATAACATGAGGATATTAATTTTTTTATCATTATGAGTTGGTGAACATAAATTTACCCATAATGTACAAGAAAGTTATGTGTAATAATTTAAGATAGTGATTGTAAGTAAAACTTTTAGTTTATGAAAATTAAATTTCATTCACAAATAACAAAACACATATCCATACCGCATCTCTAGAGGGTGCAAGAGTATCTCTTCCTTGAATCTTTGTAGCTTCTCGATCCATTTCATTAACTATCTCATACAATGCCATGTATGCAATTTGCATATATTCTGGAAGGTGGCCAATAGAAGTCAGATCCCACCTAAGAGGCAAATAGAAAATGGTTATTGTCATTTTAAACATAAGTATTACTACATATAACTATTTATTTTTTTATTTAATACTTACTTCTTGATAGCCTCGGTAAGGAGTTTTAGTTCATCAAGTGTTCCATATGTGTCATAAATATCATCTATATATGTTGCAATTGTAGAGAACTTTGCTAAACCAAATCTAAATGCAGAATATCTCTCTTCCTCACAAATTGCACATGCCATGAAAAAATATTCTACATGACGGTGGCGAGCGAAATTCAATTTAGACAAATGAGACTCCCTCCACCATCTATAATAGAACATAAAATTAGAAGTAAATTAGTCTAAACCTAGTACTATTATAGAATTGTACCTTTTTAAACTTAATTATATAAAAGATAGTATAAATAAAATGTACTACACATTATAATTATACAATCTAAATTCTAACTATCATAACTCACCTAGAATAAGCTTTAAGCTCTTGTTGATGCAACGACTGAACCGCATTGAAGTCCATTTTAGCTAGAAATAAAAGTTTTTCATTGTCTGCCATCCTATAGATCCATTTTATCTTAGTATATAATTTTGAAACAAACATGTTTTGAATTAAAAAATAAAATAGAGTGGACAATCTATAAATAGACATATTATTTTATTTCAACACTTTCAATTCTCTTACTGAAATGATAGATCATAAAATATGATACAAAATATAAATAAAAATAAACATTTTCTCTTTTATATCTAAAAACATAAAAGATATCCTCACTACCTGACCCATGACTCGTTCCCTCCATAAATATGAATATATGTTTTTGCTTCTAATCTTGGCAGATTAGTGTACCAGCCATACTCCAGATTGAATGATATCTGAATATAAAAGGTTCATATTACAATATTAAAAAAGAAATAGCATACTACATGCAAGAAATGAACAATTTTTATGATGGTAAAAGCATGTGCATTTCATAGAGGAGTCAATCTTGTAGTCTTGCTAAGCTTGCCTCTTGTAAAACGTTGGAGCTGATCCCACAATTCTCCATAGCTTCATTTAAATATGCAGTAGAGAACTCTTTAGCCTCGTCCAGTATTTTCTCTCCACGAAAAGCAATATGGGAAGCTCGAAACAGATTTAGAATACCTCGAATTTTATCCTCCTCTGTTTCAGCAATGGAGCACAAGAACTGCCCATTTGCTGTTCTAAAGGGTCCCAACATTCCTATTATCATATTCTTTTCTTAGTAACTACGCCAATATCAAGTGAACTAGATTAAATGAGCTTAAGAGAGTTCTTATTTTTGACAATCAGAACTTTTTGAAAATTCATAGATTATCGTTATATACCTGGAGAAACAGGATATCTATGGAGTCTAAGAATCCTAAAACCCAAGGCAGTGATTTCGAGATCTCTTTGACATTCACCCCAATACCTGTTGCATTGCATTCAAACTGTCATACACATATTGTCTTAGAATAAATAATTAATGACATTGTTAAGATACATAAAACCTTGCAGGGGTTGGAAATTTTCCAAAGTTCCTGTTTAATTGATCAAAAACATACCTGTAAACAAAATCAAGTGCTTCTTTTATTTCCTTTTGAAAATGTCGTTTGATTCCAAGCCGTTCAACATTATCAACCAGGGCAAGAAGTCGTGGAACATTATTTGCATTTGATTCGCTGAACATGTCTCTAATCTCCATAATAAGACACCCACAACGTTGAGCGTAGAAAGGAGCCTGAGAAATTCCAATAATATCTAACACTTTACAAAACAAAATTCTTATACAATGCCATAAAGATAAACTGAAAAAAAAACATGAATGTTAACTTGCCTCATAAGGATGCTTTGGAATAGACTGTATGAAATCATCGTCCCACAAGTTGGGATGATGATTGCCAGTGCGCCGCAATGGGGTTTCTACTTTAGCAGAGGCCTGATTTACAATAGGGTTAAGCTTTTTACTTGGCATTAATGGCAATGCTTTACTACAAAGTTGGCGACTGTGGGATTTCATGGCAGATGGCGGTTTGAGACAGAAGCCCAAATTAGGAGTGATAATAGAGATAAGAGCCATTGAAAGAGAATAGATTGTTTGATGCTCTTCTACAAAGAGAACCGAACGGTGCAAGGAATGCTTGTGTTTCCCCCATTATATAGAGAAATGCCGATTGTGAAAAGAAGAATTTCTAGTTATTTCTCGCAGGCATCGAGCTTGGTCTTCTAGATTTTCCGGTGTGGAAAAATGCATGCAAGAACATGATTTGGTTGGTGGGTGTTAGTATTGCAAATCCATGTACTGCAACGTTAAGAAATAATTAGGGCTGAGGTGGTCTAATTAGCTGTTCACGTTCTAATAAGATTCATAATTGAAAGTTCACTTAAAATCTACTTATCTGTTCAGGTTATAATAAAATTTTATTAGATTCATCTGAAGACAATACCCAACCAAAATAATCCAAAATATTTGTAATGTAAGTTAAAGTGGGCCGTTAGAGTGGACCTGTCAAATATGGCAGCTTTTATGTAAAATATGGCAATTTTATGTATACTATAAATGACAATTTTGTCATTCATTAATCATATTGAAATATTATATTGAAATTGAGAATGAGAATGAGAATAGACAATTTTTTCATTTATTAAGTAGACTGAAAATTTACTGTCTAGTTTGTCTAGGTTAAGTAATAAATGTAAAACTAAATTCGAAAGATGGGTTGTGTACCATACCATTACCTAACCTTATTTATTAGGTACAAAAACATAGATTAGTATATAATAAATAATTTCTTTTTTCTAGTGGGTGACATCTTGTCTTTGTAAATGTGTAATGCATATAAGTATTTAGAAAGAAAATTATTCTTAATAGAAATTTGAATAGGGTTTTACTATTAGTGTTGCTAGTTGTGTTTTTAAATGTTTGTCTTCATTATTTATAGATTGTTAACATCCAAGTCGTTTCAAGAAGAATTTGGGTCAAATTGTAAAGATTAATGCTCATCTTTTCATTTCTCAATAATCAATAACAACCTTGCACATCATCTTGAATAACAAACATTTAATTTTTTTTATTGGAAACTTGTGTTGTGAGGAAATCAAAGCCATCTTTTAGCTAAGAAAAAAGACATTTGTCACCACTAAAAAATTTCACCTTAAAAAACTACAAAATATCTCAGTTTTGTGATACAATTCAAAACATAGGACCATCTTGGAATAACATCCCACCAAAGAAATGTATCATTCATTACAATAATTCAAAATAATGAGCCATGTCAAATTCAACATCTCTATGCATAACATAGAATGCACCATATTAGTTATACTAAAAATCATAATAAACAATTTTTAACATTTATTTATTAAATTCAAAATTAGATACAATTATATAATAACTTTAAATTTAATTAATAAATAGAAAAAAAAATACATTAGATGCATTACATATCATAAACAATTTCATGCTTTACAAGTAATCTATAGATTTTTTTTTTATAAATGTACATCTAGTATCTTAATTTAATATATACATTAAATGCATATATAGGTATAGGTATAGGTATATGAATATGTGTATGTGTATGTGTCTGTGTATGTGTATGTATATGCATGTATGTATATGTATATATTATCACTAAATTGATAGCTTTCATGGTCAAAAGACTCTATTTGTCAACATTATTGTTCTTCTACTAATATTGATATCATATTATTACCATGAGGAATATCCAACTAATATTAAGTAGCTTTAATGTTAAATAAATATTTGAACAAATGATATGCTGATTTTATTTTAAAATAAATATTTGAAACCATTATACATGCAATTAATTACAAATGATATTTAGACAAAATTGAGTTAAATAAATTAATAAATTGTCAAATAAATATTTCATTATGCACACATGAAATTATTTCTATTTTAAATTAATATCGTATAAAATAATAAGTTGTTTATAATATTCTATAAGATAGTTTTCCATGCAAATCTTTCAATGCTAATCTTATAACAAAAGATAAAACTAATATCTTAAAAATGATAAAGATATTTTAGAAACAAAGAGTAAGATGATAATTTTCTATACAAATCTTTTAAATGCCAATCTTTAGTCAAAAGACTAAAATAATACCTAAAATTTGATAAATATTTTTGAGAAATTAATTAGTTTTATAACTGTAGTTGTGGTGCTTCTCTAAATCACGTGTTTAGCTTGGAATTAAGTGGTGACACTTGCGTCGAACCTCCAAATTTATACATAACCGACATAAATAAATAAATCTGAAGTTAGGAGTTTTTCCAAGCACGTGAGAGATTGGCAGATACACCAAGTCATGTTTTTCAAACCCTCCAGTCAAATTTGACGTGGGCAAAGAAGTCAACTATTATCGGTAGCCTAACAATGATAAACTGACGAGAGATTGACGGGTCTGAATGAGTCGGGGAGAATAGTAAGACGGAAATAAATTACGAGTTTGCGGGAGGGTTTATCTAAAGCCTTGCACGTTCCACGACTAGTGAGCAATCAGCCATACATTTCACCTGATTGGGATTTTTAACATTTCAATACTTCAATGGTTTATTTTGTTCTATTTTAGACTTTAAACAACTCTAATCTTTCCCTGCCCCCGAATAAATTGTCCAGCGTAAGGCTGATTTATTAGGGTCTATACGTAGATTATGCCCAAAATATATATATATATATATTGGTGGTGGAGAGGGTACAACCAATGACCTACAATGACCTACTTTGATATCATGTAGATTTTGCTATCACATCAAAAGCACAGACTGGTGGTGGAAAAGGATCTCATTGGGGATATAGTCACTATGCCAACACTATGTTGGAGTAAATGGTGTCTTCTCAGTTTACTCTTTTTAAAAGTTTACTTAGATCAATATATTCACTAGATAAATGAATATCATTGAATTCGAATCTAATTTAGTTCTATGATAACTCTCCTCCCTCCAAATTGAAATACTTGTTTCAATCTCATTTATACTTCTTATTTGCTATTATCTATTCTAGAAGACACTTTGTACCTTTCTACTTACCTCATTACCTCATTTCAATACAATCTTGTATTGATTACCTCTGCGCATTGGAAGATGTTGGTAGACTAGCTCTTTGATATAGGATGACTATCCTAAAATGGTATTAGAGCTTATAGTCTATAAACTCATTTCACTTCTTTT
This sequence comes from Cupressus sempervirens, assembly GCA_028749045.1. Lineage (NCBI taxonomy): Eukaryota > Viridiplantae > Streptophyta > Pinopsida > Cupressales > Cupressaceae > Cupressus > Cupressus sempervirens. The sequence continues at coordinate 220,852,096 of CM053783.1, forward strand.
AAGAATCCAATTTTTTTTTAAGGTTTTGGGTTTCTTTTTTGAAGTTTGTTAATGTAGGTTAGCTTTAATCAACTTCTATAGTCATGTGATATTGTATTCTTGATTATTTCTAGTTGTCCGCATCTTGTGCTAGACTTGCATACTTGAGTGGCAAAGATAATTTTACTTTTTTTATAACTTCTATTATGTGATTGGCGTTGGCTTTATTCTTAGGAAGTAAATGATCCCAATTATTCTCTTGGTTTATCCAAGATTGTGTTCATTTTGATCTAGCACATATGGTCAATGTGTTATGTCTCCAATGTATAATCCATTTGATGAATAATAATCACTTAAACCCCATTTACATTAGTTATGACAAAGTAAAGATTTCTTTTTGCAATTATTTCCATTATGTTTATGTGAGTTTTAATTGTTTATAAATAATGTTATGATTTAACAAGGATGAATGTTTTAGGATCTAATATAGATGTAAGGGTAAAAAGAGTAGTCATTTGAAAGTGTCACACCATACCAATTTAAAGATGTGCAATAACCATGCAACTGCAGCCACTTCTAAAATTTGCACAACTAGTCCAATAAATATGACTTCTTTAGTAATAATGACAGATATTGTGGTATCTATTAATGGCTTCAAGTGCCAAAAAAGTAATCATTTCAAAGTGTCACCCAATACCTACTTGAAGATGCCCAATAACCATGCACTAAACCACCTCAAAAATACATATTACTAATTCAACATATATTCCTCTAAGAACTAGTACACTATCCTTTACTAACTATTTTTACATGTACTTGTGCATAAATACCATTGTAATTGTGTGTTATAGGTGCCAATAAAGTTGGACATGTCCTCCATTCAAATATATGAATTGTAATTATTGGAAGTGCAAGAAAGCAACTATTTATATAAGCAAAATGTATTATTCAACTTTTTGTTATATTAAAAATTAAAATAGATAGTTTTTTGCATTTATTAATTAAATTGAAAATCAAATTAGTATTTTTATTTTAATTAATAAATGTAGAAAACTATCCCAAAAGATGCACTCTATATTAGGAACAATTATATGCTTTAGCATATAATACATAGATTGTTTTTTTTGTGGATGTATATCTTTGGTATGTAAATGTGTGATATATATGAATTGTAGGTATCTAAAAGATTACTGAGGGGGTGTTTGAATTAGTAATTATCAACTTAATAATAAACCACTATCCCAAATTTTCCCTTACAAATTTACAGATTACAATTTTAGTTTACCTATAGCATCATTATATATTATTGAAACATTAAACATTCATGCAACAAAATAAAATAATCACACAAATTTAACACGAATATTTAATTCAAAGAAAGCCAGTTAGAGTAAAAACCATAGTGTGACATTAATGCCCATATATGTTGTACTCTGTTGGAATATGCTCTATTAGGAGCTTTCCTAATTAAGGGTTACAAAAGCACTCAAAATGCTACCTAGTTAAGGGATTTCCCTAGAGACCTGTTAAAGTCTTTACCTTGTTAGGAGTAACCTGAATAGATGATTTAGACACTCTACTCTAAGAATGCCACCATGTCAAAGGATTTATAATAGACCTATTAGGGTCACCAGCTTAGGAATTGTAGAGCCACAATGGCTAGAAAGTAGCAGTTAACAATAATATGTAGTTTGCACTAACTTTTCTATATCAAATCCATTAAAGTTCCTTAACACAATAACATACGATTTCACTCTTCTACTCAAATTTGTATCCACTTATGTGATCACATCTATCCTTCACCAATTAGTTCCCCTGTTCTACTGATAGTTTGTTCTTCACTATGACCTTCCTCTTTATTTTTCCCTTATGCAGTAATACCTTGATTACAAAATCTAAACTTAGATCCAATGATCATAATCTCATGATCAATTGTTCTTGTAAATTAATCATTTTGATAAGCCATTTTTAACCTTGTAGAAGCTTCTCAAGCAATCTTTTTTTCCTTATTACCTCATTCTTTGTGTTATCACCACATTCCTTTAATTACACTTGACTCATCTAGTTTCCCTTGTGACAATTTATCATATGTTCCTTTCTTACCCATTAGTTTTCACAGTTCCAATAAGTCATCCTTTGTTTTGATAGGATTTTGGTTTTAGTTTACTGATGAGACATAGTCTTGTCAATAAGTACTATCTATTATAATCTCCCTTCTAACTAACTACTTCACCTTTTCCTTTACTCATTTCCTAATTAGTATTTCTATGTTTAGTAGTCATTAGTGTATTCCTAATAAGCAATCAAATTACTATTCAACTATATACCACTAGTCATTTCAATGGTTACCTGATAATATCCTTAATGACATGACCATGTTACATTACTTAACATATTCATATACTAAAAAAAAATTCCTTCTAAAAGATATGGTAACAAGTCCAAAAAATATACCAAATAGTTTGAAATCAATGACAAATAGTATAATTGATTATCATGTTCTAAACTTTCTTCATCATCAACAACTTGACTTCTTCATTTATATTTATCAACTAGATCACTTATGCCAACATTAAAATATACAAAGAGGCTAAGTGGATGATGGAGACACAACCCAAGAACAAAATGGACACAATAGGAAAGGGAAAACTTTATTAACTATGAGAACATGCTAATACACTCGGTGCAAAGAGAATAGACTCCAAAACATGCCCTATGGGCTTACAATAGTATAAATCTAGAGACAATTTCTTCTTCCAATACCTTCTCTCAAACTCCACTCTGAATTACCTTTTACAATGCCAGAAATGTTCTTAAATAGACCCCAAAGGGTTAAGGATTAGGAATACATTCTAGAAAGTGCTAGTTAGCATCCACCACCAAAATGGAAGGCTCCATAAATCACTTTAGAAGTCAGTGCAAAATTAGAAGAATCCAGAAATGGTAGCCGAACTTTCGGGAGGCATAACTTTTGAACCGTAGCTCTGATTGACGAACCGTTCACATTTTCAAAAAGCTCTCAGAGTGCTTTATAGCCCTATGGACCAACTTTGTTCATTCCCCATTTTCAAGTTGTACAAGGTCATTTAGTGCCTCGAACTTGACTTTGAAGCATTCTTAGGAGGTCTCCAGAAACCAAAAAATTGCGATAACTTTCAAACCATGTAGCCTTTTGATCTAATTCTTTTTCTAAAATGTTCTAAATTACAATTTTAATCATCCCTCCAATTTACACCTTCTAACTCACCATAATTATCGCTCAATTACATAGTCCTATTTTTTTAGCATTTACACGTATCCCAAGGTGCTTAAAAACTCTAACCCAAAACACTACTAGTGGAACTGTGAGAGTTGGAACCTTTATTTGACCCAAATGGGTATCCAGAAATGAAAACACATGAAACAGAAACTATGTCTAGGTATATTTTTTTTGGGTGACACAGGATTGCCCTTATACCTTTGGATGCTCCTGCATCAGTGGAGGATCATAAGGTGACAAAAAGTGGTGATACATGAAAAATATATAGTTTTAAAATGTCCAAAAATAATTCAAAATTTGTCTCGACTTTTTTCCATTAGCCCAATAAACATATTCATGGGTAATATCATTAGTTAAACTAATTGTACATTTACCTTAGATTATATAGGGAGAACCGTTTCCAAATTTGACTGAACCTTTATCACAGTGCTCCATAGTTATGAATTTATCCTTATTTCTAGTCATATGGTGTATATAGTTACTATCAATAATTCAACCACTATTATAGTTTACACTTGAGATCAAATATTTCTCTTCACTAGTTTTAGTGTTGTTAGTAGAGGGATGTAATGAAATAACTTGCATAATGGAAGAGATAATATGAAATATTCTATAAATACTTGATAACAACTAAGAGTAATAGGCCACTTTGAGGGGACAACATCCAAATATCTCCAATGAGAACATACTTTACAATATGATGTTGAAATAAGACTCATAACCTCCTATATATACCTAATTATGCTTAGGTTGAATAAATATAACCCTGCATAACACTTAGGTCAACCTACATACCTAAGTAATAATATAATAATGATAACATGACTTAATTAATGATTAAGATAGCCACAAGTTGACTATTTATAACCCTATATACACCAATATTAAGGGTCAGTGTAGCATGCCCCCTCTCTTCAAAAAAGCATTGTCCTTAATGCTAACCAAGTGTGGAATCTTTTGAATGAACTCCTCATCCTCCCATTTGGCCTCTTCAACTAGTAAATTCTTCCATTGGATGAGATATTGGGTGAGGGTTCTATTCCTTAGCTTCTTCATGCATGTTTGAAGAATGCACTCTAGTTCCAAAATTATTCTTTCTTCTTCATCAAGCTCTAGTAGTACTATTTGAGTAGGAATATTTTTCCCAATTACCTTCTTCAAACAAGAAACATGAAAAGATGGATGTATCTTTGTTGTTGGTGGCAACTCTAGCTTGTTACACTACCAATATTTTGTATGATTTGGTATGGTCCATAATATCTTGGAGACAACTTATTAGTCTTTTTTTTTGTTTTATTGAGATTTTTTTATAAGGTTGTAATCTCAAGAAGACCAATTCACCAACTTCAAAATTTCTTTCACTACAATGTTGTGTTGAGATAAGATTGAAGAAGACTATTAAAGATGGAGATTATTGGGAACATACAAGTATGATCAATATGTTTCAATAATTATTTTGTTAATGATGTCAAACCTACTATTTTTTGGTAAGACAACAACTTATATGATTCAAGTACTATCACTTATTTGATTGATGAGAGGATTTGATCAAAAGATGTAACAATAGAACCTAGAGGAAAGGTTAAGTTATGATTAAGTAAATATGTAGAAGAATCAATTAAGATAGTGATAACATGATGTATTGATAATATACTTAAGGTTACAAAGGCTAGTTACACTAAGAAAGTTTAAAAGAAAAGTTACATAAAGTTTTACCAAGTGGATGGTAGGTGTTGAGCAAAGTTAGAGCAAGTCGAGAAGAAAATCAGTTGGAGCTGAGTAAAGTCTATTCTAGTGTATGTCGAGCAGAACAATGGATGTTGAGTAAAGTTTAGTTGATGCCAAGCACCAATAAACTTTAGTTTGTGCCGAGTGATTTTACAAAGGATGCCAAGAAACACATTATGTATCGAGCATCAGAAGCAAGATAATGTCGAGTGGTTGCATTATTTGAAAGATCATGAATTCGCTAGATCTGAGTTGACAAGTTTATTTTCTTGGATAGTGTGAACTAGGTGGAAGAAAAGATTGATGAGCTAGTGGGATAGAATTCAAGGTAAGCCATTTTGAGGTGAATTCAAAGAGGATTGAAGGAGAAGTCTCTAGAAGAGATATGAAATATGGGATAGATTCATTGTATCCTACCTAATTTGTCTTAATCCTAAATTGGATGATGGAGAATGAGCAACAAAAGATCTTAATTTCCAATTTATAGGAATAGTTGGTCAAAAGCAAAGGTTTCATGTGTGAGACCCTAAGAAAGAGAAGAAGTTAGGGGTTTTGCTTCATCAAGTGACTTAAGAGAAGAGTCTGTAATGGCATGTTAAGAAAAAAGGCCTAAGGGTATGAATGCTTGAAGGGTGAACAAGCTACAAGAGCTGAAATGTATGAAGGCCAAGTAGAATAGAGAACTAAAATAGAGATATGTAATCTACAAATGGAGTTGTAAGTTGTTATCAAATCAAGCCTTACTATTACTCTCTAATAATTGTATTAGTCTAGGGTAAATCCTTTAGATTAAGGTTGACCTAACAGTCATTTGTAAATCCTTTAACTAGATGACATTACAAGTGAATGATTTAAAATCCTCTAATAAGGCTCACTCCTAACAGGGTGATTGAAATCTTTAACAGGGTCACATTTAACAATGTGTATTGTAACCTTTAACAGGGTTGGCCTTTTATGGGGCATCACTTTAGAAGAGTGAAAAAGAGTAGCATGTTATTGATGGTTTTTTCCGAATTGGGTTTCCATGTAAATCATTATGTCAAGTGTGTTGTTGAATCTGTTGTGTTTCATTTTTACATTTTTGCAATTTGATTTGACAGTAACCTACAAATTTTAAGTGATTGCATAATCTTATGGATGCATGCATGATGGACAATGTTTTATGGGTTCACTAAGCTATGAAAATTTTTATTTATACATATGGACCTTGGATAATTGATTCACCCCCCCACCCCCCGTCCCCCTCTCAGTTATTCTAAAGTATTCCAATAATTGGTATCAAAGCCATCTGCTTAAGAGGACTAGTTTGAAGGTAATAGAAGCACAAAGATCAAGATGTCAAAAAGAGAAGTACCCAAGCTTAAAAGAGATAACTTTCCTACATGGAAAATTTTGATGAAGCTACACCTTGGAGGACTTGGAGATCATGCACAATCTACCATTACTACTAGGCATGTTGACCCTGCTGGAGCCCCAACTGCTAAGGATATGAAAAAGAAGAAAGAACATAACCATGCAATGCTTAAGATTGGCTCTGCCCTAAGCTATCCTAAATTTGATGATATCAAAGGTCTTGACAGTGAAAAGAAAATGTGGGATGCCCTTACCACCATTTATGGAGGAGACACTAATATTTTAAGAGCCAAAGTTGAAATTCTTAAAGCTAATTTTGATGATATGAGAATGGAAGAAGGTGAAAATATTGCCTAATATGTTGTAAGGATAAAAGAAGTTGTTAATGCAATAAGAGGAGCTAATAGAAAATTAGATGATGATACTGTACTAAGCAAATTTTTAAGGACACTATTGCCTATATATGCTATTAGATTTTCTGCAATTCAAGAACTAAGATGTATACCAAGGAATAATCTATCACTTGAAGGTCTGGTAGGTAGACTCACTACTTTTGAGTTATCTAACTTTGATAATTACAAACATGAAAATATTGAATCTACTTTCAAAACTAAAGTGTTATTGAAGGAATCTGATGAGAATAAGAAGAAGAAAAAGATGAAGTATGTGTCTAGTGATAGTGATATAGATGAGGAAGATGTAGAACAACTTGAAGCACTAATGGAAAGAAGATTCCACAAAGGTAAAGGCAAGTTCAAAGGTAAATTACCTATCATTTGTTTCAATTGCAATGAGGTTGGTCATATTGCTGCTAGATGTCTAGAGAAGAAAAACTATAGAGGTGGTGACAAGTACAAAAGTAGGAGAGATGAAGACAGAAAGGACTATAAAGAAAAAGGCAAAAAGTCATGCTACATTGCTAAAGAGGAAACAAAAGATGAATTTGATGAATATGAGGAAACTACACTTATGACTTGTGTGAACAAGAATGACAGATGGATCATTTACAGTGGGTGTTCAGATCACATGACTAGAGACAAAAGGAAGTTCATTATCCTGAATTGTTATGATGGAAATAGTGTAAGATTTGGTAATGATACACTATGTTTGATAAGAGGAAAAGGTTCTATCAAATTCATAAATAAGATTCTGTGTGAAAATGCTTACTATGTTGATGGACTTAACTATAATCTCTTGAGTGTATTAGAACTGAATAATTGAGGATATAAGGTTGAGTTTGAAAACAAAATGTCTAAGATATATGACACAAATGAAAAACTGATTGGAAAGGGTGATCAGACTAGGAGTAATTTATTATACCTTGATATAGAGGATGCTACTTGTATAATTGTAAAATTTGATGATGTGTGGTTGTGGCACAAAAGGTTATGTCATGTCAATTTTGATAATCTGGTTAGTATCAGTAACATGAGAAAAGTTAGAAGTTTGCCTAGGTTGAAGAAGCCTGATAATACAATGTGCAAACAATGTCAGTTAAACAAAATGACAAATTCAAGTTTTAAGAGTAAAACTCACACCTCTAAAAGTATACTAGAAATTGTTCATACTGACTTGTGTGGACCAATTGCAGTGAAAAGCTACAAAGGAGATAAGTACATTATGTTGTTTGTTGATGACTACTCTAGAATGATGACAATTATGTTTCTAAAATGGAAATCTAATGTTTTCCAAATGTTTAAGTGGTACTTAGCAAGAGTTGAAAAGGAAATAGGTAAAAGTTTGAAGTGTTTGAGATTTGATAGAGGGGGAGAATTTACATCAAATGAGTTTGAGATGTTTTGTAATGATAGAGGAATTAAAAGATAGACATCTACCCTTAGAAAACCTCCACAAAATAGAATAGCTAAAAGGAGGAACATATCTATAATGGACTGTGCTAGAACACTCATGATGGAGAAAAATGTTGCTGTGAAATACTAGAGAGAAGTTGTAAGTACAACTATCTATACCTTGAACTGTGTACAAGTCAAGTAAGGTACTCATACAACACCTTTTGAACTATGGTATGGATACTCACTAAATGTAAAATACTTTAACGTATTTGGAAGCAAATGTTACATTCTTAAATACTTCAAGAATGGTAAACTAGATGCAAAAAGTAAAGAAGATATATTCCTAGGATATTTTACAAGAAGTAAAGCTTATAAGTGCTTAAATACTAACACTAACAAAGTTTTGGAAAGTGCAAAGTGAATTTTGATGAATATACATACGTACATGAGGCTAAACCTATGAAAGAACTAGAAGAATACAAATCATTTTTATAATCTTTTGAAGGTGTGCTTGTTGAAGAAGATGCTCAAATCAAGCTACAAACCAACAAAAAGTATTAGTGATTGTCAAGTCACATACTATGAATGTCGAGTTGCATTTAGGAACCAAGCTACTCTCAGATGTCAAGCTATAGAATGAAGTCATAGCACATTTTGATTTTGAGAATAGTGTACATGAAAGAGATGCTAAGCTACCTAACAGAGATGTGCACAGTGACTCTAAAGTTGAAAGAAAAATTGAAGAAACTAGAGCTGAACCAAGATTGTCCAAATATGTCAAAAGACATGATCTTGCTACACACGTTATTGGAGACAAAGATGCTAGACCAATGACAAGAAAAAATTAGAGAAATGATACATGTTTGTTGAGCATGAAGGAACCTAAATCAGTGAGAGACGCATTAGAAGATGTAGACTAGAGTAAAGCCATGGAAGAAGAGATTGAACAAATTGAGAAAAATAAGACATGGAATCTAGTTCCCAAACCAAAAGACAAAAATGTGAGTGGAACCAAGTGGGTATTCAGAAACAAGCTTGATGAAAATGGTGAAGTCACAAGGAACAAGGAAAGATTAGCTTGTAAAGGATATGTACAAGAAGAAGGAAATGACTATGGAGATACATTTGCTCCTATTGCCAAGTTGGAAGGAGTAAGAAATTTACTTGCTTATTCTACATACAAAGGTTTCAAATTTTATTAGATGGATGTTATGGATGTTAAATCTACATTTCTAAATGGCATATTAGAGGAAAAAGTTTATATAGAACAACCAAAAGGTTTTATTGATCTTAACAGTAAGAACATGGTATGTAGATTACACAAAGTGCTCTATGGTTTGAAAGAAGTGCCAAGAGAATGGTATGAGAAACTTCATAACTATCTAGTGAAGATTGAATTTGAAAGGACTGATGATAACAACAATCTATACATGAAGATAGAGAAAGGAAAAGGTATATTGTTATCTAAAATTTTTGTTGATGATATCATATTTGGACGTCAAGATGATTTATGTAAGGATTCTGCAAATGAAATGAGACAAGAATTTGAGATGTCTATGTTTGGTGAGATCAAATTCTTTGTAGGTTTGCAAGTATACTAGATGAAATATTGTATATATATCACTCAGTCAAAATATGTCAAGGAAATATTGAAATTTTTTGGATTGAAATATTCCAAACCAGTAAGTACACCTATGGTGATAGGACACAAGTTGTCAAAGAATGATGATTCAACTGAGGTGAATCAAACACTATATAGGTCTATGATTGGCAAATTACAATATGTAGTACATAGCAGACTTGACATTGCATTATATGTAGAGATAGTTGCAAGATTCTCTGTTGATCCTAGAGAGAATCATTTGATGGTCATAAAAAGAATAATGAGATATCCGAAACGAATAGAGGAGTATGGTCTATACTATAAGAAAAATGAAAATTTTGAATTAAGAGCCTATACTGATGTTGATTGGGTTGGAAAAATTGATGATAGAAAGAGCACCAGTGGAGAAAAATTTTTCTTAGGCAAGAGGCTAGTTACATGGACTAGCAAGAAACACAATTGCACCTCACAATCTACTATTGAAGCTGAATATGTTGTTGCTTCTATAAATTGTACAAATATTGTATGGATCAAATATTTACTCAAAGGTACGAATGAAGAGATCACATAATCAGTAACACTTTATTGTGACAATACAAGTGATGTCAAAATATCAAATAATCCTATGATGCACACAAAGACTAAGCACATTGCAATCAAGTATCTTTACTTGAGAGAATTAGTTCAAGATAAAGAGGTGAAGATGGAATATGGAAACACAAGAAAATTGATGATATACTCACAAAAGCATTACCTAAGGATGCTCATGAGTATCTAAGGGGTAAACTAGGGGTGATACTCTTATCAAAGGCTAACTAAGTAACAAAAGGAGTGCCCTGCATCAAATAAGTTGATTTTCATATGTTAAAAATTGATGCAGAGGATCTTACTTTAGTAGCTACCTAAAGTAATCAAAGAGTTGGAACTACAAATTAGTCATAAGTAAGGTGACAGAGGGAGAAACTAAAGAAGTTTATATCTGCATATTAAGATGACAAGTCTTTGGCATTTTGATCAAAGGAAATACAAGAAAGAGGGAGATAGTGATTGATCAAGAGAACAAAGAAAGAGAAATTCTAACATCTACCTAGTAAGAGGGAGATACAAGAAGTAATTCAGAGGGAGTTATAAGGATAATTCAAATGAGTTTTGTAACCTATTTAAAAGATGGGAGTTAGTGGCAGAGGGAGAGATTTCCATACAAGGAATTATTTATTCATTATTATTTTTTTGGTATCTATTTTAACCTAGTTAGTTTGGTTGATCAGTTTGGTTTGCCATCAATGCCAAAGAGGGAGATTGTTGAGATTAGATTGAAGAAGACTATTAAAGAGGGAGATTGTTAAGAACATACAAGTGTGATTTAAGTACTATCACTTATTTGATTGATGAAGAGGATTTGATCAAAATATGTAATAATAGCACCTAGAGGAAAGGTTGAGTTATGATTATGTAAAGAAGTAAAAGAATTAGTTAAGACAATGATAACATGATGTATTGATAATATACTTAAGGTTACAAAGGCTGGTTACACTAAGAAAGTTTACAAGAACAAGTTACACAAAGTTTGTCTGCAAAGCTTGAGCGAGTGGATAGTAGGTGTTGAGCAAAGTTAGAGCAAGTTGAGCTGAAAAATAGCTGGAGCTGAGTAAAAGTTTATTCTAGTGTATGCTGAGCAGAATAGTGGATGTCGAGTAAAGTTTAGTTGATGTCAAGCACCAGTAAACTTTAGTTTGTCCTAAGTGATTTTATAGAGGATGTCGAGCAACACAGTATGTGATGACCATCAAAAATAAGATAATGTTGAGTCGCTACATTATTTGAAAGATTGTGAATTCAATGGATTTGAGCTAACAAGTTTATTTTCTTTGATTATGTGAACCAAGTTGAAGATAAGATTGATGATCTGGTGGCACAAAATTTAAGGTAAATCATTTTGAAGTGAATTCAAAGAGGATTGAAGGAGAAGTCTCTAGAAGAGATATGAAATATAGGATAGATTAACTATATCCTACCTAATCTATCCTAACCCTAAATTGGATGATGGAGAATGAGCGAAAAAATATTTTAATTTCCTATTTATAAAAATAGCTAGTCAGAAGCAAAGGTTGTCATGTGCAAAAACCTAAGAAAGATAAGGAGTCGGGGGTTTTGCTTCATCAAGTGACTTAAGAGAAGAGTCTGCAATGGCATGTTAAGCAAGAAGGCTTAAGGGTATAAATGCTTGAAGGGTCAACAAGATATATGAGCTGAAATTATAAAGGCCAAGTAGAATGGAGGACTGAAATAAAGATCTATAATCTTCCAATGGAGATGTAAGTTGTTCTGAGATCAAGCCTTACCGTTACTCTCTAATAATTATATAAGTCTAGGGTAAATCCTTTGGATTAAGGTTGACTTAACAATTATTTCTAAATCTTTTAACCAGTTGACTTTCCAAGTGAATGGTCTAAATTCCTCTAACAAGGATCACTCCTAATAGGGTGATTGAAATCCTTTAACAGGGTCACATTTAATAGTGTGTATTGTAACCTTTAATAGGGTTGGCCTTTCATAGGGCATCACTTTAGAAGAGTGAAAAAGAGTAGCATGTTATTGGTGGTTTTTCCCAAATTGGGTTTCCATGTAAATCATTGTGTCAAGTGTGTTATTGAATTTGTTATGTTTCATGTTTACATTTTTGCAAGTTGATTTGATAGTAACTTACAAGTTTTAAGTGATTGCATAATCTTATAGATGCATGCATGATGAATAATGTTTTATGGGTTCACTAAGCTGTGAAAAGTTTTATTTATACATCTAGACCTTGGATAACTAATTCACCACCCCCCATAGTTATTCTAATGTATTCCAAAATTTTGGTCCACCTTTGTTTCATTTGATTTTATGTCATAGCTAAATTCTCCTTGAGTCCTACAAGTACCTGTTGTTGATGAAGCAAGTGGCCCTCTACTACCTAAACTCTTGGTGATACCTTTAATTCTGATGCGATGGAAGGAGAATGATATCCATAAAGTCCCAAAAATAGAGACATTTTTTATGATCTATGAAAATAAGTATTGTACCACCATTATGCAAGAGGTAGCCAATCTACCCATTGAGATTGTTTATCTGAAGTGAAACAATGTAGATATCATTCTAAACATTTATTAATAACCTTAGTTTTCCCATCTGATTAAGGATGGTATGAAGAACTATGAGATAATTGAGTACCCAAACATGAGAATAAATCTTTCCAAAAGTGAGTAGTAAAGATAGGATCATGATCATTGACAATAACCTTAGGTGTACCATGTAGATTTTGGATATTCTCCAAGAAAAAATTTTCAACTGTACTTGTTGTAAAAGGATGTGATAATGCAATGAAATTTAGTGAGGCAATCAACTACTACGATGATGATATTGTGACCTTTAGATTTGGAAAGCCCTTTGATGAAGTCCATGGATACGTCTTCCTAATGCTAGCTAGGAATAGATAAAGGTTACAAGAGACTTGGTGTCTTAATTATCTCCCCCTTATTTCTTTGAAAAACCAAACATTCAGCCACAAATTTTTGAACATCACCTTTTATCCCTTCCCAAATTTTTTTTGCTTAACCTAATGATATGTCTTCAAAAATTATGAATGACCATGACCAATTGGGGACTCACGTAGCTCTATGAGAATCTTGTGTTTAAGAGTGGAATCCTTGCAAAGATACAAGCACTCTTTATACCAAAGAATATCCCCCTTTACAAAATACTTATCTAAACTAATAGGATCACTTTTTACTTGTTGGATAAGATTATTTGTTGCAACATCATTTTCCCATTCTGCTTTGGCTTCTACCACCCAATTTTCTTGTAATATTGAAAGGGCACACAATAAAGATTCATCTTTTCCATCCTTCCTGGAAAGTGCATCGACCACAATATTTTCCATCCTTTTCTATATACAATCTCAAAGTGATATCCCAACATCTTAGTGACCCATTTTTGTTTCTCTTCTAACCCATTAAGTCTTAACCTTGAAGTGACAACCCATTAAATAAGGCCTTCATTTTTTAATTGCATAAAGGATTGCTAGCATTTCCTTCTCATAAATAGGTTTGAGTTAATTTTTACCTTTTAATTGATGACTCAAAAAAGAAATTGGTTGACCTTCTCACATGATAAATGCTCCTATCCTATTTTTAGAAGCATCACATTCCATAATGAATTCCTTGATGAAGTCTGGACTGGAAAGCGTTGGAGTTGTACACATAGCCTTCTTTAATTGCTCAATTGCTACATTAGTAGATTCATTCTAATGAAAAGAATCCTTCTTTAAAATATTGGTGAGGGGTGCTTCTATATGACCATAATTCTTTATAAATCTTATATAGTACCCTGTCAATCCCTAGAAACCCTTCAGCTTCTTAATGGTTTTTGGAATATGCCATTCCATGATAGCCTTAATTTTGTTAGGGTCCACCTTTACTCCTTCATCTAAAACTATGTGTCCTAAATACTCCACCTCCTTAAGACAAAAATAACACTTGGATGGTGATGCAGGAGCATCCTAGGTTGCATTGCTATCTTGCATGTGTATATGAGAAAATGTTAGTATGCTAATAGAAACCAAATTTAAATAAAGCTTCTACAAACTAAACAAAATTCATAAACTTCAAGATAGACTAAGATGAGCTCTTAATTGAGAATATGAGCCATTAATGGGCTCTCTCAATAAGAAGCTCTCTTGTTGAGTAGCTTTGTCTAAATAGATAGGATGTATGCTCAAGCTTTATGCTTCAAAAAGGGCTTCAATGGATGATTGTGGATTTTTGGTGTGGATAGATGGCTTTAGTATGGATTTGGCTCTCAAAATAGCATTATAACTTTACTTCATGGATTGTGTTATTTTGTAAAGGGGAAGGATCCAATTTATAGGCAAGAGGCTTGAGGGATTGAGGGCTAAGATGCAAGGATGGGAAAAAGCTTATGGAAGGCTCAGATTGCATGAAAGGAGAGCACATGGATTGTGCTTCTTTATAGCCAATCAAGGAGTGACACATGTCACATGGTGAGAGGATGGAGGAAAGGGCAAGGATGAGTCAACAAAGGAGGCTCAAGGGATAAAATCTTCATAAAGACCCTCATAATGACTTGTAAGAGCAATTAAAGGGCTTGTAAGAGTCATTTATGACCTAGTGGACTTCATAGAGTTTTATGGTTGAGATATTTTGAGGGTGATGAGAGCAAATTCGACTTGGACTTGATTAGAAATGTTTTAAGCTTGTTTAGGCTTGTGCAAATGATTAGAGGATGGATTAGGATGGTTTAGGATTAGCTTAAGGATAGGCAAGTGGATGGCATTTAATGAGGGTGGGTGAAAGAAGAGATATTTGTTAACTTTGGCTTGGGTTAGTAAGTTTTAACCCATGTTTAGGGAATGTGACAAGGTTAGGAGGGGATTAGGATTAGGTTTAAAGACATCTTCTAGAAGAGTCTAGATTTTGGATGAGGATAAAGACTTTCTAGAATAGTCTAGAATTTCCTAGGATGAGGATGAAGACTTTCTAGAAGAGTCTAGAACTTCTTAGGGTGAGGATAAATTAGATTTTTAGGAAATAAATAAAGTTTTATTTATTTCAAGGGTTTGGGTTGAGGAGATATTTATTAAAACTTTTTTAATAAACATGAGGATTAATATTTAATTTTAATTAAATATTTTGAGTTGGGGTTAGGGGTAGGAAATGATGAGATTAGCCTTTAATCGAAATTAAAGAAGGATTAGAAGATTTTGGAAGAGGTTATTGGTCATAAGGAAATTGGCCAATTTTTGGGCAAAAAATAAATTTTTTATTTATTTTAGGATTTTTGGTCAATTTATTAATTAAATAATTAATAAATAAGGAAATAATGTTTAAATAAGATTTAAACATTTTTGGGAGGGATTCCTTAATTAAATATTTTTAATTAAGATAAAGGGATTTAATGGCATAAAAATTAATTAATTAATTAAATAATTAATTAATTAATAAATGATGATGTCATCAGGACTTTTTCAGAAAATAAAAATACTTTATTTTCTAAAAGATTTTTAGGTGTCTACATTTTGCCCCTCTTTGATGTGATGCCGCAAGTGGCATGACATCAAAGATAAGAAAATAAGATGCCCAAGGCTAGAGCAGAAGAGGAGAGAATGGACTATGAGATGCCCCCTCAAGAAGGCAGCAGGGAGAGAAAGCGAGGCTTGGTGGCTTCTTGAAAAATACAAGAATCTGGGATGAGCAAGGAGACTCAAATTGGATTAAGAGAAGAGGTTGAATTAGCTCAAACTCTCACTATGGGAGAATGATAAAGGAGAATCAGATGCACAAGAGGAAGCAAGCTTAAGACCTTAGGGAAGGTGGAGGATGAAGGAGCAGAGTGCTATAAAAAGGAATCCAAGATAGGGAGATGGATGAGGGGATTATAAAGCTGATGCAACAGGATTTCAAAGAGTTAGATTGGCGGAAGATGGGTTTCGGAGATCCCTAGGACTAGGATTGTGGATCTCGAAAGATGAGGCTTGGTGGGTTGATTTGGATTGGTGGATCCCTAAGACTAGGATTGTGGATCAATAAAGCTAAGAGTGATGAGTGATTCAAAGAGATACTGATGCATCAGCTGGGGTAGGAGAGACGGATGCTGGATATGGATGGGGGATAATGGAGATGAAGGAAAACCATTGAAGCTTTTTGAGCGGGGGGATACTTCAAAGAGAAGTACCACCATGTAGTTGAGCACTAGATTTGCTATAGGACTAGTGGTTAATTGCCAAGGTTACCAAGAACATCAAGGCCTTTTCACCAACCGTCCAAAGGACTGACAAACTAACTCAAAACAAACACACAAGGATTGCCCCAGCATCACACATGAATCCTAGAGGAAGCAGCGTGGAAACGACACTGGAGAACCCACAAGCAGAAAAGAAAAACAAACGAAAGACCTGATCAAGACCTTACGCTCTAATTGCCCCATTCGCAGCATACCATGATATGGAAGATCGTGGCAACCTTGAGGAGGGAACAAGGAGATTGCTTGGAAAAGATACTTCAAAACCCAAAAGGGAAGATCCCAAATCAAAAGAAAGTGAAAATCCAAAAGAGAGCCGTTTGCCAATGAGATGGGTAGGATAAGGCACTAACGGACCAAGATCAGACATGAGGAAAGCTATATCCTGCAAGGACCTATTGGAGAGCACCGAAGCTGGTGGACTTGGATGAGTGATGCATCTGGCAAGCTGAACTAAGAAAGATAACACTTTGGTGACAGGAAATCTAGCTAAAGGATGCATTGGAATAGCTAACCAAGATGTGTGATGGATGCAAGATGCTGATCAAGGACAAACTGACATGAACGCTGGATAGATACAATGGTACTAAGTTACAGAGGATGTACAAGCTGATGGACCAAGATATGTTACAAATGTACAAGTTTGTTCATGTTTTGGTTTTTGTGAGATGGAAATGTTTGTGAAGGATGGGATGTCTATAATAGGTGATAGGTGGATAGGTAGATGGTTTGCGAAAAGATTAAGTGAAAATGGGGTTTTGTGTGTGCACGTGATAGTATACAAGCTAGGATACAAGATTATTTATAGGCTGGAATATGGTACAAACCTTGGACAAGATTCGGATAGACAAGGTATGGTACAAGATTTACAAGGTATAATACAAGCTTTGGTACAAGATTTACAAGGTGTAATACAAGCTTTGGTACAAGATTTACAAGCTGTACAGGAGGTATTTACAAGCTTCATCAGATTTTGGATATTTGGTTGGAACACCAAAGGAACAAGCAAGTGTGTCTTATGGGATGGTGGGTAAATGGATGAGGGATAGGATAGTGATAGATAATGGATTAGTCTTTAGTACACAAGGCACCTAAATTACCAGGTTTTCACCAAGGTACCTATCCAAGGTGCTTGAATTGCCAAGTTTTCACCATTGGACGCTTATTTCTCTTTACTATTTTTTTTCTTTTGTATTTTTCAAAAGCTAGGTATACCAAGGATCTTCAAGCATAGAACTTCTTGAGATGAATGATGTTAGTAGGATCATTCAAGAGTTCTCCTTCTGGTGTAGATAGCTGATAAGCTCCAGAGCCAAAGGAAGCAGTGACAACATAAGGACCAAGCCATGTAGGTTCAAACTTGCCTTTCTTTTCTCGATCTACTTGGACTTTCATGTTTTCTTTGAGGACCATGTCACCTGGCTGAAAGTGTCGTGGAAGCACCTTCTTGTTGAAATTTCTTTTGAGACGAGTTTGATAGACTGTGAGATGATCATAGGCTTGTTGCCGCTTCTCGTCTAAGAGATCTAGCTGGGTGAGTCGAGCTACTCTATATTCTTCATCTGATATTTGCCCTTGCAAAGATATGCGCAAGGAGGGAAGTTCAACCTCTATAGGTAGTACCGCTTCGGCACCATAGACTAGGGAGTATGGAGTTGTGCCTGTGGATGTACGGAAGGAAGTTCGATAGGCCCATAAGGCTGGATTTATTTGTAGGTGCCAATCACGGCCGGAATCATTGACAACTTTCTTTAGAATTTTGAGGAGGGTTTTGTTAGTTGCCTCTGCCTGGCCGTTACCTTGTGGGAAATATGGGCTAGAAAAGCGGTGATGGATGCGGAGGGAAGTGCATAATTCTTCCATGTTGAGATTTTCAAAGTTACCTCCGTGGTCAGTGAAGATGGTGGATGGGATGCCGAAGCGGCAAACAATGTGGTACAAGATGAACTTGGAGACCTGAACTCCTGTAGCTGAGACTAGGGGGACTGCTTCCACCCATTTAGTGAAATAGTCTGTAGCTGTTATTATCCATTTATGTCCATCAGATGAGAGGGGTGTGATAGTTCCAACTAGATCAAGGCCCCAACAAGCGAAAGGCCAAGGTGGTGCAATAGGCTGTAGATCCTGTGCTGGAGCGTGCACAAGATTTGCATGCTGCTGACATGGGAGACACTTTCTGACAAAGTCATAGGAGTCTTCTTCAATGGTAGGCCAATAGTAGCCTGCTCTAAGGATTTGTCGCGCTAGGACAATACCACTCGTGTGGGCACCGCAAAGTCCAGAGTGTACTTCCGTTAACACCATTGCGGCCTCATTTTGGTCTAAACATCGAGAGAGAGTATCGTGATAACCCCGATGATATAGGGTATTGGCTATGATAACATAGCGGGATGATTTTTGGATGAGGTTCTGGCGTTGGGTACGTGTGAGGTGAGGGGATATGATACCATCGTTAAGGTAAGCGTGAATCTCATGGTACCAAGGGGATTGGGAACCAACCAAGATACAAACACGGTTTGAATCCTCATTCGCATAGGCGGGTGTGAGGAGCTGCTCCACTAAAAACTCATATTGTGTAGCTGCTTGGGGAATTTCCAAGAGCGAGCCTATAGTAGCCATAGCATCTGCTGCTTTGTTTTGTATTCGAGGCACTTGTGTAAACTGAAGCTTTGTAAAATGTTGGGTTAGCTGATCAACTAGCTCTTTGTAGGGTAATAGCTTTTCATCTTTGGTTTGATATTCATTTAGGGCTTGCTTGATGATGAGCTGAGAATCGCCAAAGATTTGTAGCTCAACAATGTTCCATTCTACAGCTATCTTTAATCCTGCTATGAGGGCCTCATATTCAGCTATATTGTTGGTGCTAGGGAATTGTAGCTTGAAGGCTTTTGGAATGTAATCTCCTTGAGGTGTGACCAACAATATTCCTGCCCCTGATCCATGAGATGTGTATGAGCCATCAAAATAAAGTTTCCATGGGGGTTGTTCTTCAATTAGACAGATATGCTCATCTAGAAATTCTATGATCAACGGATAAGCATCTATTAGAGGTGCATCAGCTAGGTGATCTGCTATAGCTTGCCCTTTGATTGCCTTTCTATCCACATACTGGATGTCAAATTCACTAAGGAGCATAACCCATTTGGCCAAACGGCCTGTAAGTGTTGTTCTAGAGAGCATATACTTGAGAGGGTCAATCTTGGAGACTAGTTGGATGGTATGACTTAGCATGTAATGGTGAAGCTTTTGAGTTGAGAAGACAACTGCCAAACAAGCTTTTTCCATTGGAGTGTAATTGAGTTCATAACCAACTAGGGTTCTACTGATGTAGTAGATGGCTCTTTCTCTTTTGTAGTCATCAAGCTGTGCTAGAAGTGCCCCTAGAGCAGTAGGTGTTGCCGATATGTACAAAATTAGGGGACGACCAGGAATTGGTGGAACCAAGATAGGGGGATTGATGAGATACTGCTTGAGATGGTTGAAGCTGCGCTGACATAAAGGATCCCAATTGAAGTTCTCATCCTTCTTTAGTAAATGTGAAAATGGTGTACACTTATCTGCAAGCTGGGAGATGAAGCGCCGAACAGATTGGAGCTTTCCTTGAAGAGAGCGAAGTTGTCGCAGTGTCTGGGGAGGAGGCATGTCTAAGATAGCCTTGACCTTCTTGGGGTCGATCTCTATACCTCGTTTAGAAACTATGAAGCCTAGAAGCTTGCCAGATGTGACCCCAAAGACACATTTCTTGGGATTCAGCATGAGATGATATTTGGCTAACCTATCAAAGACTTTCTCCAAGTCAGCAAGATGATCCATGAAGGTATGAGACTTGACCAAGATATCATCCACATAATCCTCCAAAATGCTATGGATGAGATCATGAAAAATGGCTGTCATAGCTCTTTGATAGGTAGCCCCAACATTCTTTAGGCCAAAAGGCATCATGTTGTAGCAAAAGGTTCCCCAAGGGGTAGTGAATGCTGTCTTATGCTGATCCTCTTCTGCAATCTTGATTTGATTATACCCAGAAAATCCATCCATGAGGGACAAAATTTCATGTCCAGCTGTAAGATCTACAATCATATCTATGTTGGGCAAGGGAAAATCATCTTTTGGACAAGCTTTGTTAAGATCTCTAAAATCAGTGCAGATTCTGATGTCACCGGAAGGTTTAGTGACAGGGACCATGTTGGAGATCCACTCTGAGTAGTCAATAGGTCGGATAACCTTAGTAGCTAACATTCTTTCTAATTCAGCTTTGACCAATAATGCCACCTTAGGGTGCATTTTTCTAAGCTTTTGTCTGACAGGCTTGATCTTTGGATCAACTGCAAGATGATGAACTACAAGCTTTGGATCAAGTCCTGGCATGTCCTGATATGACCATGCAAATCGGCCAATATTCTCTCTTAAGACCTCAAAGAGGAGGTTAGCTTGGTCTTGTGATAGGGACGCAGCAATGTGAACAAGTCTGGGGATCTCTGAAGAACCAATGTTGACTTCTCGAGTATCCTCAATTAGAATAGAAGACACCTCTGGTCGATTATCTTGAGGAGGCAATGCTAAATCCTCATGTTCTTCTTGTGGCTCTGGATTTTCTTGCTGAGGGGTTCTCTTCGTTGCCTTAGCTAGTCTCAGATTCACCTTAGTTCCAATTTTGGGTGTATCGGAACTAGGTTGGGGATTTTCTCCAAAATACCCCTTGGGATCTAGCTTGTAGATATAGGCAGAATCTGGCTTTGTTTTCTTGTGAGGAGTTTCAGCTCCCATGAATCTTAGAAGTGCCTCCTCTGATGTGAACTCATCGATGTGTATGACACTTGGTTGGTCCCAATCTATGAGTTGTGGATGGGCGAGTGGTAGGTCAATGAGGTGGATGGATAGTTCTTGGAGAACAGAGTCTCCGAGGGAGATTTGGTCTAGGATATCGTCGTAGGCTCTCTTTTCAACTTCCTCAAGAATGTCTTCGATTTTGACAAGGTTGCGGTGAATGTTCGAAAAAGCGTGACCGTTCTCATTGGTGCCCCCAGTTGTGGATATGCCAAAGCCAAGACCTGACTTTGATTCCCACTTATGTGCGTCGATGGGGCACTGCATGCCTCTTTCTTCTGGTCCTAGACCACCACCTTGATAGTTCCATTTGTCAGTGATGAGCTTATGTTCTTGGGGATACTTTTGGCTGAAGTGATCAAGGCGTGCTTGATTTCTTTGAGGTGCATCCTTATGTAACCATTTGTTGATATCTGGAGTGAGCTCCTCATGAAGAGGGATTTTTGAGGATACAAAGGTTGTTGGGCCAAACTGTTTGTATCGAGGAGGTGGAACCTCCTTAGCTTTGTGATATGTCGGTCGTCCATGGGCATGTGGATCAAGTGGGAGTGCCCCGACAACAAATGCATCTGACAGACTATACTCTCCACAACCTTTGTTATTGATCTTCACGGTAGACAGGGTAGAGGCGAGGATGGTTTCTGGGTCATTATAAGTGTGGGATGAGCTGGCGATGGATGTGCCAATATCAATTCCAGGGCAATGGTTTGTATATGAAGCTTCAACCGCATTGCAGTAAGCAAAGGGTTCTGGATCGGCATGGATGGTTACCTCAGTGCCTTGATGCGGAAATTTGATGCACTGATGGTAAGTGGATGGAACGGCTTTCATGGCATGAATCCATGGGCGACCAAGGAGGATGTTAAATGGTAGGTTTAGATCAATAACATGGCAGAGTGTCTCTTGGATGACTGGCCCAACCTTGATTGGAAGCAAAATAGTTCCTTCTGTGGTTCTTTCCAAGTTGTCATAAGCTTTGATGGTGATAACCTCACTGATGATATCTACCTCAGTATACCCAGCTTGTTTTATGAATTTTAGGGTGCAAATATTCAAGGCTGATCCATTATCTATCATTACTCTTTTTACAGCAAAGTTAGATACCATGATGGCTATGCGAAGCGGAAGGGTGTGATCTGGCTCGACCACGGGTATGTCGGTGGGTTTGAACGATAGGGCACATGAGGATGAGAGGTGTCCAACAAGATTACGAAAATCAGTAGCATTGATATCAAAAGGGACACAAGATTCTATGAGAGCACTATCAAGGATGTTCTTGTACACAGGACTAGTGCGAAGAAGGTCTAAAATGGAGATTTGGGCTGGCATGTTCCCAAGGTGCTCCAAGATATTGTACTGGCTTTTTGATGGAGCTGATGGTGTTGGTGTAACAGGTGGGCCTGCGATGTTAAATCGCGCTCTTCGAGTGGTGACTGCACACTCATTGTTTGGTCCTTGGATATTGATAACATTGACGGAAGGCTCTTTCTCGGATATACAACCTATAAGGCTACCATAGTCTATATAGGATGAAGTGTGGTCATTGTTCTTCCCATGCTGTTGGTTTGGCTGATGGTTGTTGGTGTTGTTGTTGTTGGTTTGGATAGGTGCTTTTCCAAGATTTTGGTTGTGGTGTGGAGGAAAAGCATTTTGATAGATTTGTAAGCCTGCATTGGGAGAGGTTTGGGCACCAACAGTGATTTCCTTCCGATCAATGAGGTCCTGCACATAGTCTTTTAGTTTCATGCATCTGAGGGTAGTGTGACCTTTTACCCTATGAAATTTGCAGTACTCATTATCTTTGTACCATGCAGCTTTGGATTGGCTTGGGTCAATTTGCTGGGTAGGGGGAAATTTGATGAGGTTTTCTTTGACTAATTTCTCAAAAATGACATCCAATGGTTCACCAAGGGGTGTATAGTTTCTAGGTGTAGGTTGGAATCTAGGCTTTTGTCCTGCAGCTACATTGATGGCATTAGCTTGATTGCTAGACCCTTGGAAGTTGGGTCTTGGATTGTGGTTTTGATAGCTTTGGTTATTCTGTTGTTGGTAGTTGATAGCTTGTTGATTTTTTGGTTGATATGGTGGGTTGGACTGGTTGTGAGAAGGACCAACAATATTCACATGTCTGGTGTCAGTGACGCCATCTGTTGCAACGTGCTTGTTTTTGTTCCAATACCTAGACTTGTCATTGGAATGTGATTGATTTTGGTTGGCTTCCTTGTAAAGCTTGACCACACCATCTTTAATGAGTCCTTGCTCAAGGATCATTCCTTTCTCTTTGATATCTTTGTAAGTTTGCAAACAGTTCATGGTCATGTGGTGAGCCAAGCTAGGATGGGCATTATCAATAAACATTTTCACAACATGGCATTCTGGCAAGGTGCAGGATATGCGGGTGGTAAGGGTTTGCCATCTTTGCAGGTATTCGGCAAGGCTTTCTCCACCTTTTTGCTTGGTGTGGACAAGATCAACTATTGATAGCTCTGTTTCAACAAGATGGGCATATTGGGCTACAAATGCCTCAGATAATTCAGCAAAGTTTTTAATTGTACCATAGGGGATTCTATAAAACCATTCAAGAGCTGGTCCAGCTAAGCTTTTGGGAAAAAGGCGCAAGAGGAAGACATCATTGTATGCTACATCCTGGCAGTGCATGTAAAATTCTTTGATATGTGTGACAGGGTCTCCTTTTCCTCTGAATTTGTCAAATTTGGGTACCTCAAAGTGTTTGGGAAATGGTGTCATGGTAATGGCTCTGTCAAATGGGTAAGGACACACATTCTCAAACTTGAATGTCTTCGGATCATTCCCTTCTTGGATGGATTTTAGAGCTATCTTCATTTGCTCCCATTCTGAATTGATAGGTGATGGCTGGGGTGCCCCCAATGTAGGAGTGCCTTGAGGTAGGTATGTACTGGATGGGGCCACTGAATATGGATGGCTATGAGGGATTTGCTGATAGGGATTGTACATTGTTTGGGCAGCTGCATGGTGGATGACAGGTTGCTGAGGGGGAGGTGGCGCATATTGCTGCATGTGCTGTGAGGCTTGCTGTTGATATGGGATTTGAGGTTGGGATTGAGGAACATAAGCTGTCTGTGGGATAAATGGATTGCTTTGTGGAGGTAAGGTATAAGATGGTTGAGAGGCTTGGGGAAAGGATCGGGGGGCTTGTGGGGTTTGACCAATATATGTGGGTTGTGCCCCCATTTGGGATGGTATCTGCAAATAATTGGTGGTTGGCTGGGGTGGTGGATTACCTCCTAGAAGTGGCATTGAAAAGTAGTTGGTAATTGGAGGTAATGGATTAGTTGGTGGTGGAGGTGGTGGGAATTGAAAGCTTGGGAATGGAACTGATGGGGTTTGATAGCTTTGTGGTTGGATTTGGAAGCTTGGTAGAGTGGTGGCAGGGGCTGGGGTCACTTGGGAGCTTGGTAGAAAATTGGTAGTAGCTTGTGGGATTTGATAGCTTTGTGGAGTGAGGGTAGTAGCTTGTAGATTTGTGGCTAATGGTATTGAGCTCCCAAAACCTAATGGAAATGATGGGATTGTGCTTTGGGCTGCAGTGAACAACCTGGGGGTGATGAAAGGTTGATTACTTGGCCCCATGGGTGGCATCCCTGTTGTATATTGCTGAGGTTGGCCAAAGATGCTAGCACTGATTTGGGAGATGGGTGGATTTGGAAGGCTGGGTTGGGGAGCAGCAGCAGCAATAGTGAAGGGGTTGAACGGTGAGATGTTTTGGGTAAAGGGGGTTTGGAGCGGAGAGGTATGAACCAAGGATGGAGTGGTGGTGGCTGGGTTGGCTTGCGGCATGGAGATTTCAACTTGGGTGGATGATGGTATGTTTGGGTCTGTTGGATCATATGGATTGGCTGGAGGCTCTTCTTTTGGCATATATTGAGGATAATTTGGATCATAAGAGCCTATGGGTGGTGGTAGCTGCCCAAACAATGGGTGAGATGGATCTGATAATGGAGGGGGTCTTCCAAAGTCAAAGGTTCCTACATTTTCCCTTCGAAAATTAGCCATGATTGTCTCTTTGTTTTTGTCTATAATGGCATTTACCAATACTGCATTTCCTGGTTGGTTCATGAAAGCTTCAATGTCAGTACGTGATGGCATAGCTTTCTCTGCGCTGAAGGATGGCTGAGTGCTCAAGGGGGGTGAGGCTGTTTGATCCAAATGATAGGGCTCCATTGTTTCTTTCTTCTTGGCTAAGCGAGTGACGGGTGGCATGAAAAATGCTCCTAGGGATGAGATGCAATAATGCTAATGGATGCAAAAGGGGGAAGGCTTCTCTATGCAAATGATTTCCTAGGTTAAGGCAAAGCTATACGACAAAACCTAAGGAGGATTGGGTTGGAGATTCTAAAAGATATGTTGTCAAAGCACAAAAGGTCTGCTTTCCTATGTGTAAGCTTGGTGGTGATTGTGTCAACTTAAGGATAGACTGATGATCCTTTAGGAAGAACACGAGATTGACCACTTGTGGATCCCAACCTTTAGCTCAAGGTGATGAGGGATAACAAGTGACAAAGCTGGATCACCCTAGACAAAGCTCTGTCAAAGGGATAACCTTGGTGAGATTGATGGATTTGGAAGATTTTAGGAGTGGCAAACTTTTGGCAAAAGTGACAACAATTTTTAAGGCTTGGATGTGAGGTTTTGATTGCTGGCTAGATGGTTTGATTCTAAATGAGATGGATGAGCTAATAATGCTTAAGGGGATAACCTAAGATGGCTGGATTTTCTACAAAAATGACTCTAAAGTGAAGCTTATCCAAGAAGATGTGGAGAAACAAGGGTGTCTAATCATAGAAATCATGCCTAGTTGGTAAGGCATAAGCAGGATTAACTCCTGGATGTTGGCTAAATTTGATGGTGCGCTCTAACCAGGCCTCTTGAAGTGCTTCGTCGGTAGCTTTTTCCTCTACTTTGTGGAGTTTGGCAATTCGTGGGCTTGGTGTTATTTCTTTTCTCTTGGCTGAAAGTTCTTGGTATGCTAGAGATGGTTTGAGTTTAACTTTGTGGAACTTCTGTTTGGGTTTGGGTTGCTCTGACATCAATTTCTGAATTTGCTTGGCTTTGAGAGATCTTGGTTTTTTTGCTTCAACTCATTCAACTTCTGGAATAGGCAGTGACTACGCTAAGTATGCCCTAAGCTAGGATTGACCAAGTTTGGCAAACATTCATTCAACAAATAAAAGATCAAGCAATAGATAGAAACAACCAGATAGAAGTTTTTGATTCTCAGAAAGTGATACTTGCGCCAAGGAGTGTGTATGTTCTACAAATGTTTCGATCAGTCACCTCAAACACATTAACATCCTAGATGGTTGTCTACAGGGTTGACAGTTGGCTTAGCTAAGGAGTCCTCGATATACCCAAGGTACGTGAGGCCCAAATCCGTAGATGAGACCAAAAAGATGTCACACAGCTGAGAGGAGCGGTAACCCACTTCTCCTCTTTCACTTCTCAAGGGTATAAAGTTCCTTGAGGCTTAGCCCGAGTGACAAAATCTTGACCCCAAGAGAGGTGTCTTTCGATTCACCTTCCGATTCTTATACTCCGCCAGAACGCTGGAGTTGAGGTCGTCCAAGGGGTGATGAAATCCCCAAGCAGGCCTCCTAAAAAGAAACAAGGTTTTGGATCCTAATCTTATGCACCCAAGATGGCCTTGAAAGACGACAAGGGGAGAGAAGACTTGGATGACCTTGGGCTAAAAACACACTTGTTTTTTTACCAACTGATGCTTAAGTTTTCTGATCTAGACTTTGCAAGCACTCATGTTTAAGATACAATGTTTATTCCAACTTGAAGCGCCAACAAAAGTAAATCGATCAAAGAATGAAAACAATAAGAAGAGTTAGGGTCAACAAAAGCAAACTCGCGCGCCCAGAGGCCCTCCACGTCAAGTATCGATTAATTTTCTTTAAGGCATTCAAGATTGAGTGTGAGTTTGTTTTAAGCCCAAAACAAAAGTGTGTGAGATTCGATTTCAAGCGTGCGCCCGGAGGCTCTCCACGTCAGTTGTTGTTCAATTTTAGTGCCCAAACTTGAAGTGTGATCGATTTAATCTAGAGTTTTGATCATTTAAGAATTTTGATAAAGTTAAAGCAAACATTCAAAGACCAAGTGAGTGAGTTAGATTGTGGAACATTTAACACCTTTTTCAAGTAGACCCATCCCCATAAATGGCGCTGAGATTGCAACCAATGGTTAATATTTGATGGGTGATTAGAAAAGAGGTGAGTCCAAGGAACTACTCAAATTGATTTTTGCAAATTTATATTTTAACTTAACAAGGTTTCTTAAATGTCCAAAAATCAAACTTTACCTAGATTGCAAAAAGAGATTTGTTTTGTTCAATTTTTAGAAGCTCCAAATGAAGTGTTTGATATTGCAATGGTTAATTGATCTTTAGAATTCAAGATTGGATTTGTTGTTTTAATCATGCATTCAAGGAAAATTTGATTTTAATCCATGGCATTCAAGAGTGATTTTAGCAACATGCATTCAAAGACAAGTGGTTAAACATTCAAGTGTTTTCTTTTGAGCATTCAAGATTGAGATTTTGTGTGTTGTTTTAAGAACTTTGAAGTGCTTTGTTTTAACCTTAGATCATTCAAGATTTTGTTTTGGACTCAAAAGTGAAAATGACTCTTTGGACTTTGGTTTTCATTCAAAATTTTGTGTTCTAGTTTGCATGTTTTAAGCCCAAAAATGATATTCCTAGATTGTTTTGATGCATGAAAATCCTAAGAAACATTCAAGATTTTGCAATAAGACATTTGTTTGGAACAAATAACAAAGCTTTTAGGACAATTTTTGGCAACCATTTAGGACTCTTAGCTTTCATGAAATTTTTTAAAAGAACTTTAGTGTGCACTTAGTGTTGATTTTGAACCTTTTGAAATAGAAACTTGAAGTTCTTTTTAAATTCCCAAAAATGAAGTGTTCCTAATTTTGCATGAATGCATCTAAAACCTTGATGTTGCAAGGATGCAAATGATTAGATTGGTTTAGTTTCACTTGTTAAAAGATTTTTTCTTTTTTGCAAATTGTTAGTTTTTCAATGGATTTAAGTATGATTTGGGGGTTCATTTTAAGCACTAAAAAGAAGTGTGTATGATTTTGCTTCCTTAACAAAAAAAAAAATGGCCAAGATCTCCCACAAGAAGAAGAAGAAGAAGTAGATGGAATAAGAAGAATATAGACAAGAAGAGGAAGAATAATCCCAAGTGCTTTCTCCACCTATAAGCTTGAAAAATCTGCAAACACTATGAGATTGACTATGAGTTCCTTTGTCTTCTTCATGCTCATGTAGACCTACAAAACCAATTTATACAATCCTACCAATCACAAAAACAAGAAAAATTAGCCAAAATCAGCAAATGACATACAAAACTTGACTAAAAAAGCTAATGAAGATGACCCATGCGGGGTCCCACCGGGCGTGCCAAAATGTATATGAGAAAATGTTAGTATGCTAATAGAAACCAAATTTAAATAAAGCTTCTACAAACTAAAAAAAATTCATAAACTTCAAGATAGACTAAGATGAGCTCTTAATTGAGAATATGAGCCATTAATGGGCTCTCTCAATAAGAAGCTCTCTTGTTGAGTAGCTTTGTCTAAATAGATAGGATGTATGCTCAAGCTTTATGCTTCAAAAAGGGCTTCAATGGATGATTGTGGATTTTTGGTGTGGATAGATGGCTTTAGTATGGATTTGGCTCTCAAAATAGCATTATAACTTTACTTCATGGATTGTGTTATTTTGTAAAGGGGAAGGATCCAATTTATAGGCAAGAGGCTTGAGGGATTGAGGGCTAAGATGCAAGGATGGGAAAAAGCTTATGGAAGGCTCAGATTGCATGAAAGGAGAGCACATGGATTGTGCTTCTTTATAGCCAATCAAGGAGTGACACATGTCACATGGTGAGAGGATGGAGGAAAGGGCAAGGATGAGTCAACAAAGGAGGCTCAAGGGATAAAATCTTCATAAAGACCCTCATAATGACTTGTAAGAGCAATAAAAGGGCTTGTAAGAGTCATTTATGACCTAGTGGACTTCATAAAGTTTTATGGTTGAGATATTTTGAGGGTGATGAGAGCAAATTCGACTTGGAATTGATTAGAAATGTTTTAAGCTTGTTTAGGCTTGTGCAAATGATTAGAGGATGGATTAGGATGGTTTAGGATTAGCTTAAGGATAGGCAAGTGGATGGCATTTAATGAGGGTGGGTGAAGGAAGAGATATTTGTTAACTTTGGCTTGGGTTAGTAAGTTTTAACCCATGTTTAGGGAATGTGACAAGGTTAGGAGGGGATTAGGATTAGGTTTAAAGACATCTTCTAGAAGAGTCTAGATTTTGGATGAGGATAAAGACTTTCTAGAATAGTCTAGAATTTCCTAGGATGAGGATGAAGACTTTCTAGAAGAGTCTAGAACTTCTTAGGGTGAGGATAAATTAGATTTTTAGGAAATAAATAAAGTTTTATTTATTTCAAGGGTTTGGGTTGAGGAGATATTTATTAAAACCTTTTTAATAAACATGAGGATTAATATTTAATTTTAATTAAATATTTTGAGTTGGGGTTAGGGGTAGGAAATGATGAGATTAGCCTTTAATCGAAATTAAAGAAGGATTAGAAGATTTTGGAAGAGGTTATTGGTCATAAGGAAATTGGCCAATTTTTGGGCAAAAAATAAATTTTTTATTTATTTTAGGATTTTTGGTCAATTTATTAATTAAATAATTAATAAATAAGGAAATAATGTTTAAATAAGATTTAAACATTTTTGGGAGGGATTCCTTAATTAAATATTTTTAATTAAGATAAAGGGATTTAATGGCATAAAAATTAATTAATTAATTAAATAATTAATTAATTAATAAATGATGATGTCATCAGGACTTTTTCAGAAAATAAAAATACTTTATTTTCTAAAAGATTTTTAGGTGTCTACAGCATGTTTGTAGTTGTTGCCAAGTTTGTGGTCATTGTTGAGTTCGCATTTGTTGTTAAGTTCATGGTTGTTGTCAATTTCATAGTTGTTGTCAAGTTCCTTTAGTTGCCCACTCTTGTCAAGTTCACTGAGTTGCAGTATTTTGTTTGTCCTTCATGTGTTGAGTTGTCTGTGTGTGGTTTCAAGTTGGAGCTACATTTATTTTGTGATAGGTATTTGCTAAGATCCAACTTGTAACTTGTTTTAGTCTTTAATATAAGGGTTTTTTTTTTTTTTAATCTGCAATAGGCCAACTTGTGGTCGTGCATGTTTGAATTGTAATGTTGGTTGTAACCTAGAAGGCCTTATAACTAGGCATGTATTTTCTATTTTGATGATTCTATAAGGCATTTGTTCCTCTATCTCCTATGTTTTTTCTTAGTGTGTTGCTTTCTACTGTGTTTACTCTAGCTAATAGTTTTGACTAGCTAGGTGTGCCTTTGGCTTTGGTTATCTCATCCCTACCTGCATCAAGTGGTATTAGAGCTCAAGGTTTGTCCTTGTGGATATTGGATTATATAAAACCCTAAGTGAATTTAGTTTTAGGATTATAGATCTTTGGATTTGACCTATAACATATAGAGGGTTGTGATCTCTCGGGAACCTGATTATAAAGATGGTTTGAGGTAGAGGAAATGCTGACAATGTTGTATTGGATACATTGAGATAGATTACAACCAAATTAGATGCTATAGAGACATAGTAGAGAAGAGGAGCGCATCTTGATAGTGTGAGTGATGATGAAGTAGCAACACCAAAGCCTAATCCAAAACCTAAAGAAGATCAAGATGAGGCAAGGTTGTTGAGAGTATTATCTAGGGAAAATTCAAAGCCTATTGTAGAAGTTGTTCCTTATGATAAAAAATTGGATACCAATGTTGTGTTGGATTGGATCTCTGAAATGGAGAATTTCCTTCGATATGAAAACACTCCCGATAATAGGAAGGTGGAGATTGTAATTACAAGGTTGAAAGGACATACCTCACTATGGTGGGAGCATTTTCATACTAATAGACAAAGGAGAGGAAAGGAGAAGATCAAGACTTGGTTGAAGATGGTGAACAAGGTAAAGAACAAGTTCCTTCCTGTTGATTACCAATTTAGCTTGTTGAGAAAGATGCAAAATTTGAGACAAAGAGACCTGACTATGAAGGAGTATACTAAGGAATTCTATAGATTCGACATTAGATCTAGACACATGGATGATGATGTTGAGAAAATGCAAGATACATAAATGAATTGAGATTTGGAATTCAAGATGAGATAATTTTTGTGAAATTGGAAAGTGTGGAAGAAGCATACCAATATGCATTGAAAGCTAAGGAGATCTTGACAAACAAACATGAAAAAAGAAAAAGAGGTAGAGGTGGTAGATTCCAGAGAGGTAGAGGTAGATCTTATGGAGAAGGTGGTAGATTTGACAATTATGTGCAAGATAACAAAAAATCTAAATGGAAGAATGATGATAAAGGCAAGACTAAGTGCAAAGGTTGTGATTCCTACTGACGAGAACTAGTTCTTACTGAGGAAGAGGTAATTCTTATTCTAGAGGTGGTTTTCATTGTAATTGTTTCAAATGTGGTAAAGAAGGACATAGATCTTTTGAGTTTAGATCCTCTGAAAGTGGACAAGGTAATAGAAATGTTCTGGTTCAAGGAAACACTAAGGGTTCACCAAGTGGACCTGAGGCTAGAGAAAATATGACGATGATAAGAACCTTATGTAATAAGGGAAGTGATGAGGAACTTGTCCTATGGAGAAGACTTTTCAAGACCATATGTAAGATGGCTAGAAAATGTTAGAAGCTGATCATTGATAGTAGAAGTTCTACAAATTTGGCATCAGAAGAATTGGACACAAAGTTGTTGTTATAGAGGTTGGAGCATCCTAAACCCTATCATGTTTCATGGATCGAATATGAGCATAAGATATTGGTAAGTGAACAATGTATTGTGAAGTTCAAGATTAGACATTACTTTGATGAAGTTCTGTGTGATATTATGCCTATGGATTGTTGTCATATTCTGTTGAGTAGACCTTGGAAATATAATAGATATGTTATACATGATGGAAGATTGCATCAATATATCGTTCGGGTGAAAGTGAAAAAGAAAATATTGTTGCCTTTGATTGAAAGTCCAAATGAGGTTAATTGTACTACTGTGAAAAATTGCATGGTTAATGGAAAGAAATTTGAAAAGAAAATGAAGAAGAATCAAATTTTTTTTCCATAACCCCTAGGAGACTGAGTTGTGCTAGTAGCAGCTAAATATCAAAAGCTAGTGGTAAGCAAGTGGCAAAAGAAACTGGTGATATTGACCGAGTGCCAGTAGAAATTACAAAATTGTTGAATGAGTATTAGGATATTGTTGCAAAGGATATACTTGATAGTTTACCTCCTATGATAAGTATAAGTCATTGTATGGATCTAACTCTTGGAGCTAGTTTTCCAAATAAAGCACCATATAGATTAGCACCTACTGAAAATGAAGAGCTTAATAGACAAGTGCATGAGTTACTAAAAAAAGGTTTGACCAGAGAAAGTTTGCTTCCATGTGTTGTACCTATTGTATTAGCACCAAAGAAGAATGGAGAATGGAGAATATGTATTGATTCTAGATCTATAAACAAGATCACATTGAAATATAGCTTTCCTATGATGAGGATGGATGACATAATGGATTGTTTGAGTGGAGAAAAGTATTTTACCAAGATTGATTTGAAGAGTGGCTATCATCAGATTAGAATCAAAGAAGGTGATCAATGGAAGATTGCTTTCAAGATAAAATATGGTTTGTATGAATGGTTGGTAATGCCTTTTGGTTTCACTAATACACTTAGTACTTTCATGAGGTTGATAAATGATGTTTTGAAAAGATTCTTGGGTAAGTTTGTGATTATTTATTTAGGTGATATTCAAATATTTAGTAAGACTAAAGAAGAACATCTTGAGCATGTTAGACAAGTATTTTAGAGATTGAAAGAGTAAAGTTGATGATCAATCTGAAGAAGTGTTCTTTTATGCAAGAAGAGATTGTGTATTTGGGATTTGTGATTTCATTTGATGGTTTAAAGATGGATCATGAGAATGTTAAAGCAATTTTGGAGTGGCCTACACTTGAAAATGTGGGTGAGGTAAGATCATTTCATGGTTTGGCTAGTTTTTATAGAAAGTTTATAAGGAATTTTAGTTCTATTTGTAATGCTATGACTGAGACAATGAGAGGAGATGAAAAAGAATTCAAGTGGACACATGGAGCTGATAACAATTTTGAGACTTTGAAACAAAAGGTTGTTGATTTACCTATATTGGCTTTGTCTGATTTCAATAAGGTATTTCAAGTTGAATGTGATGCAAGTGATAGTGTAATAGGAGTTGTATTAAGTCAAGAAGGTAAACATGTTGCTTTATTAGTGTGAAGTTGAATGATTCTAAAATGAAGTATTTTGTGTATGATCAAGAGTTTTATGCTATTGTTTAAGCATTGAAGAAGTGGAAACATTATTTGATTCCTAAGGATTTTGTGTTGTATACTTATCATAAAGCCTTATAGTACTTGGCAAGTCAACATGAGTTGAATTAGAGACATATGAAGTGGGTTGAATACTTGCAGGATTTCACATTTGTGATTAAGCATAAAAGTGGAGTCACTAATTGATTTGTTGATGCATTGAGTAGAAGACATTCTTTGCTGACGGAGATGAAGGTTAAAGTTCTTGGTTTCAATGAAATGAAGGTGTTGTATGCTACTGATCCTAATTTTTTTTGAGATGTAGAGAGAGTGCAAAGAACCTAGTTTGATAGAAAAACCAAATAAGTTTGATGAATATTTTATTCAAGAAGGTATGTTGTTTAAGGGTATTCAGTTGTGCATTCCTAAGAGTTCTATGAGTTTTAATTTAATTAAGGAAAAGAATAGTGGTGGATTGGTTGGACATTTTGGGATTGATAAGACACTTAGTTTGTTGAAGGATAAGTATTATTGGCCACAAATTTATAAGGATGTTCAGAAATTTGTAAAGAGTTGTGGAGTTTGTCAAGTTGCAAAAGGAGTAAGCCAAAATACTAGATTGTATACACCTATTTCTATTCTTGAGAAACCTTGGAGCTACATCAGTATGGATTTTGTTCTTGGATTTCTTAAGAGAGTGAAGGTGTATCATTCTATATTTGCTATTGTGGATATACTTTCTAGGATGGCTCATTTCATACCTTGTAAGAAGACATCAAATGTCGAGCATGTTGCTGAGATTTTCTTCAAAGAGATTGTTAGATTGCATGGATTTCCAAGAAGTAATATTTTTGATAGAGATAGTAAGTTTGTTGGTTATTTTTGGAAGAAGATGGGTACTAAGTTGAAGTTTAGTTCTACTTTCCATCCCTAGACAGATGGATAGACATAGGTTGTGAATAGAAGCTTGGATAATTTGCTAAGATGTTTAGTTGGAGATAAGCCAAATAATTGGGAGTTGGTATTAGCACAAGATGAGTTTTCATACAATAATTTTGTGAATAGAAGTATAGAGAAAACACATTTTGAGATTGTCACTGGAATATAGCCTAAAGGGGTATCAGACTTTAGCAATATTATCAATGAAGAGAAGACAAGTGTTGCAGGAGAAGAGTTTGTTGAATTTATGAAGTCTTTGCATGAGGAAGTAAAGTTAAGATTGGAACAAAGTAATCTAAAGCATAAGGAGAATGTTGATAAGTCTATAAGACATCATGTTTTTGAAGTTGGTCATAAGGTGATGGTTCATTTGAAAAAAGGAATATTTCTTGTTGGATTATATAGTAAGTTGAAGATGAAGAAGTTTTGACTTTGTAATATCTTGAAGAAGTTTGACAGTGGTAATGCCTATGAAGTTGACTTACCCAGGGGCATGGATATATCTCCTATATTCAATGTTGTTGATTTGAACAAATATCATGAGTCAAATGATGAGATTGTTGTGATAGATAATTATCCTAAGAAGTAGATTGAACATATTGAATAGATATTGGATCAAAAGGTTGGTAAGAGCAGAAGAAGAAAAGATTACTATGAGTATTTGGTAAAGTGGAAAAATAGACCAGTTGAAGATGAAACATGGGTTTCCCAATTTGAGTTGAATTCAACTAGGGTTGTGACATCTCTATGATTTAGGAGAATCATTTCTTTCAACCCTAGTTGTCTGATGTAGGAGTATCTTGGGTTGCATTTCTATCCTACATGTTTGTCGAGTTTGCAATTATTATTGAATTCCCAGTCATTTTCGAGTTCATAGTTGTTGAGTCTATAGTTGTTGCCAAGTTTCTTTGGTTGCCAAGAGTTTTCGAGTTCCTTTGGTTGTCAAGTGTTTCTAAGTGTTGTCGAGTTCTCCGAGTTGTAGTATTTTTTTTGGACCTTTGTGTGCCGAATTGTCTATGTGTAATTTTGAGTTGGAGCTGACCTTTGCATTTAATTTTGTGATAAGTATTTGTTGATAGCCAAGTTGTGGCTTGTTTTAGCATTTAATATAAGGGTTTATTTTGTTGGATCTACAACAGGTTGGCTTGTGGTCATGTGTGTATTTAATAAAGTTTTGGGTAGATCCTTAGGGTATCAAAGTAGTGTTGGAAGAGTAGAAGCAAGGGAATGCAAAGTTTATCATTGTGTATCAAGTTTGAATTGTAATGTTGGTCGTAACCCAAAAGGCCTTATAGTTGGGCATGTATTTTCTATTATGATGATTCTATAAGGCATTTTTTCATTTATCTATTTTGTTTGTTTTTATTGTATTGTTTTCTACTAAGTTTACTCTAGTAGGCAGTTTGGAATAGCTAGGTGTGCCTTTGGCATTAGTTATCTCATCCCTCCCTGTGTCAGATGGTTTAGCATAGAGTTTATGATCTTCGAGTAATTTTAATGCTTGATCTACATGCTGCAAATATTCTTCCCAAGTATTGTTATAAATCAATATATCTTCAAGAAACACTAATATGAACTTTCTCAAGAACTTCTTAAAAATGGAATTCATCAAACTTTGGAATGTAGATTGTGCATTGGTAAGACCGAATGGCATCACTAAAAACTACTAATGACCCTCATGAGTTCAAAATGTTGTCTTACAAATATCTTCCTCCTTAATCCAAATTTGGTGATAACCTGATCTAAGATCTAACTTCATAAAGTACATACCTCCATTTAATTCATCTAGAAAATCATTAATGACTAGAATAGGAAACTTGTCTTTAATGGTGTACTTGTTGAGAACTCTATAATCTAGACACATGGGTCAAATTTCATCCTTCTTATGCACCATCACAACAAGTGAGGAGTAAGCACTTTGGTTACGCCTAATAATTATTGACTCTAGTATTTCCTCAAAAAAAAATTTAACTCACTTTTTGTATGTGTGGGTACCTATAAGGCTTGATGTTTGGTGGTTGGCTCCCTAGAACTAGTTATATGGAATGGTCATGATCCCTCTTAAGAGGAAGTCCTTTAGGCATATCCCCAAGAATCATAGAGTGATGATCAATTATTTCTTGTAAATTTGGATGAGTAAGAGCAGTAGATTAAGAGACTTCTAATGAAGATAGATGGGCCACAAATCCTGAAAGAATTGATTAATCTCAATTCTACACAACACAAGAAGAACCGATTAGCCAATAACCTATTACAAGAGAAGAAAAATGGAAATAGAAGAAAAGTTGCTCTTAAATGTGAAAAATGCATAAGAGATAGTGAAAAAATATATAGCTCAACCTTATAAAAGGTGAGATGGAAACCCTAAAGGAAAAAGCTAGGTTCCACATTATTAATTAATAATGCACCTAAATGAAGCTTAAGTAACTAGAGTAATAGAAACTTATATAATTAAATCAATATGATTTAATTAATAAGCATAAATGAATAATACTCTAACACCCCCCTTAAGCTAAAAGTAGGTAGTAAGCTTACCTAGCAAAGCTATGAAAGAAACAAAAAAAAATGGGTCCTGGCAACAAGGCCTAATTAGGTACCCAATACAAGGAAATCTCTATAAACCAGAGTAAAGGAGAAAACCCAGTGGGAAAAAACCCTCTCCAAAAAGAGATGTAAAAGAAAGAAAAGACAAAAAAATGATTTCAAGAGACTCTCTCAAAGCCATAAGTACAATGCATGCTACCAACCCCCTTGTGAGAAAGGTTCGAGGCTCCAAAGCCCCCCTAGAATGAAAGAACCCGTAGATCAATGAACAAACCACTGTGACTCCAATGCAGAGGAGTGAAAGTCAATGGACACTATAGAGGGAACCTTGAAAGCTAAGGTGTCATTGGAAGGCCGAGCTAATGCTCAAAGGAGTAGACATGAGGATCCTGAAAGGGAATCCCCAATGTAAGTGGTATGACAAGTGTGTTGACACTGTCATCAAAGAGGAGATGAATGTCCTCTATAGAATCCTCAACAATTGTACCTAATGGCTCAATGAATGGAGCTAGAGGATCAAGTAATGTTGAAGAAGAACCCTCTTGAATAGAAAAGAGCTCAATAGGAGGTGGCAGGGTAGTCACAATAGTAGTATCAAGAACCACACAAAGGTTCAAGCAACCTGACTGTACCACATGATGCTCTCTCAAAGGAGGAGATTCATGCTCTAGAAAAGGTGGACCAAAGTATGAAAAGGAGTAGAGATGGGTGGAAAGATCAACTATCCCTATAGCAAAAATACCTCCTATCATACTATCCCAGATGAAAACTAAATCTGGAGTGAACTCAACTGCCTTCCTTGACCCACTGTGAGTAATCTGATAAACTGAGAGAAGGTTTGCAGGTAGAGATGGAATGTACAACACATCATTGAATGTGTCATCCTGAATGCATGCAGTGCCTTTCTCATAGACTATCATAATAGTGTTATTCCCAATGATAATATGGGGAATAGGAGAAGCCTCAAAAGAAGAGAAGATCTCCTAAGAAGATGCCATATGGTAAGAAGCACCTGAATCTAGTATCCAAGCAACTTGTGAAGGGAATGTGATAGAAGCCCGTAATGCATGACCCTTTCCAAGATCATGTCTAGCTATAGAATAGATAGTGGAAGACTGATAAGCAGACCCCTGTGAGCTAGAAGAGGATGGAGAGTAAAGATTGCTCTTCTGAAGAAGAACTTGAAAATCTACTATCTATTTCTTGTAATCATCAAACTTCTTCTAATAGAAAAGTGACTCATCATGTGCTCCCTTTTGACAATAGGAACATGTAGGTCTCTCAGTCTTTTGTTTCTCCTTCTTAGAAGAAGATGGTGAGCTAGTAGAGTGTTGAGAAGAGTAATTTGATATCTGCTTCAACTTCTGTGTACTCTGAGGTGGCTTGGCAAGCAATTCCTATGACTATGAACCTGTAAGAGAATGCATCTGAGTGAGCTTTTATTGTTCATGAGTCAACTAGTCACAAAAGGTCTCAAAAGAGGGCATAACATGTCATGCACCTAGTGCATCCATAGTGGAGTAGAAGGTAGAAGAAAATATCTGAAACTATCCTTGAAGCTTAGAAATAATCAGGTAAATACACTCATTGTCTATTTTGTTCTTCCCACATCCTTGTAAAACTGAATGGAGAGATTTGAACTTCATCATGAAGTCCTCAATTGTGGGAAAAGAATCAAGTACCAATGAAGTGAACTCTACCTCAATCTGTAGTGCCCTAAACTCATTCACAGTGCCAAAAATATTCTAAAACTTATCCCAAATGGGTTGAGGAGTAAGGTATCCATCAAGGTGAAAAGTAGACTATCTAAAACATGTAGTGACATCAAACCCATTGCTTCATCCATCTTGTTCCTATGTTGCATGACCTCAAATGGTCGAGTCAACTAAGGTTGAACTGTATCCAAACAAGACCATAACCCTCATGATTGAAGAAGCTATGTCATACGAGCCTTCCACACATGGTAATTGTGTGGAGTGAGGAGCTCAACAAATGTTGTGTCTACCATAGTGCCAAGTACTCTGACTAATTTTTTTATTATGTTTTCTTTCAGAACTAGACAGAAGATGCAAAAGAGGTTTTTGATTTATGTGATACAATGTTTTGATTTTCTAAGATAAATGATATAAAAGAAAGAAATAACACCCCCCCTATAAGAGAATCCATCTAAGTGAGATTTTATTGTTCATGATTCAACTGGTAACAAAAGGTCTCAAAAGAGGGCATAACATGTCGTGCACCTAGTGCATCCATAGTGGAGTAGAAGGTAGAAGAAAATATCTGAAAATATCCTCGAAGCTTAGAAAGAATCAGGTAAATACACTCATTGTCTATTTTTTTCTTCCTACATCCTTGTAAAATTTAATGGAGAGATTTGAACTTCATCACGAAGTCCTCAATGGTGGGAAAAGAATCAGGTACCAATGAAGTGAACTCTACCTTAATCTGCAGTGCCCTAAACTCATTCATAGTGCCAAAAATATTATAAAACTTATCCCAAATGCCTTGAGGAGTAAGGCATCCATCAAGGTGAAAAAGTATACTATCTAAAACATGTAGTAACTTATCCCAAATGCCTTGAGGAGTAAGACATCCATTGAGGTGAAAAAGTAGACTATTTGAAACATGTAGTGACATCAAACCCATGGCTTCATCCATCTTGTTCCTATGCTACATGACCTCAAATGGTCGATTCAACTAAGGTTGAACTATATCCAAACAAGACCATAACCCCCATGATTGAAGAAGCTATGTCATACGAGCCTTCCACACATGGTAATTGTGTGGAGTGAGGAGCTCAACAAATGTTGTGTCTGCCATAGTGCTAAGTGCTCTGACTATTTTTTTTATTATGTTTTCTTTCAGAACTAGACAAAAGATGTACAAGGGGTTTTTGATTTATGTGATACAATGTTTTGCTTTTTTGAGATAAATGATAGAAAAGAAAGAAATAACACCCCCCACAATTGATAAAACCCAATTCCCAGTACAATATTGAAAGTCTGAATAGACAGAAAGTGCTAGAATGATTCAAATTAAAAATTGTGTACTTGGTAAAAAAACTAATAAAATAGGTTAATGATCTGGATAAAACATTCAAATACCTTTCCAATGCCTATTCGTTTTCTCAAAATGGAGATCAAATGCACTAGATACAACTCCTAGAGTGTGGAAAAGAACCTCTAACTTTGAAGCTAAAAAATGGCATCAAAATGACAAGCCAAAAACTCAAACCTCAAGAATCACATAGAGTTCAAAAAGAGCTTTCCAACGATATCTTGTTTGGAAATTTTTGACCTTATATGCTCAAGTTATGAGAAAAAAACGAATAGGTGCTTTGAAAACAAGTTTGCTAGAAAAAACTAGTCACAACAAAAAAATTGACAACCATTTGCCCGTCATATGACACTTTGATGATGTCATTGCTAACTGGTCACTAAAGTGGTGGTTGACTAGACACTGACATCATCGGCTGACTATGCGCTAATTTGGCACCTAAAAATGCATGCCCAAATTCCAAAAAAAAACTGCATGTGCAAAGTGCCAAAAAATTTGCTAAATTTGGTAGATCTCCAAAAATCTCACCAAAAAAAAATAGATCTCACCAAAAAACCAGCAAATGTGGTGGAGGAAGAAAACAAATTTATTGATTAAAAACTACCAAAAAAGGCATGCATACCCCTCTGTGCGTGCAGGTGTACCCTGCTGATGCAAGTTGTACAACCTACTTATGCAGGTGTACTAGCCTCAAAACAAGTCAAATCAACTTTTTGAAGTTGATAAAAACTTTTTGAATGCATGAAACAACTTTTCTTTTAAAGTTGTAATAAAATTTGCATTTCAACTTTTTTAAAAATGTTGAAATTAACCCTTTTTTAATGCAATTTTTTTTAAATAATAAAAAAATTTGCACATTTTTCAAAACATTTACCTCGAACTGTGTGCCAATAGTCAAAGGGTTAATTTTTTTTTATAGAATGCTCTGGTAACCAAAATAGGTCAAATTTTATATCAAAATTCCCCGAATCAATCCTCTAAATCCATTGGTGAGGTCTGTTTTGGCCCAAGAGGCCTCCAACAAAAATGTATCCCTAGATCCAACCAAAAAAACTTCTAAAAGATCAAACCCTTGAAGCTCCAAAAAATTCTTCAAATCAAGAACAAGCAGCCACAAATTTGAGCTCTGATACCATGAAGGAATTGATTAATCTCAATTCTACACAACCCAAGAAGAACCTGTTAGCCAATAACCTATTACAAGAGAAGAAAAATGGAGACAAAAGAAAAGTTTCTCTCAAATGTGAAAAATACATAAGAGATAATGAAAATGTACATTGCTCAACCTTATAAAAGATGAGATAGAAACCTTAAAGGAAAAGCTAGGTTGCACATTATTAATTAATAATGCACCTAAATAAAGCTTATGTAACTAGAGTAATAGAAACTTATATAATTAAATCAATATGATTTAATTAATAGGCATAGGTGAATAATACTCTAACAAATCCATCTACTCCTTTCTTAAGAAACTTTTTTATTTGATGAGAGATTACCATCTATGGAGATTTTGCATTCAACCCCCTTAGCTCCACTACCTTTCCTTTTGACTGAAATCTCATGAGTAGTTCTTGGTGTAGACACCTAAAAACCTTTAGAAAATAAAGTATTTTTATTTTCTGAAAAAGTCCTGATGACATCATCATTTATTAATTAATTATTTATTTAATTAATTTTTATGCCATTAAATCTCTTTATCTTAATTAAAAATATTTAATTAAGGAATCCCTCCCAAAAATGTTTAAATCTTATTTAAACATTATTTCCTTATTTATTAATTATTTAATTAATAAATTGACCAAAAATCCTAAAATAAATAAAAATTTTATTTTTTGCCCAAAACTTGGCCAATTTCCTTAAGACCACTAACCTCTTCCAAAATGTTCTAATCCTTCTTTAATTTTAATTTAAGGCTAATCCCATCATTTCCTACCCCTAATCCCAACTCAAAATATTTAATTAAGATTAAATATTAATCCTCATGTTTATTAAAAAAGTTTTAATAAATATCTCCTCAACCCAAACCCTTGAAATAAATAAAACTTTATTTATTTTCTAAAAATCTAATTTATCCTCACCCTAAGAAGTTCTAGACTCTTCTAGAAAGTCTTCATCCTCATCCTAGGAAATTCTAGACTATTCTAGAAAGTTTTTATCCTCATCCAAAGTCTAGACTCTTCTAGAATATGTCTTTAAAACTAATCCTAATCCCCTCCTAACCTTGTCACATTCCCTAAACATGGGTTAAGACTTGCTAACTCAAGCCAAAGTTAACAAATATCTCCTCCTTCACCCACCCTCATTAAATGCCATCCACTTGCCTATCCCTAAGCTAATCCTAAACCATCCTAATCCATCTTCTAATCATTTGCACAAGCCTAAGCAAGCTTAAAACCTTCCTAATCAAGTCCAAGTCGAAATTGCTCTCATCACCCTCAAAATATCTCAACCATAAAACTTTATGAAGTCCACTAGATCATAAATGACTCTTCCAAGCCCTTTTATTCCTCTTACAAGCCATTATGAGGGTCTTTATGAAGATTTTATCCCTTGAGCCTCCTTTGTTGACTCATCCTTCCCCTTTCCTCCATCCTCTCACCATGTGACATGTGTCACTCTTTGATTGGCTATAAGGAAGCACAATCCATGTGCTCTCCTCTCATGCAATCTGAGCCCTCCATAAGCTTTTTCCCATCCTTGCATCTTAGCCCTCAATCCCCCAAGCCTCTTGCCTATAAATTGGATCCTTCCCCTTTGCAAAATAACACAATCCATGAAGTAAAGTTATAATGCTATTTTGAGAGCCAAATCCATACTAAAGCCATCTATCCACACCAAAAATCCACAATCATCCATTGAAGCCTTTGGAAGCATATTGAGCATACATCCTATCCATTTAGATAAAGCTACTCAACAAGAGAGCTTCTTATTGAGAGAGTCCATTAATGGCTCATATTCTCAATTGAGAGCTCATCTTAGTCTATCTTGAAGTTTGTGAATTTTGTTTAGTTTGTAGAAGCTTTATTTAAATTTGGTTTCTATTTGCATACTAACATTGCTCATATACACTTGGAAGTTCATCTCAATTGTTCCCAATATAGTAAGCCATTGTACTCCCAAAACAATATCTACCACACCCATGGATATCCAATACACTAAAGTATCAAGTTGATAATCTCCCACGGATAATTTGAAGCTATGACACTTCCGTAAACAACTAACTGTACCCCCATCTACAATCAAAACCTAAAACTATGGGGTTGGATATATAAAATAGTTTAGAAGAGTTTCCAATTTTGTTGATGAAATTATGAGTACTACCTAAGTCGATCAACATTATTACTTTCTGCTTCTTTAAGAAACCCACTACCTTGAGAGTTTTTGGTGTACTAAATCTTGAAACTGCATGACAAGAAATGATTGGTTGAGAATCATGTGATTGCTCATCTGACTCCCTATCCTCCTCTAATATGGGCTCATTATCTTCTTCCTCACTAGGACTTTCAATATAGAACAATTTATTTTCACTAAATTTATCTCCTCGACTATATTTGCTATCATAATTGAAACACAACATTTTTTCTCTTTTCTCCTCAATTTCTTTTGGAGTCAACCTAGTAGGTTGAGGAAGAGAAGGTGTTGAGTATTGTTTTCTCTTATCACATTAGCCCCTTGATTTCTAGGAATCAAGAACTTCTCCTCTACCTCATGTGCCAATATAAAAAATGCATTTACTGAACTAGGACTAAACATGTGTACTCATGTTGAATGTGATCATTGAAACCACCCAAGAATAAGTCATTCAAGTTCTCCTCTATAATTGTATCTACTCTTAAGGATATATTTTGGAATTTTTGAATATAATCCTTAACTGATCATGTTTGTTGAAGCTTAGCAAATTGGCTAAAGAAGTTGGTGTAAGGAAACTTGGCAATAAAGAATATAACTATTTCCACATAACCCATAATATATCTAAAATAAACATGGAATTAAAATCCACATGCAAGAGAATAGACAACATTCCCACAAAATTGTGACACAAGATATACCCTGGGAAACCCTCATTGAGGGAAAAACCCAGCCTCCAAAAGCATC
Source organism: Cupressus sempervirens (assembly GCA_028749045.1). Classification (NCBI taxonomy): domain Eukaryota; kingdom Viridiplantae; phylum Streptophyta; class Pinopsida; order Cupressales; family Cupressaceae; genus Cupressus; species Cupressus sempervirens. The sequence goes on from CM053783.1 coordinate 220,896,541, forward strand.
CATCATCATGTATTATTCAGCAAAAATACCATTTCCATACAACCATGAAAGCCTTCATGGCCATAGCCACAACCGAGCAAACTATGTGAACAAGCATGAATCTACACATCCCATGCCATGCTTTCAACTTTCACAAATGCTCCCTTGGCTAACCTATCAAGCCTTGTCCTACTTGACTCTTGCCTTTTGTTTTCTCCTTGTCACTCTACAACAACTACCCTTGTGGCTGCTTATATAGTATCAAGTCTCACAAAACCACTAAGTGTGATGCAGGAGCATCCAGAGGTATAAGGGCAATCCTGTGTCACCCAAAAAAAAAAAAAATGTAATTAGACTTAGTTTCTATTTCATGTCTTTACACCTTTTCTGTTGTGTCCATTTTGTTCTTGGCTTGTGTCCCCATCAAAGTGGTATTACATAAACCATGTGCTAAAACCATGTGCTTAACCATGTGCTACCTAACCCACTAACCCCAGATTTAATATTGGGCATTTAATTCTTTTCCCCAATATTAAATAATTACATGAAATATTTTCACAATGTTACAATACAACTCATCAAGAATATTCCATGGAAATCTTTACATGTTGCACATCCATCTAGATGCAACATTACATACTAAAATAAAATAATAAAATAACAATATTATGCAATGTGTGCAACACCCATTATCTCAACAATCTCCCACTTGTTGTATACATTGCATAGGGTCAATCTGTAGCCACATAAATGAACAAGGGAACAATCCCTCCCAGCACATCCACCATCATGGATCAAAATACACCAAGTGCTCCATCTTGGTACCCGCAACAAAATCAAAGTATCCAGCATCTCAAACATGAATGATCTCACCTCCTATTATGCCACTGCCATTGGACGTACATAGAAGCCATCCAAAGAGAAAGCCACCCAACCTATCGCATTAGAGGATCATAAAATCCTATACCAACTGAAATTCCAAGCACAAATAACCTGATCCAAAGGTAATCACATGTATCTATAGTTGTCAAAATATCCATAGCTAAAATAGCACCCACAACAAGTGCCAAACCCATCCAACTAGCCATACCTCAAAGGTATGACAAGTGAATCTTATATCACCGACATATCCAATCTATAACCTGCAATCACAAGCCTCAAGAGCAATACCTGCCACTTATATACCAAGAAGCTCCCACTACAAAAGATAATGTAAAATCTATAACCAATCCACTCAATGCATCTCAAAGAAGTGAATCCATGTAGTATCAAAGACATCCACAGTACATAAACTGATATTTTGCGAGAACAACTCTCATAATAGGTCTCCAATAATCTCCCAAATTCTCCACAACCAACAGAGGAAATAGAAAGAAATAACCATATCATCTCTCACATGACATGCATGAGCACAAACCAGTGATCACAATCTCCAACCAATCTCAAATCCAATGTAGGCAAAACTGAACATCCAGGAAGATAACCAAGACCAGAGAAACCATGCAAATCATAACCTGTATCATGTCCTTCTACACACACCTCTAGATGTAAACTGTGCAAGTATGATCTCCTCCATAAAACTCCAACAAGAAGCCTCAACAACACCCAAACCAAACCATATAAATAATCATGGATGTAAGCCTCTCATAAGAAGATCAAACTCAATAAACCATTCCTAAACCAAGGAATAGCCATTCCTAATCCAAGGAAAATGCCCAATACAAAACCATCTCCCAAACTCAACCATCATAACAATCATATGCACATGGAGATAACCAATGCTAAATCATCTCTCAAATGAACCCTTTAGAACTAACTCATGTACCATAGCTCAAGATCCATATTCATGAAAGATAAGCATAAATATAATGCACCTGAGAAAAAAAAATGGGCTATACCTCTCAAGTAGCAAACCGCCGAGTAGACCAAGAGTGGGGAATGAGAATGCTCATCAAGATACCCAAGTCTCCAACCAAGACTCATCTAAGAACAATCTCCTCTCAAGTCCATATCAGGTGACTGCCCCTCGGACTTCCTGCTGAAACCATCAACCATCCCAACAAATACTTCTCTAATCTAAGAGAAATCAGCATCACCACCATCTCTAAGTATCCATGAGCACTTGTAACCAATCAATTCATGCCAACTCCAAATGAAACATAGCAATATCATGAAGTATCTAGCTTATGATCAGTGTACTCAATACCAAGAAACTAAACCAAGATCAATGTCAAAGTTCCAACCATGGCCTCAGGAACATAAACATGACAACATGATCTAACCATCTCAATCAAAGAGATAACATGCTCCACATACTATAACATGTCACAACTCTAAACGCGTATCAAGAGTATACCATGACATAATAATGAAACCATCCTCATACCAAGGATAACATGCCAAATAAAAGCATAAACCACACCTTTGCCAAGAACACTATGAGTCCTCAAGACGCAACCATCTCCACACACCATGAAGAAAACCATCTCCACATACTAGGAAGAACCATCTCCACATACCATGAAGATAACCAAGAACTCCACGAGTCCTCAAGATCTAACCATCTTCACATACCATGAAGATAACAAGTGCACCATGCAAATGTCAAAGATGCTTCTGCAGCAACAGGATCTAAGACAAACCTCCAACATCTGCAAACACTCAATAAATATATCAATGCCAACAACTCCCACTCAACTATGGTACCAAGTCACCTATGGCATCATAAAATCCATCTCCTACATGAAGATCCAAACCAAACCAGGAACTAATCTTGCACTGTCACCCCATTACTATCACAAGCTCCCACTAGACCATGTATCCAAGCTATCCATGACATAATGATGAAAAAAATCCATCCTCTAACCATGAGAATCAACCAAGGAATCAAGCCATCAAAGAACTCAAAGTGCACATCATGAGCTCCTCAAAAGAAACCAAATAACCATGATCCTCAACCTAGAAGATATACCACCATAACTAAATTAGAAATCCAAGCTAATGAACATCAAGGATGTACCTGTATATCCAGTCATGTCAAGCCAAAATCCATGGCACCATGATCACATCCATGAACTGAGCATCTGTCTCTCAAAGTGTCCAACCTGTCAGCATAACATAGTCAACCACAATCCTCCACCATAACTATACTTGGTAACAACATCTCATCCCTTCTATAAGAAGAATAAAATCAGCAAATCATGTGACTCAGGGCATAGACAATCCAAAACCAAGCCACCAATCTGAATATGCATCAATAATGAAAGATCAATGGGAAAAGACAACCCATAACCAAGCTATAAATGCAACTTGTAAGTATAGACTGCTTACAACACTGCACAACTTGTAGATCCAACAAGTCATCATGCATATCCAAATCAAACACCGATAACCATATCATCATGAGACCAATCTAAAATATGAACTGAGTATACAATGACATCAAAACTTAAATCTCCAATGTCATAAACTCACAATGTTACCATAGTCAAAATATACCATAAAATGTTTAGATAAATATATCACCAAATAAATCATGCCAAACCTACACTAAATCTAAACCAATGTGTAGAGCTCTCCAAGAGCTTTCTGTTGACTACTCGAAGTCCAAAATCTGACTTCGTATGCCCAAGTTATGCCCTAATTCGTGCTCAAAATAAATAACATCTGACTTTAGGGATCTTAAAACCTAACAAAATATCAAAATCATAAAACCAAACCTACACCATGTTGTAGTGCTCTGAATTAGCTTTCCAACGCCTATAAGAACTTTGAAATTCGATATTCTGAGAGAAAGTTATGGCCATTTTACTAAGACAGTCTTTTTACCATCGTTAGTACGATTTTTCATTTTTTATTTTTTCAGTGACGAAAATTCTGACGAGATTAAATTTGACGGCCATCATGGGCTGAATTCAAAAAACTCTTTCATTTCCTCTGAACATGGCCAAACTAGGGCATATTATATATCAAAATTTATGGAAATGTTAACCCGGATCCAATGGCGAGGTCTGTTTTTACTCAGGAGGTCATTTATGCAAGCTACCCCCCAAAACCCTCATTTAAATGAAACATTCGAAAAAATCCTTTTCTCCAACAATTTCACATGCTCAAATATTTTAACATCCCATCATAACAACAAACCCAAAACCCTCAAATCTACAATAAATCATTCATATATCTTGCCCTTTCTTTTATCCTCTCATGCATTCCCATGGATTCAATCTAGGGTTACAATAATAAAACCATAGCTCTGATACCACTTGTAAGGAAACTTGGCAATAAAGAATATAACCATTTCTACATAACCCATAATAGATCTAAAATAAACATGGAATTAAAATCCACATGCAAGAGAATAGACAACATACCCACAAAATTGTGACACAAGATATACCTTGGGAAACCCTCATTGAGGGAAAAACCCAACCTCCAAAAGCATCCATCATCATGTATTATTCAGCAAAAATACCATTGCCATACAACCATGGAAGCCTTCATGGCCATAGCCACAATCGAGCAAACTATGTGAACAAGCATGAATCTACACATCCCATGCCATGCTTTCAACCTTCACAAATGCTCTCTTGGCTAACCTGTCAAGCCTTGTTCTGCTTGACTCTTGCCTTTTGTCTTCTCCTTCTCACTCAACAACAACTACCCTTATGGCTTCTTATATAGTAGCAAGTCTCACAAAACCACTAAGTGGTATTACATAAACCATGTGCTAAAACCATGTGCTACCTAACCCACTGACTCCACATTTATATTGGACATTTAATTCTTTTCCCCAATATTAAATAATTATAAGAAATATTTTCACAATGTTACAATACAAATCATCAAGAATATTCCATGGAAATCTTTACATGTTGCACGTCCATCTAGATGTAACATTACATACTAAAATAAAATAATAAAATAACAATATTATGCAATGTGTGCAACACCCATTATCTCAACAGTTGGGTATCACACTATTGTTATATTGTGCTTGGAGTTCTTCTATAAAAATTCACCATGATACAGTGAGACCCTTTTTCCTCCGATGAGTTCAGAGCCATAAATACCAAATGAATTGATCTAGTTCTAGATATAAGGAATCCATCATGACCTTTTATCCATATAAGGTTTGATGTACTTCAAAAACAATCTTCATTTGGTTTATCCATGTTAGAGGATCCTTGCATCAAACTTGTGCATATCCACCTTTGGAAAAAAATTCCTAGATCCCATAGGATTATTAAAATTTGTGTCATTATTAGTCAACTTGAATGTTTCACCTTGATTGCTTAACGACTCCTTCCTTGGTTCATTCATATAGGTGCTTAACATGCTTCATATATCAGATATATCTCCTTGTATGTCACACATATCCTTCTTAACCTCTTCTTTAAAATTACTTATTTCCTCATTGGAATTATTGTCCTCTATGGTTTCCCAATCCTTATCAAAGGATTTCCCCGATGTGGTAGCATTCTTTTTGCCTCTTGTTGGAGGCCCTATCATGATGGAAACCAATATTTTTGAAATAAATCACACAAATGAAATGTAAATTCTCCAATTTTTTTATTCTTTTATTTAACTATAAATTAGTAGGGCCAAGATACCCTTACTCAGAAAAAAATCCAAAAAAATAGCAAATTTACCACCTTGAGAGTGAATTTTCCTAATTTTGCAATAAATTTCTTATTTTTTCTTCAATTTCTCTAAGCTTTGAAATGTATCCTCCTCTCTACTATGTATTTAAAAATGTAATACAAATTACACTCAAATTTGGTAGGATGTGAGAGATATGTATATCTCAATAAATTGTGTAGAAATAGTAATTTTGTTATAATTTTCTTAAATTTTCTTGAATTCCTCTGAAATTTGGACTATAGCTTCTTTAATATGGTACTAAAAAACCCTTCTAAAATATTTTTAAAATTCACTAAAATTTGAAATTTATGGTCTTCCAAAAATCGCCTTCAATGTTGAGAAAAAATCTTGCCTCTATGGTGCCAAGATCATGCTTTGGTACCACTTGTAATGAAATAAAGTTTGTAAATGAAAGAGAATATGAAATATTCTATAAATACTTGATAACAACTAGGATTAATAGTCCACTTTGAGGGGGCAACCTCAAAATATCTCCAATGAGAACACACTTCACAATATTATGTTGAAATAAGACTCACAACCTCCTATATATACCTAATTATGCTTAGGCTAAATAGACACAACCCTACATAACACCTAGTCTGACCTATTTACCTAAATAATAATATAATAATGATAACACGAATTAATTAAGGATTAAGATAGCTACAAGTTGACTATTCATAACCCTATATACACCAATATTAAGGGCATAGTAAGCAATTTTATTTTACAATGAGAATACAATTTTTGCATCATTGTCATCCATGTTTGTATTGTATTTTTCTTCATCATTGAAAATATAACATAAATGCTTTCTCTTTTGAGTGAAATCTTTATTCTTCTTGTATTTTTCATTCTTTTCTCCATCATACTCCTTTTTTGGCTTTGTAGAGTTAGAAAGGCTAGGTTTTTTGTTGCACCAAAAGATTGACTTATCAATGCCCAATACAACCAAAAGTCTTATAGAACCACAAGAGCTAGTTAAGCCATATCATGAACCTCTTGAGGGATGCTGACCCACTACCAACAATTACCCTCCTAGCATCACTCACCATGGCCTATGGGATTCCAACCTATGATGAAGCATTAATAACAATTGTTAGAAAGGCCAAGGTCATCATTGCACCAAAAGATCATTATGTCAATGTCTGATATAACTAATAGTCTTATAAAACCATAGGAGATAGTTAAGCCACATCTCAAACCTCATGAGGTATATTGGCCTACTACCAATAGTTAGGAAATTTATGTGAAAAATGACCAATCTATTTATAATTCTAGCATCCAATAGGGGCTTTCCCTTTGTATCTTCCTTTCTCTTTCAGAAATCTCTTAGAAATTAAGGCCTAGTTATTCCAATTTCTTCCCCTTAGCTACTAATCCTTTGTATTCATCTAAATCTTAAACAATAGTGTTTCCTTTGCTACTTGAAATTCAACCTCACTAGTAGGTGTTCTATTATCAATGTTACTTAGATCAAATATCGTTAGCCTATGAATACATGAATTAATTATGATCTTATTCTTATCAATTGTCCTTATTTCTTGTATAGAAGAAACTATAATAACATAATTAGGTGATAGATTTCTAAGTATTTTACTTACCAAATCACTTTCTTCAATCTTTCTACTAGCTCCTTTGATATATGTCATAAAATATTTTATCATGTTTCCATATTGTGTAACAATTCTATGTTCTAGAATCCTCATTGAACATCATGTTTTCCTTTCAATCTATTAACCTTTTCCTACATGATATGTTCATCCCCACCATGTACTTCTACCAGCTTGTCCAACATCTTCTTAGTTGAAGGTAGTGTTAGAAATGAGAATAGAGTAACTGAGAGGGGGAGGGGGTGAATCAGTTATTACAAAAAATTTCACAGTCCCTAAGATGTCTGAATATCCCCTTGATCTAATTAATATAAAATGTTGAAACTTGATAATGCAGCAAATGACAAATATTAAGAACTGATATGTTATTTATGCACAAAGCAATTTAGCAATTAAGAACACAAGAGACACCAGATTTAACGTGGAAACCCAATATGGGAAAAACCACCAATGTAACTAGATACTATTTTTCACTCTTCTGAAGTGAGCCCTATTAGGAGCCAACCCTGTTAAAGGTTACAAAAAAACACTGTTAGGTGTGACCCTGTTAAAGGATTTAATCACCCTGTTAGGAGTGGCCTTGCTAGAGGTCTTTAGAACAATTCAACTAAACTGTCACCTTGTTAGAGGATTTATTGAATGGCTGTTAAACCAAATCTGTTAAGAGATTTTGAATTCACTGTTACAATGGTTAGAAAGCAACAATGAAATGACTTGACATAAGGTACAACTTATCTATGCTGATTACAAATTTCTGTTATGCTTGGCTGGATCCTCACTGATCAAATGCAACTTTACAGCTCCTTCAACACATTTGATCCTTCATCAGACTTTGCTTAACATTCACCTTATCATTTCATACTATAATTCGCATTCATAACTTCTTCTTCACAATCACACTCTCTCTTAATTCATAACTAAAATGACCATATATACCTTTCAGATTATCTAAGTCAGCTCAAATCACTGACTATTCAAACAATTACAACAGTCAGCTAGAAGTAATTAATTTGCACATCCCAATACTGGCCGACCCTACATGGTAAACTTTGTTCTAAAAATAATTCTTGTGTTAACCAACTGAGCTCGGTGTATACAGCGAAGTTCGTGACAATCCTTCGGTCACTGGGAGAACTCGGTAAGTACTAAGTTTCTTGAGATAACCAAGTGAGCCCGATGGAAACTATCCTTTGGAGACCAAGTGAAGCTCGGTTAATACTAACTTCTTCATGATTTCTTTGATGACCAAGTGAGCTTGGTGGAAACTACCCTTTGGAGACCGAGTGAAGCTCGGTTAACACTGACTTCCAAATTTCCTTCGTTGACCGAGTGAGCTCGGTGATCACTGTCTTTCACCTTTCCTTTGTTGATCGAGTTAGCTCAGTTAACATTGTCTTCCTTATTTCCTTCAATGACCAAGTGATCTCGTTTGGCACTGTAGATTGCATTGCAGACTGTCTGAGCTCGGTGATCTTGAGACTAATGACTGATATGACATTTGTGTGACATCAAGGACAACATTATCCAACAATCTCCCTCTTTGGCATTGATGGAAACACAACATGTCATAACAGAATGAAATTTTGAAAACAAGTCCAACAAGATAACAGACTTCTCCCTCTTTCAATAATCTCCCTCTGTTAAGGGACTTCATGGAAAACTTTTCAAATCTCACAAATTTCATAAGGATATGACAGTAAATCTCTCCCTCTTTGACAACACATGCCAAAGACAACAAAAGTTAAGTGAATTGTAGTGTACCTTTAGTACTGATTCATATGCAATGATTTCTGATTAAGCTGCATCAACAGATATATCTTCAATCTTGTATGCATTGATGCATCACTAGAACTCATTTTTAGTGGACTTCTGATAGGGGAATGACCCCTAACTTACATCTAAGATACAAAAATGCATCCTTAGGTAAAGGTTTTGTGAATATGTTAGAAATTTGTTCCTTTGTATGGACATATTCCAATCTGATCTCCTTGTCTTGCACCAATTCTTTGACAAAATGATATTTTATTGCAATATGCTTGGTCTTGGAATGCATCACTAGATTCTTAGATATGTTGATTGCACTAGTATTGTCACAAAACATGACAACTGGTTCATTGATCTCCATCTTCATTCCTTGTAATAACTTCTTAAACCAAATAATATTTGAATAGTTTACTGCTGCAGCAACATACTCTGCCTCTGTTGTAGATTGGGATGTACAATTCTGCTTTTTCCTTGTCCAAGAAATCAATCTTTTTTCAAGAAAGAATGCTCCTCCACTTGTGCTTTTTCTGTCATCAAGGTTTCTTGCCCAATCAGCATCAGTAAACACTTTCAAATCCAAATTACCTCCAAATTTGTACCATAAGCCATAATCTTTAGTTCCTTTCAAATATCTCATTATTCTTTTGATTGTCATCAGATGAGTTTCTCTTGGCTTTTCTGAAAATCTTGCAACAATACCAACTGCAAGGGCAATATCTGGCCTGGTATGAACTACATATTGCAATTTTCCAATCATAGATCTATACAATGTTTGATCTACCTCTTTGGAGTCATCATCTTTGGTAAGTTTCAATCTAGTGCACATAGGAGTTCCAACAGGTTTACAGTCCTCCATACCAAACTTTTTCAATATCTCCTTGATGTATTTTGATTGAGTGATGTAGATGCCATTCTTATTTTGTTGAATTTTAAGACCAACAAAGAATTTTATTTCACCAAACATAGACATTTCAAATTCCTTGTTCATTTGTTCTGAAAATTCTTTGCAAAGATCATCATGCCCGGTGAAAATAGTATCATCTACAAATATTTCTGCCAAGACAATCTTATTATCTGGTCCTTCCTTTATATACAAGCTACTATTATCATTAGTTCTTTGAAAACCAATCTGAATAAGATAGTTATGTAATCTTTCATACCATGCTCTGGGGGCTTGTTTCAGACCATACAGTGCCTTGTGTAATTTGCAAACCATGTCCTTTTTATCTGGATCAACAAAACCTTCAGGTTGTTCAATGTAAACCTCTTCATGAAATATTCCATTGAGGAATGCTGACTTGACATCCATCTGATAAACTTTGAATCCTTTGTGAGTAGCATATGCAAGTAAGGTTCTGACTCCTTCCAATCTTGCAATAGGAGCAAAGGTTTCTCCATAATCTATGCCTTCTTCTTGAGAGTATCCTTTGCATACCAATCTGACTTTGTTTCTAGATACTTTACCATCTTCAGTCAACTTGTTTCTGAATACCCACTTGGTTCCAATTACACTCTTATTTTTAGGCTTAGGTACTAGAGTCCATGTCTTTTTTTTCTCTATTTTTTCCATTTCCTCATTCATTGCCTCAATCCAACTATCATTTGTCAATGCATCTTTAATGCTTCTAGGTTCAAAATCAGCAACTAAACAAGTATTTTTCATCTTGCTTCTTGTCAAAGTTCCTTCAGACTTGTCTCCAATGATCTGATCCGGTGCATGATGTCTTCTGACATATTTAGCTAATACATCATGAGTTTCATTGCTATCTCCTTGTGCTTCAATTTCATGTTCAGGCTATTCTGGTTTAGTAAGAATTGGCTCAAGTGCTTCAGACTTGGTAGATACTTGCTCGGTAATGTTTGAATGTTGTTGTGGCTCGGTTTGAACTTTTTGTAACTCGGTTACTGATGACTCGAGATTTGAGGATTCTTGAGTGAATGGTATGCTTGGTATAGTATCTGGTTCAATGTAAACAAATCTCTTGTAATCTTCAGGTACCTTTTTGCTTTCTTTTTCAGATTTGTCTACAAACTCATCAACTTTCACATGTGCACTTCCTATAACTTTGTGAGTAGATAGATTTAAACATCTATATGCTTTGCTTTTGCAAGAATATCCTAAAAATATTCCTTCATCACCTTTTAAATCAAATTTTCCTTTTCTAGATTCTTTCAAAATATAACATTTTCTTCCAAATACTTTTAGATAACTTACATTGGTTTTGTAGCCATACCATAATTCATAGGGAGTTTTGAATGAGTCCTTCTTCAATTGTACTCGGTTTAAGGTATGAACTACAGTGCTGATGGCTTCCTTCCAGTATTTGATAGCAACCTTCTTTTCTATCATCAGGGTTCTTACACAATCCATGATGGATATGTTTCTTCTTTTAGCTATTCCATTTTGTTCAGGAGTTCCTGGTGCTGAGACCTGCCTTTTAATACCTTTTTCAATGCAGAAGTTGTTGAATTCATGTGAGATGAATTCACCACCTCTATCTAACCTTAAGCATTTTAGTCTTTTTCTTGTTTCTTTTTCTACTCTTGCTAAATACCATTTGAATTTCTCAAATGCTTCTGATTTATTGCTTAGATACATGATAGTCATCATTCTTGAGTAGTCATCAACAAAAAGAATGAAAAACTTTTCTCCACTATAGTTTTCTATTCCAATGGGTCCACATAAATCAGTATGCACAATTTCTAATATATCTTCAGACTGATAGTTCTTACTTTTAAAACTAGTCTTTCCCATTTTACCAATCTAACAATTCTTGCATAGTCCAACCTCAGGTTTCTTAATGTTAGGAATGCCTCTCACTTTCTTGAATTTGGTTATTTTTACCAGATTATCAAAATTGACATGACACAATCTTTTATGCCATAACCAACTTTCTTCAATTTGAGCAATAAAACATGAGCATTCACCAAGTTCTAGATGTAGACACCTAAAAACCTTTAGAAAATAAAGTATTTTTATTTTCTGAAAAATTTCTGATGACATCATCATTTATTAATTAATTAATTATTTAATTAATTTATTTATTTTTATTCCATTAAATCCCTTTATCTTAATTAAAAATATTTAATTAAAGAATCCCTCCCAAAAATGTTTAAATCTTATTTAAACATTATTTCCTTATTTATTAATTATTTAATTAATAAATTGACCAAAAAATCCAAAATAAATAAAAAATTTATTTTTTGCCCAAAACTTGGCCAATTTCCTTAAGACCACTAACCTCTTCCAAAATCTTCTAATCCTTCTTTAATTTTTATTAAAGGCTAATCCCATCATTTCCTACCCCTAATCCCAACTCAAAATATTTAATTAAGATTAAATATTAATCCTCATGTTTATTAAAAAAGTTTTAATAAATATCTCCTCAACCCAAACCCTCAAAATAAATAAAACTTTATTTATTTCCTAAAAATCTAATTTATCCTCATCCTAAGAAGTACTAGACTCTTCTAGAAAGTCTTCATCCTCATCCTAGGAAGTTCTAGACTATTCTAGAAAGTCTTTATCCTCGTCCAAAGTCTAGACTCTTCTAGAAGATGTCTTTAAACCTAATCCTAATCCCCTCCTAACCTTGTCACATTCTCTAAACATGGGTTAAGACTTACTAACCCAAGCCAAAGTTAACAAATATCTCCTCTTTCACCCACCCTCATTAAATGCCATCCACTTGCCTATCCCTAAGCTAATCCTAAACCATCCTAATCCATCCTCTAATCATTTGCACAAGCCTAAGCAAGCTTAAAACCTTCCTAATCAAGACCAAGTCAAAATTTCCCTCATCTCCCTCAAAATATCCCAACCATAAAAATTTATGAAGCCCACTAGGCCATAAATGACTCTTCCAAAGCCCTTTTATTGCTCTTACAAGCCATTATGAGGGTCTTTATGAAGATTTTATCCCTTGAGCCTCCTTTGTTGACTCATCCTTCCCCTTTCCTCCATCCTCTCACCCTGTGACATGTGTCACTCCCTGATTGGCTGTAAGGAAGCACAATCCATGTGCTCTCCTCTCATGCAATCTGAGCCCTCCATGAGCTTTTTCCCATCCTTGCATCTTAGCCCTCAATCCCTAAAGCCTCTTGCCTATAAATTGGATCCTTCCCCTTTGCAAACCAACACAATCCATGAAGTAAAGTCATAATGCCATTTTAAGAAGCCATTTTACATCAAAACCATACACTCACACCCAAATTCCAACTCCATTTGAAGCCCTTTTTGAAGCATAAGCTTGAGCACACATCCTATCTATTTAGACAAAGCCACTCAACAAGAGAGCTTCTTATTGAGAGAGCCCATTAATGGCTCATATTCTTAATTGAGAGCTCATCTTAGTCTATCTTGAAGTTTATGAATTTTTTTTAGTTTGTAGAAGCTTTATTTAAATTTGATTTCTGTTAGCATACTAACATTGCTCATGTAAAATTTGGCACGCCTAGTGGGACCCCGCATGGGTCATCTTCATTAGCTTTTTTAGTCAAGTTTTGTATGTCATTTGCTAATTTTAGCTAGTTTTGCTTGTTTTTGTGATTGGTAGGATTGTATAAATTGGTTTTGTAGGTCCATATGAGCATGAAGAAGACAAAGGAACTCATAGTCTATCTCATAGTATTTGTAGATTTTTTAAGCTTATAGGTGGACAAAGCACTTGGAATTCTTCTTCCTCTTCTTGTCTATATTCTTCTTATTCCATCTACTTCTTCTTATTCTTCTTGTGGGAGATCTTGGCCATTTTTTTTAAGGAAGCAAAATCATACACACTTATTTTTAGTGCTTAAAATGAACTCCCAAATCATACTTAAATCTATTAAAGATTAAAAATTTGCAAAAAAGAAAAAACCTTTTAACAAGTGAAACTAAACCAATCCAATCATTTTTATCCTTGCAACATCAAGGTTTTAGATGCATTCATGCAAAGTTAAGAACACTTCATTTTTGAGAATTTAAAAAGAACTTCAAGTTTCCATGTCAAAAGGTTCAAAATCAACACTAAGTGCACACTAAAATCTAAATCAAACTCAAAGCATCAATCAAGGATAAAATGAACCTCATTTGCAAATATTTTAAAGTTCTTTTAAAAATCTCATGAAAACTAAGAGTCCTAAATGGTTGCCAAAAATTGTCCTAAAAAATTTGTTATTTGTTCCAAACAAATGTCTTGTTGCAAAATCTTGAATGTTTCTTAGGTTTTTCATGCATCAAAACAATCTAGGAATATTATTTTTGGGCTTAAAATATGCAAACTAGAACACAAAATTTTGAATGAAAACCAAAGTCCAAAGAGTCATTTTCACTTTTGAGTCCAAAACAATCTTGAATGATCTAAAGTTAAAACAAAGCACTTCAAAGTTCTTAAAACAACACACAAAATCTCAATCTTGAATGCTCAAAGGAAAAAACTTGAATGTTTAATCACTTGTCTTTGAATTCATGTTGCTAAAAAAACTCTTGAATGCCATGGATTAAAATCAAATTTTCCTTGAATGCATGATTAAAACAACAAATCCAATCTTGAATTCCAAGGATCAATTAACCATTGCAATATCAAACACTTCATTTGGAGCTTTTAAAATTGAACAAAACAAATCTCTTTTCCACATGCAATTTAGGCAAAGTTTGATTTTTGGACATTTAAGAAACTTCGTTAAGTTAAATACAAATTTGCAAAAATCAATTTGAGTAGTTCCTTGGACTCACCTCTTTTCTAATCACCCATCAATTCAACCATTGGTTGCAATCTCAGCTCCATCTATGGGGATGGGTCTACTTGAAAAAGGTGTTAAATGTTCCACAATCTAACTCACTCACTTGGTCTTTGAACGTTTGCTTTAACTTTATCAAAATTCTTAAATGACCAAAACTCTAGACTTAATCGATCACACTTCAAGTTTGGGTACTAAAATTGAACAACTATTGACGTGGAGGGCCTCCGGGCGTGCGCTTGAAATTGAATCTCACACATCTTTGTTTTGGGCTTAAAAACAAAATCACACCAACTCTTGAATGCCTTAAAGAAAATTAATTGATACTTGACGTGGAGGGCCTTCGAGCATGCGGGTTTACTTTTTTGTTGACCCTAACTCTTCTTCTTGTATTCATTCTTCACTCAATTTTGCTTTGTTGGCACATTTCAAAGTTGGAATTGAACATTGTCTCTTAAACATGAGTGCTTGCAAAGTCTAGATCAGCACACATAAGAGTCAGTTGGTAAAAGAACAAGCGTGTTTTTTAGCCCAAGGTCATCCAAGTCTTCTCTCCCCTTGTCCTCTTTCGAGGCCATCTTGGGTGCATAAGATTAGGATAAAAAACTTTGTTTCTTTTTAGGAGGCCTGCTTGGAGATTTCATCACCCCTTGGACGACCTCAACTCTAGCATTCTAGTGGAGTATAAGAATTGGGAGGTGAATCAAAAGACACCTCTCTTGGGATCAAGATTTTGTCACTTGGGCTAAGCCTCAAGGAACTTTATACCCTTGAGAAGTGAAAGAGGAGAAGTGGGTTACCGCTCCTCTCGGCTGTGTGACATCTTGTTGGTTTCATCTATGGATTTGGGCCTCACATACCTTTAGGTATATCAAGGACTCTCTAGCTAAACCAACTGTTAGCCTTGTAGACAACCATCTAGAGTGTTAATGTGTTTGAAGTGACTAATCGAAACATTTGTAAAATATACACACTCCTTAGCACAAGTATCACATTCTGAGAATCAAAAACTTCTATCTGGTTGTTCCTATATATTGCTTGATTTTTTATTTGTTGAATGAATGTTTGCCAAACTTGGTCAATCCTAGCTTAGGGTACACTTAGCATAGTCACTTCCTATTCTAGAAGTTGAACAAGTTGAAGCAAAATAACCGAGGTCTCTCAAAGCCAAGCAGATTCAAGAATTGATGTCAGAGCAACCCAAACCCAAACAAAAGTTTCACAAAGTTAAACTCAAACCATCTCAGGCATACCAAGAACTTTCAGCCAAGAGAAAGGAACTAACACCAAGTCCTCAATTTGCCAAACCCCACAAAGAAGAGGACAAAACTACTGACGAAGCCCTTCAAGAGGCCTGGTTAGAGCGCACCATCAAATTTAGCCAAAATCCAGGAGTTAATCCTGCTTATGCCTTACCAACTAGGCATGATTTCTATGATTAGACCCCCTTGTTTCTCCACATCTTCTTGGATAAGCTTCACTTTAGAGTCATCTTTGTAGAAAAGCTAGCCATCTTAGGTTATCCCCTTAAGCATTATTAGCTCATCCATCTCATTTAGGACCAAACCATCTAGCCAGCAATCCAAAATCTTCACATCCAAGCCTTCAAAAATTGTTTTCACCTTGCCAAAAGTTTTCCATTCCCAAAATCTTTCAAAATCCACTAATCTCACCGAGTCTATCCCTTTTACAGAGCTTTGTCTAGGGTAATCTAGCTTTGTCACTTGTTAGCCCTCATCACCTTGAGCTAAAGGTTGGGATCCACAAGTGGTCAATCTCGTGTCCTTCCTAAAGGATCATTAGTCTATCCTTAAGTTGACACAATCACCACCAAGCTTGCACATAAGAAAGAAGACCTTTTGTGCTTTGGAAACATATCTTTGAAGTTAGAATCCCCAACCCAATCCTCCTTAGGTTTTGTCATATAGCTTTGCCTCAACCTAGGAAATCATTTGCATAGAAAAGCCTTCCTCCCTTTTGCATCCACCAACATTTGTTACATCTCATCCCTAGGAGCATTTTTCATGCCACCCGTCACTCGCTTAACCAAGAAGAAAGAAACAATGGAGCCCTATCATTTGGATCGAATAGCCTCACCCCACTTGAGCACTCAGCCATCCTTCAGCCCAAAGAAAGCTATGCCATCACCTACTGACATTGAAGCTTTCATGAACCAACCAAGAAATGCAGTATTGGTAAATGCCATTATAGATAAGAACAAAGAGACAATCATGGCTAATTTTTGAAGGGACAATGTAGGAACCTTTGACTTTGGAAGACCCCCTCTATTATCAAATCCATCTCACCCATTTTTTGGGAAGCTGCCACCACCCATAGGCTCTTATGATCCAAATTATCCTCAATATATGCCAAAAGAAGAGCCTCCAACCAATCCATATGATCCAATAGACCCAAACATACCATCATCCACCCAAGTTGAAATCTCCATGCCGCAAGCCAACCCAGCCACCACCACTCCATCCTTGGTTCATACCTCTCCGCTCCAAACCCCCTTTACCCAAAACACCTCACCATTCACCCCCTTCACTATTGTTGTTGCTGCTTCCCAACCCAGCCTTCCAAATCCACCCATCTCCCAAATCAGTGCTAGTATCTTTGGCCAACCTCATCAATATACAATAGGGATGCCGCCCACGGGGCCAAGTAATCAACCTTTCATCACCCCCAGCTTGTTCACCATAGCCCAAAGCACAATCCCATCATTTCCATTAGGTCTTGGGAGCTCAATACCATCAGCCACAAAT
Source organism: Cupressus sempervirens (assembly GCA_028749045.1). NCBI lineage: Eukaryota > Viridiplantae > Streptophyta > Pinopsida > Cupressales > Cupressaceae > Cupressus > Cupressus sempervirens. Next base: position 220,914,026 of record CM053783.1, read on the forward strand.
CCACAAGCTACTACCTTCACTCCACAAAGCTATCAAATCCCACAAGCTACTACCAATTTTCTGCCAAGCTCCCAAGTGATCCTAGCTCCTGCCACCACTCTACCAAGCTTCCAAATCCAGCCACCAAGCTATCAAACCCCATTAGTTCCATTCCCAAGCTTTCAATTCCCACCGCCTCCACCACCAACTAATCCATTACCTCCTATTACCAACTACTTTTCAATGCCACTTCTAGGAGGTAATCCACCAATCTAGCCAACCACCAATTATTTGCAGACACCTTCCCAAATGGGGGCACAACCCACATATATTGGTCAAACTCCTCAAATCCCCAACCAAGTTCCACAAGCTCCTCGATCCTTTCCCCAAGCTTCACAACCATCTTATACCTTACCTCCACAAAGCAATCCATTTATCCCATAGCTAGCCTACATCCCTCAATCCCAACCTCAAATCCAATATCAATAGCAAGCTTTGCAACACATGCAGCAATATGTGTCACCTCCACCTCAGCAACCCATCATCCACCATTCACTTGCCCAAGCCATGTACAATCCCTACCAGCCCATACCTCAAAGCCATCCATATTCCATTACCCCATCTAGCACATACCTACCTCAGGGCACTCCTACATTGGGGGCACCCCAACCATCACCCATTAATGCAGAATGGGAAGCCATGAAGACAACTTTGAAGAACATCCAGGAAGGAAATTATCCAAAAACCTTCAAATTTGAGAATGTGTGTCCTTACCCATTTGATAGAGCCATTACCATGACACCATTTCCCAAGCATTTTGAGACACCCAAATTCAAAATATTTAGAGGAAAAGGAGACCCTGTCACACATATCAAAGAATTTTACATGCACTGCCAAGAAGTGGCATACGATGACGTCTTCCTCTTGCATCTCTTTCCCAAAAGCTTGGGTGGACCAACTCTGGAATGGTTTTATAGAATCCCCTATGGCACAATTAAAAATTTTGCTGAATTATTTGAGGCATTTGTAGCCCAATATGCCCATCTTGTTGAAACAGAGCTATCAGTAGTTGATCTTGTCCACACCAAGCAAAAAGGTGGAGAAAGCCTTCCTGAATATCTGCAAAGATGGCAAACCCTTACCACCTGCATATCTTGCACCTTGCCAGAGTGCCATTTGGTGAAATTTTTTATTGATAATGCCCATCCTAGCTTGGCTCACCACATGACCATGAACTGTTTGCAGACCTACAAAGACATCAAAGAGAAAGGAATGATCCTTGAGCAAGGACTCATTAAAGATGGTGTGGTCAAGATTTACAAGGAAGCCAACCAAAATCAATCACATTCCAATGACAAGTCTAGATATTGGAACAAAAACAAGCATGTTGCAATAGATGGCATCACTGACACCAGACATGTGAATATTGTTGGTCCTTCTCACAACTAGTCCAACCCACCCTATCAACCAAACAATCAGCAAGCTATCAACTACCAACAACAAAATAACCATAGCTATCAAAACCATAATCCAAGACCAAACTTTCAAGGGTCTAGCAATCAAGCTAATGCCATCAATGTAGCTATAGGACAAAAGCCCAGATTCCAACCTACACCTAGAAACTATACACCCCTTGGTGAGCCATTGGATGTCATTTTTGAGAAATTAGTCAAGGAAAACCTCATCAAATTTCCTCCTACCCAGCAAATTGACCCAAGCCAATCCAAAGCTGCATGGTACAAAGATAATGAGTACTGCAAATTTCATAGGGTAAAAGGCCACACCACCCTCGGATGCATGAAACTGAAAGACTATGTGTAGGACCTCATTGATCGGAAGGAAATCACTGTTGGTGCCCAAACCTCTCCCAATGCAGGCTTACAGATCTATCAAAATGTTTTTCCTCCTCAGAACAATCAAAATCTTAGAAAAGCACCTATCCAAACCAACACCAACAACCGTCAGCCAAACCAACAGCATGGGAAGAAAAATGACCACACTTCATCCTATATAGACTATGGTAGCCTTATAGGTTGTATATCAGAGAAAGAGCCTTCTGTAAATGTTATCAATATCCAAGGACCAAACAATGAGTGTGCAGTCACCACTCAAAGAGCTCAATTTAACATCGCAGGCCCACCCGTTCCACCAGCCCCATCAACTCCATCAAAAAGCCAGTACAATATCTTGGAACACCTTGGGAACATGCCAGCCCAAATCTCCATTTTAGACCTCCTTCACACTAGTCCTGTGTACAAGAACATCCTTGATAGTGCTCTCATAGAATCTTGTGTGCCTTTGGATATCAATGCTATTGATTTTTGTAATCTTGTTGGACACCTTTCATCCTCATGTGCCTTATCATTCAAACCCATTGACATACATGTGGTCGAGCTAGATCACACCCTTCCGCTTCGCATAGCCATCATGGTATCCAATTTTTTTGTGAAAAGAGTAATGATAGATAATGGATCAGCCTTGAATATTTGCACCCTAAAATTCATAAAACAAGCTGGGTATACTGAGGAAGATATCATCAGCGAGGTTATCACCATCAAAGCTTATGACAACTTGGAAAGAACCATAGAAGGAACTATTTTGCTGCCAATCAAGGTTGGGCTAGTCATCCAAGAAACACTCTGCCATGTTCTTGATCTAAACCTACCATTCAACATCCTCCTCGGCCGCCCATGGATTCATGCCATGAAAGCCGTTCCATCCACTTACCATCAGTGAGTCAAATTTCTGCATCAAAGCACTGAGGTAACCATCCATGCTGATCTAGAACCCTTTGCTTGCTGCAATGTGGTTGAAGCTTCATATACAAACCATTGCCCTGGAATTGATATTGGCACATCCATCGCCAGCTCATCCCACACTTGTAATGACCCAAAAACCATCCTCACCTCTACCCTGTCTACCGTGAAGATCAATACAAGGGCTATGGAGAGTATAGTCTGTCGAATGCATTTACTGTCGAGGCACTCCCACTTGATCCACATGCCCATGGACGACTGACATATCACAAAGCTAAAGAGATTCCACATCCTTGATACAAACAATTTGGCCCAACAACCTTTGTATCCTCGAAAATCCCTCTTCATGAGGAGCTCACTCCAGATATCAACAATTGGTTACATAAGGATACACCTCAAAGGAATCAGGCATGCCTTGATCACTTCAGCCAGAAGTATCCCCAAGAACATAATCTCATCACTGATAAATGGAACTATCAAGGTGGTGGTCTAGGACTAGAAGAAAGAGACATGCAGTGCCCCATCGACGCACACAAGTGGGAATCGAAGTCAGGTCTTTGCTTTGGCATACCCACAACTGAGGGCACCAATATGGATGGTCACACTTTTTCAAACATTCATTGTGACCTTGTCAAAATTGAAGACATTCTTGAGGAAGTTGAAAAGAGAGCCTACGACGATATCCTAGACCAAATCTCCCTCGGAGACTCTATTCTCCAAGAACTATCCATCCACATCATTGACCTACCACTCGCCCATCCACAACTCATAGATTAAGACCAACCAAGCATCATACACATTGATGAGTTCACATCAGAGGAAGCACTTCTGAGATTCATGGGAGTTGAAACACCTCACAAGAAAACAAAGCCAGATTCTGCCTATATCTACAAGCTAGATCCCAAGGGGTATTTTGGAGAAAATACCCAACCTAGTTCTGATACACCCAAAACTGGAACTAAGGTGAATCTGAGACTAGCTAAGGTAGCGAAGAGAAACCCTCAGCAAGAACATCCAAAGCCACAAGCAGAACATGAGGATTTAGCATTACCTCCTCATGATAATCGACCAGAGATATATTCTATTCTAATTGAGGATACTAGGGAAGTCAACATCGGTTCTTCAGAGATCCCTAGGCTTGTTCACATTGCTGCATCCCTATCACAAGACTAACCTAATCTCCTCTTTGAAGTCTTAAGAGAGAACATTGGCCGATTTGCATGGTCATATCAGGACATGCCAGGGCTTGATCCAAAGCTTGTAGTTCATCATCTTGTAGTCAATCCACAGATCAAGCTCGTCAGACAAAAGCTTAGAAAAATGCACCCCAAGGTGGCATTACTGGTCAAAGCTGAGTTAGAAAGAATCTTAGCTACTAACGTTATCCGACCTATCGACTATTTAGAGTGGATCTCCAACATGGTCCCCATCACTAAGCCTTCTGGTGACATTAGAATCTGCACTGATTTCAATGATCTTAACAAAGCTTGTCCAAAAAGATGATTTTCCCTTGCCCAACATAGATATGATTGTAGATCTTATAGTTGGACATGAAATTTTGTCCCTCACGGATGGATTTTCTGGGTAGAATCAAATCAAGATTGCAAAAGAGGATCAACATAAGACAACATTCACTGCCCCTTGGGGAACCTTTTGCTACAACATGATGCCTTTTGGCCTAAAGAATGTTGGGGCTACCTATCAAAGAGCTATGACAACCATCTTTCATGATCTCATCCATAGCATTTTGGAGGATTATGTGGATGATATCTTGGTCAAATCTCATACCTTCATGGATCATCTTGCTAACCTAGAGAATGTCTTTGATAGGTTAGCCAAATATCATCTCATGTTGAATCCCAAGAAGTGTGTCTTTGGGGTCACATCTAGCAAGATTCTAGGCTTTATAGTGTCTAAACGAGGTATAGAGATCGACCCCAAGAAGATCAAGGCTAGCTTAGACATGCCTCCTTCCCAGACATTGCGACAGCTTCACTCTCTTTAGGGAAAGCTTCAATCTGTCCGGCGCTTCATCTCCCAGCTTGCAGATAAGTGTACACCATTTTCACATTTACTAAAGAAGGATGAAAACTTCAAGTGGGATCCTTTATGTTAGCGCAGCTTCAATCAGCTCAAGCAGTATCTCACCAATCCCCCTATCTTGGTTCCACCAGTTCCTGGTCATCCCCTAATTTTGTACATATCAGCAATGCCTACTGCTCTAGGGGCACTTCTAGCACAGCTCGATGACTACGACAAAGAAAGAGCCATCTACTACATCAGTAGAACCCTAGTTGGTTATGAACTCAATTATACTCCTATGGAAAAAGCTTGTTTGGTAGTTGTTTTCTCAACTCAAAAGCTTTGCCATTACATGCTAAGTTATACCATCCAACTAGTCTCCAAGATTGATCCTCTCAAGTATATGCTCTCCAGAACAACACTTACAGGCTGTTTGGCCAAATGGGTTATGCTCCTTAGCGAATTTGACATCCAGTATGTGGACAAAAAGGCAATCAAAGGGCAAGCTATAGCAGATCACCTAGCTAATGCACCTCTAATAGATGCTTATTCGTTGATCACAGAATTTCCAGATGAGCATATCTATCTAATTGAAGAACAACCCCCATGGAAACTTTATTTTGATGGCTCATACACATCTCATGGATCAGGGGCAAGAATATTGTTGGTCACACCTCAAGGAGATTACATTCCAAAAGCCTTCAAGCTACAATTCCCTAGCACCAACAATATAGCTGAATATGAGGCCCTCATAGCAAGATTAAAGATAGCTGCAGAATGGAACATTGCTGAGCTACAAATCTTTGGCAATTCTCATCTCATCATCAAGCAAGCCCTAAATGAATATCAAACCAAAGATGAAAAGCTATTACCCTACAAAGAGCTAGTTGATCAGCTAACTCATCATTTTACAAGGCTTCAGTTTACACAAGTGCCTCGAATACAGAACAAAGCAGCAGATTCTATGGCTACTATAGGCTTGCTCTTGGAAATTCTCCAAGTAGCTACACAGTATGAGTTTTTAGTGGAGCAGCTCCTCACACCCACCTATGCGAATGAGGATTCAAATCGTGTTTGTATCTTGGTTGGTTCCCAATCCCCTTGGTACCATGAGATTCACGCTTACCTTAATGATGGTATCATATCCTCTCACCTAACACGTACCCAATGCCAAAACCTCATCCAAAAATCATCCTGCTATGTTATCATAGCCAATACCCTATATCGTCAGGGTTATCACGATACTCTCTCTCTCGATGTTTAGACCAAAACGAGGCCACGATGGTGTTAAAGGAAGTACACTCTGGACTTTGCGGTGCCCACACGAGTGGTATTGTCCTAGCGCGACAAATCCTTAGAGCAGGCTACTATTGGCCTACCATTGAAGAAGACTCCTGTGACTTTGTCAGAAAGTGTCTCCCATGTCAGTAGCATGCAAATCTTGTGCACGCTCCAGCACAGGATCTACAGCCTATTGCACCACCTTGGCCTTTCGCTTGTTGGGGCCTTGATCTAGTTAGAACTATCACACTCCTCTCATCTGATGGACATAAATGGATAATAATAGCTACAGACTATTTCACTAAGTGGATGGAAGCAGTTCCCCTAGTCTCAGCTACAGGAGTTTAGGTCTCCAAGTTCATCTTGTACCACATTGTTTGCCACTTCGGCATCCCATCCACCATATTCACCGACCACAGAGGTAACTTTGAAAATCTCAACATGGAAGAATTATGCACTTCCCTCTGCATCCATCACTACTTTTCTAGCCCATATTTCCCACAAGGTAACAGCCAGGCAGAGGCAACTAACAAAACCTTCCTCAAAATCCTAAAGAAAGTTGTTAATGATTCCGACCGTGATTGGCACCTACAAATAAATCCAGCCCTATGGGCCTATCAAACTTCCTTTTGTACATCCACAGGCACAACTCCATACTCCCTAGTCTATGGTGCCGAAGTGGTACTACCTATAGAGGTTGAACTTTCCTCCTTTTGCATATCTTTGCAAGGGCAAATATCAGATGAAGAATACAGAGTAGGTCGGTTGACCCAGCTAGATCTCTTAGACAAGAACCGACAACAAGCCTATGATCATCTCATAGTCTATCAAACTCATCTCAAAATGAATTTCAACAAGAAGGTGCTTCCACGACACTTTCAGCCAGGTGACATGGTCCTAAAAAAAAACATGAAAGTCCAAGAAGATGGAGAAAAGAAAGGCAAGTTTGAACCTACATGGCTTGGTCCTTATGTTGTCACTGCTTCCTTTGGCTTCGGAGCCTATTAGCTATCTACACTGAAAGGAGAACTCTTGAATGATCCTACTAACATTATTCATCTCCAAAAGTTCTATGCTTGAAGATCCTTGGTATACCCAGCTTTTGAAAAATACAAAAAAAAATAGTAAAGAGAAATAAGCGTCCAATGGTGAAAAGTTGGCAATTCAAGTGCCTTGGATAGGTACCTTGGTTAAAACATGGTAATTCGGGCACCTTGTGTACTAAGACTAATTCATTATCTATCACTATCCTATCCCTCATCCATTCACCCACCATCCCATAAAACACCTGCTTGTTCCCTTGGTGTTCCAACCAAATATCCAAAATCTAATGGAGCTTGTAAATACCTCCTGTATAGCTTGTAAAATCTTGTACCAAAGCTTGTATTATACCTTGTAAATCTTGTACCATACCTTGTATATCTGAATCTTGTCCAAAGTTTGTACCATATTCTAGCCTGTAAATAATCTTGTATCCTAGCTTGTATACTATCACGTGCACACACAAAACTCCATTTTCACTTAATCATTTTGCAAACCATCTACCTATCCACCTATCACCTATTATAGACATCCCATCCTTCACAAACATTTCCATCTCACAAAAACCAAAACATGAACAAACTTGTACATTTGTAACATATCTTGGTCCATCAGCTTGTACATCCTCTTTAGCTTAGTACCATTGTATCTATCCAGCGTTCGTGTCGATTCGTCCTTGATCAGCATCTTGCACCCATCACACATCTTGGTTAGCTATTCCAATGCATCCTTTAGCTAGATTTCCTGTCACCAAAGTGTTATCTTTCTTAGTTTAGCTTGCCAGACGCATCACTCATCCAAATCCACCAGCTTAGGTGCCATCATCATCATCATTTATTAATTAATTAATTATTTAATTAATTTATTTATTTTTATGCCATTAAATCCCTTTATCTTAATTAAAAATATTTAATAAAGGAATCCCTCCCAAAAATGTTTAAATCTTATTTAAACATTATTTCCTTATTTATTAATTATTTAATTAATAAATTGACCAAAAAATCCAAAATAAATTAAAAAAATTTATTTTTTTCCCAAAACTTGGCCAATTTCCATAAAACCACTAACCTCTTCCAAAATCTTCTAATCCTTCTTTAATTTTGATTAAAGGCTAATCCCATCATTTCCTACCCCTAATCCCAACTCAAAATATTTAATTAAGATTAAATATTAATCCTCATGTTTATTAAAAAAGTTTTAATAAATATCTCCTCAACCCAAACCCTTGAAATAAATAAAACTTTATTTTTTTCCTAAAAATTTAATTTATCCTCATCCTAAGAAGTTCTAGACTCTTCTAGAAAGTCTTCATCCTCATCCTAGGAAGTTCTAGACTATTCTAGAAAGTCTTTATCCTCATCCAAAGTCTAGACTCTTCTAGAAGATGTCTTTAAACCTAATCCTAATCCCCTCCTAACCTTGTCACATTCTCTAAACATGGGTTAAGACTTACTAACCCAAGCCAAAGTTAACAAATATCTCCTCCTTCACCCACCCTCATTAAATGCCATCCACTTTCCTATCCCTAAGCTAATCCTAAACCATCCTAATCCATCCTCTAATCATTTGCACAAGCCTAAGCAAGATTAAAACCTTCCTAATCAATCCCAAGTCGAAATTCCTCTCATCTCCCTCAAAATATCCCAACCATAAAACTTTATGAAGCACACTAGGCCATAAATGACTCTTCCAAAGCCCTTTTATTGCTCTTACAAGCCATTATGAGGGTCTTTATGAAGATTTTATCCTGTGAGCCTCCTTTGTTGACTCATCCTTCCCCTTTCCTCCATCCTCTCACCTTGTGACATGTGTCACTCCTTGATTAGCTGTAAGGAAGCATAACCCATGTGCTCTCCTCTCATGCAATCTGAGCCCTCCATGAGCTTTTTCCCATCCTTGCATCTTAGCCCTCAATCCCTCAAGCCTCTTACCTATAAATTGGATCCTTCCCATTTGCAAACCAACACAATCCATGAAGTAAAGTCATAATGCCATTTTAAGAAGCCATTTTACATCAAAACCATACACTCACACCCAAATTCCAACTCCATTTGAAGCCCTTTTTGAAGCATAAGCTTGAGCATACATCCTATCTATTTAGACAAAGCCACTCAACAAGAGAGCTTCTTATTGAGAGGGCCCATTATAGGCTCATATTCTTAATTGAGAGCTCATCTTAGTCTATCTTGAAGTTTATGAATTTTATTTAGTTTGTAGAAGCTTTATTTAAATTTGGTTTCTATGAGCATACTAACATTGCTCATGTACACTAGATAAAACAAGTTACCTTTAGTTTGGGTGCTAGATCCTATAAGCTTTCCTTGCTCATTCAATAGTCTTGCCTTTCCATGCATGAATTCCACCTTGAATTGAATATTCAGTAACTATTCCACACTTAGCAAATTATGTTTAAGACCTTCAACCCAATAGGCACTATTACATACAAGTTCTTTGTTTAGAAAGATTCTTCCTCTTCCTTTTATGAAACAAGGTTCATTATTACCAAACCTTACACTGCCACCATCATAGTCTTCAAACTGATCAAACTTAGTTTTATCACCAGTCATATGATGTGAGCAACCACTATCTATAATCCATGTATCATTCTTACTTATATGAGAAACAAGTGCCATTTTATCTTCCTCATCACTATCAGAATCATCTTTAACAACAATATAAACAATTTCATCCTCACTATTATCATAATCTTTAGAATTTTCAGCCATGAAGCATGATTTCTTACCTTTTTTCTTGGATGATTTGAAGTCTTTCTTGCCATTCCATTTATTTTCATCATGGTTTTGCTTGTTTGGACACCTTGCTGCAATATGACCAATTTCTTCACAAGAAAAACAGATTAGAGGAACTTTACCTTTGTATTTTCCTTTGCCTCTAGAATATTTCTTTGCTAGAAGAGCTTCAATCACTTCGAGGTCACTGTCTAAACTTTGGCTTGATTCATTTTCACTTTCTAACTGAGATTCCTTCTCCTTTTTGTTTTTCTCCTTGAGTGAGAGCTTGGCTTGAAATGTTGATTCAATGTTCTTGGAGGCTGGAACATAGTTGTCAAAGTTATCTAGGTCAAATGTAGTTAGTCTTCTGACTATGGCCTCAAGATTTATCTGATGATTTGCTTCACACCTTCTTTCCTGAATTGCAAAAACTTTGATTGCATACACGGGAAGCAAGGTTCTGAGAACTTTGCTTATAACTGTTTCTCCTTTGATATCACCTCCAGATGCTTTGATTTCACTCACACATGCTTTAACTCTTTCAACATACTTTGCAATGTTTTCATCCTCTCTCATCCTCATTTGATCAAATTGTCCTCTTAGACTTTCTGCTTTTTCTCTTCTCACATTATCATCTCCTCCATAGATCTCTTTTAGCTTGTTCTACATCTCAAAGGAAGTTTTGCAGTCCTTAATGTCATCAAATTCTTCATAACTGAGAGAAGATGCTATGTCTATCATCATATTGTTGTGAGTCTTCTTTTCAACAATGTCATTGATAGACAATGTGCCATGAGGTTCTTCATATTTTTCTTCAAGGTATTTTAGTCCAGTATCACCGACAGTAGCCAAATGAAGTCTCATCATTCCTTGCCATGAAGAGAAGTTATCTCTGTTGAGTTTTTTAATTTCTCTTTTGTAAGACATCTTGATCTTTGGCTTAGATCCTTGAAATATCTTCTTGCAAGCACCAAATGCTCTAATACCAATTGTTGGAAATGAGAATAGAGTAACTGAGAGGGGGAGGGGGTGAATCAGTTACTACAAAAACTTTCACAGTCCCTAAGATGTCTGAATATCCCCTTGATCTGATTAATATAAAATGATGAAACTTGATAATGCAACAAATGACAAATATTAATAACTAATATGTTATTTATGCACAAAGCAATTTAGCAATTAAGAACACAAGAGACACCAGATTTAACGTGGAAACCCAATATGGAAAAAACCACCAATGTAACTAGATACTATTTTTCACTCTTCTGAAGTGAGCCCTATTAGGAGCCAACCCTGTTAAAAGTTACAAAAACAAACTATTAGGTGTGACCCTGTTAAAGGATTTAATCACCCTATTAGGAGTGGCCTTGCTAGAGGTCTTTAGAACAATTCAACTAAACTGTCACCTTGTTAGAGGATTTATTGAATGGTTGTTAAATCAACTCTGTTAAGAGATTTTGAATTCACTGTTACAATGGTTAGAAAGCAACAATGAAATGACTTGACATAAGGTACATCTTATCTTTGCTGATTACAGATTTCTATTATGCTTGGCTGGATCCTCACTGATCAAATGCAACTTTACAGCTCCTTCAACACATCTGATCCTTCATTAGACTTTGCTTACCATTCACCTTATCATTTCATACTATAATTCACATTCATAACTTCTTCTTCACAATCACACACTCTCTTAATTCATAACTGAAATGACCATATATACCTTGCAGATTATCTAAGTCAGCTCGAATCACTGACTATTCAAACAATTACAATAGTCGGCTAGAAGTAATTAATTTGCACATCCCAATACTGGCCGACCCTGCATGGTAAACTTTGTTCAAAAAATAATTCCTATGTTAACCGACTAAGCTCAGTGTATATAGTGAACTTCATGACAATCCTTTAGTTGCCAGGAGAACTCGGTAAGTATTGAGTTTCCTGATATAACCGAGTGAGCCCGGTGGAAACTATCCTTTGGAGACCGAGTGAAGCTCGGTTAACACTGACTTCTTCATGATTTCTTTGATGACCAAGTGAGCTCGGTGGAAACTACCCTTTGGAGACCGAGTGAAGCTCGGTTAACACTGACTTCCACATTTCTTTCATTGACCGAGTGAGCTCAGTGATCACTGTCTTTCACCTTTCCTTTGTTGACCGAGTTAGCTCGGTTAACACTGTCTTCCTCATTTCCTTCGATGACCGAGTGAGCTCAATTGGCACTATAGATTGCATTGCAGATTGTCTAAGCTCGATGATCTTGAGACTAATGACTGATATGACATTTTTGTGACATCAAGGACAACATTATCCAATAGGTAGATCCCTGATATCCACATACTCAAAGATGTGTAAGGCATTTACAAGCTGAATCATCATAGAGTTATGAATCAATGTTTCTTTCTTCTATTTGTTACAAAGGGTATTAGAAGGTTGTGTATACTCATTGGTGAGATATTCCATTGCATTATCTGATAAAACTAATTGGTGAAATTTCATGTTAAAGTTATCTACATTCTTTTTAAACCAAGGTTAACCATTCTTGTACATCTTGAGATCTTTACCCTAAGTGGTTAAGCTTTTAAATCAAGGCACCAAAGATTTGATACCAATTATAGGTATAGGAAATTATACTAAGAGTGGGGAGGGTGAAATCATTATCACCAAATTAAACAATAAATCATTGTCCCAAATTTTCCTTTACAGATTTACCGATTGCAATCTTAGTTTAACTATAACATCATTATTAGTTACTGAAACATTAAACATTCATGCAACACAATAAAATAATCATATGAATATAACACCAATATTTATCTTATGGAGACTTGATTAGAGTGAAAACCATGGTCTGAGAATGGTGCCCACTAATGCTGTACTCTTTTAGAATATGCTTTTTTAGGAGCTTTCTCAGTTAAGGGTTACAAACGTACTAATAAATGCTAGCCGATGAAGGGATTTCCCTAGAGACCTTTTAAAGTATTAACCCTATTAGGAGTAATTTTATTAGAGTATTTAGACACCCTACTCTAAGAATTTCACCATGCTAAATTATTTATACTAGACCTCTTAGGTTCACTTAGTTAGGGATTTTAGTGTCACAATGGCTAGAAAGTAACACTTAACAATGATCTATAGTATACACTAACTTTTCTATATTAGATCCATTAAAATTCCTTAAAATGTATAATATACCATTTTCATCCTCTTCTCAAATATGTATCCACTTTTGTGATCACAATTGTCCTTTATCGATCATTTCCTCTGTTCCACTAATAGTTTTTTTTTCACTATGATATTCCTCTTTTTTACTATTTTGCAATGCAATGTGATCCAATCTTATATATGACTCTTAACTTTCTCTTTCTTTTTTCCCTATGTAGAAATACCTTGACTATAAACTCTAACTGAGATCCAATGATAATAATCTCATCATCAATAGTTCTTTAAATTTCATCATTTCCATAAGTCATGTTTGACCTTGTAGAAACTTCTAGAGAAATCATTCTTTTTATTATTACCTTATTAAAATCATTTTATCAAAAAATTCCTTGATTTATGCTTAAGTCATCCATCTTCCGTTTCTACAATTTATCATATACTAATTTCTTATCTATAATCTTTCACTATTCTGACATTCATCCTTTGTTCTGATAGGATTGTGTTTCCATCTTATTGATAAGACATAGTCTTTCTAATAATTATTACATTTTATAATATTCCTTCTAATTAACTACTTCACCTTTTACTTTACTTATATTATGATTAGCATTTCCTTCTTTAGTATTCATTAGAATATTCCTGATAAGAAATCATTTACTATTCAATTGTCTACCATTGGTCATTCCAACTATTACCTAATAAGATCATCATTGATGTACCCCTATTACATTACTTAACATCATCATGTTAAGATTAAAGACACAAAAATAACAATTACATCCAAATGTAAACAATATTAAAAAATAATAATGCATATAGAAGAGAACACAAAACACAAATATGTAATGTGGTTCACCCAATCCTTGGGCTATATCCACCAATAGTGAGTCCAATAATCTTATTACCCAATGATTACAACTTGATTACAATATGTGATCCCTTACAACTCAATATTTCCACAAGAAGCTACTAAATCATCATACATAAAATCCCTAATCCTAAGCTTTTTTATACAAGATTTTTTATGCTTACAAAATTAGAGCTAGAATATTTTGTCTAATATAAAAATTATCTCCCAATGTCTTTTACAATAATAAATTCATTTAGACTATTGGAGGTGCTTCCCTTGGAAAACCCTTGTATGGGGGCTTCCCCTCAACCCCACCCTATACCATGAAAGGGAGCAAACTTAGGACTCTACCCTAGAACCCTGCAAGAGGCATTGCCCCCAAACCTCCATAGAAAAATATGGGGTAAAACCACATCGAATCAAGTAGGGAAAAATTAATCTCTGAGACCTCTTAGGCTCCACATAACAACACTTTATGTAATAAAAAATGTTTCCTTCTAAACGATATAGTGATAAGTCAAAAAAATATGTCAAATAGTTTGACATCAATGAAAAACAATATAATTAATTATCATGTTATTTATCATGTTCTAACCTTTCTTCACCATCACCAACTTGACTTCTTCATTTATCTGCATCAACTAGATCATTTATGCCAACATGAAAATCTACAAAGAGGGTATGTGCAGGATCATGAGGTGCCAAAAAGTGGCAATACAAAAAAGATATAGTTTTCAAATATCCAAATACATTTCAAAATTTGTGTTGACTTTTTTCCCACCCATCCTAATATCAAACCAAAAAAAATCCTAACCAACTTGAGTACCTAATACATGTGCATATAAAAAGAACCCAAAAATTAAAATGACATTATTTCATATTTCTTCCTCATTTGGACATTTTTTTATGATCTTTGTTTCGAGTAATGATTGCAATTAGAATCCTAATCAATCTTTTCATCAAATTGCTCTATTTTATCATAGGTAACTTGAACTTTTATCATTTTTTGTTATTTTCATTAATTTTTTATTATAATTTAGGTTTTTTTAATGTAATTTTTTTTGTTTTTCAATATAATTTGTTAATTCAATTTGTAGTTATTTATTTATTTACAATTAAATCAAGCATGGTTGAAACCAATGAGCCATATTACCCTAACCAATAAAATAATATTCACAAAAATAATCCACAACCACCGCTAAATGATCCACAACTCAATTAAAACCCTCCCTGAATCAAAGATTTGGTACAAGAAAATCTTACCAAATTGAGGGGTCTCCAAAAATCATATAAGAATAATTCATTACCATTCATGTTTGGGATCATAACATCCCTATAGAATGCGTAGGGATCTCTCAACTCGTGGCCATTTGTCGACTACGCATTGGATGAATCAGGTAGAAATGCTAGCCACTCCTCAATGAAAGAACTTGGTTTCTTTTATTTTGTTTAACTTGAGGATGCTAACACCTCGTCTACTTCCACTTTAGTCTTGGTAGGTCCTTGTTCTACTATCTCGAATGCACTTACTTCTACAATTATCACTAAAATTCTTGTCTCTGCAAATTCCCTCTGCTCATAAAATCTTTTTGTAATGGTGACTTTTATAGGATACTCAATAATACCTTTAAAATCTAGATCCAACATTTATGGTATTAAAATTTGAATGAAAAAATTGTTTTTTCAGCAATAGCATTAAAAAAATTGGTTGGACCCATCTATTCTTTTCTCATAAGCTTTCTATGACTTTTCAAACTAAAACTTGTGATGCTATACACTGGACCATTTTCATAACCCTCATCATTCCTTTGCAACATTTTATCCTTCCATCCCTTGAATTCTTGCAAAGTCATGGTCTTCAAATACTTTTATATTTATGTCCACTTTGCAACCAACTTTTAACAATAATACTTAACTGTTTTGATATAGTGCTTAGTTGTTAGATGTTAGCTTCTTAACTTGGTTGGGACTTCACAACTATCATCTTCAAACTATGTAAGGAAAATGTGAGGGTGCGCCTAACATTTTCTTTTCATTTCATAACATCACAACTCCATGCCCTAATAGCATGGATCATCTCATGATGTTACGCTCACCATTATATCATCATATCACAACTTTACTCTACAATTTGAACCTTATCCTTGCAAATTAGTGCTTTAATATTTTCAACCTTCAGTATAACATTATGGTAGTTAAGAAACTAAGCCATGTTAAAGTGGAGATGGTTCTCTTTCTTTATTTTCATTTTCAATCATTACATAAACCCTTAACGATTTTTATAATGTTGCAAACACATGTAGTTGCCAAGTAGGATGACCCACATGATTTGACAGGAATTATTTTCCACTGTTGATCTTCTAGTTTCTTCAATTCAAATTTCTCCATGTGGCAACATACCAGTCATAATCATCCCTTGCAAAGTTATGTAGAATAGTTTTTTGCTACTTTGTGACTTAAAACTCCTTGTTTAGAGAAACCATAGCAAAGTAATGCTCATGGCTTTTTATGGACCATCATAACTTCATAAGCTACAAACAAAGCATGGAACTAACTGCAGAGATGTTACACTTGACTTTCATCATACATGTCATTACTTCACAACTATATTATTCCTTTCGCACTTAACCATAGAGAAGTTAAGATGTTACAACAAAGGGGTGCATCCCAATTTCACAACCTTGAAGATTGTTGTCTAAGAGAAACAAGAGATATTACAATTAATTGTTAGTCATGACTTCACAACTTAAAACGTATAAGACCAAATACATCTTGTGAAGTCACACACTTCATCATGTTTCTAGATTAAAATAATAGCTTTAAACCCTAGAATGAGACTGGAGATTTTACGAACAAAAGGATATTCCTACTTCATGATCTAGAAAACTATAAACCCTAGACCTCTTGTGAAGTCACGAACCATGGAGAAAATATTAAGTCAAATGCTAGGAAATCCAAATATTTTGAGGATTAAATATGAATCATTTGACAGACCTAAGGTTTTATTCTTAGGGGAAAATATGACAAGGATAAAATTAAGGCAAAACCCTCTGTAGGAAGAGGTGAAATAGCTATTTTTGAGACATAACTAAAATTTCTAGCCGATAAAAAGTAAGGCAAACACCCTATTCCTTACATCTTTAAAAAAAAATTAAAGTACACCACATATCAGGTTCGGATCTATTTTATTATTCACAATAAAATATCATTTTGGGGATTTATTCACATAAAACAACAATGATACAATGAATTTGAAATTTTGTTTTCTTACAATAATAAAAATTATAAATATCTCCTCCAATGCATAAAATATTTCACACCCATTGTGTTTAAAACTAAAAAGATGCAATTGCAAAATCAACTTTTTCCAAACTATAAACATAGTTTTTTTTTTTAAATTGAAAAGTTAACAATAAGTTTCTTCTTAATACTTTCTAATAGAAATAATTATTTCCTCATTTTTTTTGTAACAACAAATTAATATCTCATTTTCTTTCTAGCAAGAACATAAAGCACGATATACATTTAGTTGGGAGACTCTCCCACACTTGTTATAACTCAGAAATTTACTACAACACAATGGGAAACAATAAAAATATAGCCTTCATTTCCAAAACTTTAAATGACTCTGCAAAAAAAAACCTCCAACAAAAACTATGCCATGGAAATCTCACCTCTTAGCCTAGGCCTTTACAAGGCAACATCTGAGCTAGAAGTATTAGATACCAAACTGGGGTACACACATAGCTGACGCAACATAAAAAATTACAAAACAAGAATATAAACAAGTCACAATACACCCTTTTCCCAGGCTTGCACAATAGGTCGCCCAAGGGCCCATTAAAGAAGGTGAAGGTGTGCCAAATCTAAGAGGATAAGCCATACAAATAACTAAGTATCAAGCCTTCATAAGGCTTCAAGATCCATGTAAACAATACCATGTCTTCTAGAGGCTTCAAGATGCACATGTCATTCTTCTCACAAATTCTCCCCTTATCACTTGCAAGTGTAAAAATAAGATTTAGCACATGCAGCCCATACTTCATGCATTTTTTCCTCTTCCCTCCAAGGGAAGCAACTCTTCACTCAAGAGTTGGCTCAACTAACCCCTTCACTCAGAAGGCCATTACTTCCCTCCCAATGGTGAGTGGTTCCATGAACACCCATAACAATATCCAAGGAAACTATAAGCAAATAAATGCCATTCAAAACACCCATAAAAGCATACAAGAAAATAATAAGAAAACAAATATAATCATAAGATACAAGGAAAAAATAAGTAGACAAATACCATCTAAAACATCTATTTTATGAAAACAACAACACTTTGCACCAAGAACATGAAATACATAAGATAAGAATACACAAGGTGAGAAGGAGACCAACCTCAGTTCAAGCTATGGCAAGGTAGTTGGTGAGGAGCTGCATTCCCAATCCTCTAAAATTCCCTAACTTCTAAACTTGTCTCCAAAGTTGGAAGGTGAGCAATGGTGTAGCCAACAATAGAGGAATCCACTAAATGAGGTATACACACTTCCAATGATTATCTTGGTGCAAGTGTGAGCTCTCATTAGCCACTCTTCCCAAAACCTTACAAGTTCTATGTTCAACCACTAAAAAGGTGGCTTTAGAAAAGGAAAAAGATCTTTTGCATAAAAATGGAAGGTTTCCTAACCAAGGTCATGCTTCCAAAAGTTTATTTTCTTCCATCTTGGAAAACCAACTTTTGGAAGGCCTCAAAAGTCAACTAAGGGTTGTCCTATGGTTAAAATTGACCCTTACCCATAGGTTTACCAAGTGGGATTTCTAAAATGATGAAGGGTGCTCCCCTTAATACCTTAACACATAACATAAATAAAGAAATAAAAAAAAATTGTGAGAACAAAATATGGGCTTCTTATTATCACCACAAATGAGGAATTACAAAATTCAAAATTACAATATGCTAACCCACATGGGCTTCTTCATTATAGTAATTTGTAAGATAAAGATGCAAATTATCACCTAGAGTTGTACTAGACAATGTATGGGCATTTCTTAAATAGGTAATTTTATGTCGCCCAAGAAGGTTCTAGACACTCAAACTTAATATCTAGGGCTGACAGACCCTAGCAATACATATAGAGTCAGCCAAATACACCTTTGACATTTATTTTGAAAATTTTGGCTGACCAAACTTTGAAAGGCCATAATTTTTGAACCATTTCTCTGATTGGCTATTATAACCACTTTTTGGAATCCTCATCTTGTGATCTACAGGCTTAGATCTATGCAGGTGAACATCCTTAGAGTTTTCAAACCTCATTCTAGCATGTTTAGGCCTTCAACAGTGAGCATGAAGTTTTAATACCAAAAATTGCACAACAAAAATCTACAATAAATCCATGAATACTCATGATATGGAACTAAACCTTAATTGGTAGGATGATATATCCAAAATGAACACCACCTCTGAAATTAGGACATTCTAAGCTTGTATGACTGACTTACTAAGTAGCAAGCCTCCAGAAACAACAAATTTACACTAAGACAACCCTTATTCAAGAAACAAATAAAAGGTAATATTTTTGGGTGATGCAAGATTGCTCTTACATCTACGATAATCCTACATCATACAACTAAGGTGATTTGAGAAGTGACCCCATCACATCTCAGATACTCAAAAGAAAACCAAGATGGTTAACCTCCTCCCTTGCTAGCCATGATGAATCTTCTACTAGCCTCCTTTTCCATTTATCTAGGTATTATTCATAAGTTAATTTCCTTGTACTTTTTCCAACATGACTATCCAGTATCTCCTCAATCTCCTTTGTAGCTGAACTAGTTGTTGGAATAGTCCACTGCACTTCTACATATTCACCTCCTTCATAATACTTTATCAAATCTAAAATCTTAAATACTAGTGAAATATTCAATTTAGTAAGCAACTCCACTTCATAGGCATTTTCAGACTCATTCCTTTTCACTATCTTGCATGGTCCAACCTTCTTCATTTTTAGCATATTATATGTACCCACTAGAAAATGCTCATTTCTCAAATGAACCATGACTTCATCTCCAATCTAAAATTCCTTATACCTCCTTCTAACATTTTATTTAGCTTTATAGTGTGTATTCATTTTAATAATGTTCTTTCTCACCTTCTCATGGATATTCTTCAAATGTTCAACACTACTTATTTCTTTCTTATCCAATTGCCTCAATTTAGAAGCATTTCTAGGACTGCTCCCATATACAATCTGGAATAGAGATTTATGAGTGCTCCTATTAACATAATTATTATATGAAAATTATTACTATGGTAAAATTAGATCTCATTCCTTTGGTTTATCTCTAACCAAGCATCTCAGTAGCTTCTCCAAATTCCTATTCACCACCTATATTTGTCCATCATTCTGCAGATGGTGTGATGAACTAAACTTCAAGCATGTCTTCAATTTCTTCTACAATGTGTTGGAATTACAAATGGGAAAAATATAATTTTGAGAGGGAGGGGCTAAATCAGTAGTTAAAAGATAAACCCATAAAAAATTTCACCAGACATCCATCTCATGCATTCAATAGATAAACTAAAATAACATGTAAAGCACATACATCTAAATCATGTAAACATATAAGCAATCACACATTCATAACTTGATATGATTATCCAAAAAACCTCCAAAGAGAAGGTAAAACTGAGGTGGGGATGACACTTTTGGATACAATTATTCAATTGTGTGTTATCTTTGATGTTACATAAATGTCATATTAGTTATCAGTCAAAGTCTACCGAGCTTAGTTGGTCAACAAGGAAAAAGACAGAGTCAACCGAGCTCAGAAGGTTAGCAAAGTGAATTACAGAGTCTACCGAGTGTTTCTAGAGGTAACACTATGAAATCAATTTCTACCGAGCTCACTCGGGTGCTGAAGGCTTCTGTGGCAAAAATCAATTTTTATCAAGCTCACTCAGGTGTTGAAGGATTTTATGGTAGAAGACAGTTTCTATCGAGCTCACAAGGTTAGCGAAGGAAAGTTAGTTCTTAACGAGTTTACTTGGTCTCCAAAGGATTTTGCAAAGTTCACAGTGTTTATCGAGCTTCACTAGGTTAACACTGGAAATCATTTTTGGAGTAGTGTTTACCGAGCTGGGTTGACCAATGAAGGATTTCATTATTTTGGGAAATAAAGTTTTTTTTTAATTTAATGTTTGTAGCTGACTGATGTATGGTTTATTGGTAAATGTAACTTGTAATTGAGCTGACTTGACAATTTGTAATGTATAAATAAAAGGTCAAGTTGTGGATTCTAATTTTAATGAATGAGCATGCAAATGAGTTGATTGTGTGAAGAGGAAGTGTAAGTGAATT
The DNA here is from genome assembly GCA_028749045.1 of Cupressus sempervirens. NCBI lineage: Eukaryota > Viridiplantae > Streptophyta > Pinopsida > Cupressales > Cupressaceae > Cupressus > Cupressus sempervirens. Next base: position 220,935,198 of record CM053783.1, read on the forward strand.
TTGAAGAAGGATTAGATATCCTTGAGGAGAAGTAGAGTTGTATTCGATTAGTGAGGATCTATTGAAGTAGAGTAGATATCTGTACCAGCAAAGTTCAATTGAATCTCATTCAGGTCACTTATTGTTACTTTCTCATCATTGTAATAGTAATTTTTAAATCTCTTAATAGAGTTGGTCTAATAGCCATTTTGTAAATCTTCTAACAAGGTGGACATTTCTATTGAATTATTCTAAAGTCCTATAGCAAGGCCACTCCTAGCAAGGTGATTAAATCCTCTAACAAGGTCTCACCTAATAGTGTGTTTTTTAACCTTTAATAGGGTTGGCTCCTAACAGGGCTCACTTCAAAAGAGTGAAAATTGGTAGCTAGTTACTTGGTGGCTTTTCTCATATTGGGTTTCCACGTTAAATCTAGTGTCTCTTGTGTTCATGTTATTTACTTTTGCATCCATGTTAATAATTGTGAATTCTTAAAGATTAGTAACAAGTTAATCTACCGAGTTACAACATTTTCCTATATGGCTACCAAGTGACAACAGTAATTAAATTTTAAGACATCTAAGGGATTTGTGGATTTGTTTTTGTGGTAACTGATTACCCCCCCCCCCCCACCTTCCTCTTAGTTACTCCATCTATAATTCCAACAATTGGTATCAGAGCTTTTGGTGCTTGCAGGAAGGATTTCAAGGATCTAAGCTAAAGATCAGGATGTCTTAAAAGAGAGAAATTCCAAGTCTTAAGAGGGATAAATTTTTAGCATGGCAAGGTCTCATGAGACTCCATCTAGCTTCCATTGGAGACACATGACTAAAATATCTAGATAAAGCATATGTAACTCCTACTAGCACATTATCTACAAATGACATTGCTGAGAAGAAGACTCACAACACCATGATGACAGACATTGCAACTGCCCTAAGCTATGAAGAATTTGATGATGTCAAGGACTACAAAACTACCTTTGAAATGTGGAACAAGCTAAAAGATACCTATGGAGATGATGATAATGTAAGAAGAGCCAAAGTAGAAAGTCTAAGAGGACAATTTGATCAGATGAGGATGAGAGAGGATGAAAACATTGCAAAATATGTTGAAAGAGTCAAAGCAAGTGTTAGTGCAATCAAAGCTTCTAGAGGAGATATCAAGGAGGAAATAGTTAAAAGTAAAGTTCTTACAACATTACTTCTCATTTATGTAATTAGAGTTTCTGCAATTCAAGAAAGAAGATGTGAAGCAAATCATAAGATAAATTTAGAGGTCATAGTTGGAAGATTGACTGTATTTGAGCTAGACAACTATGATAACTATGTTCTAGCTATCAAGAACATTGAATAAACATTTGAAGCCAAGATTCCACTCAAGGAGAAAAGAAAGAAGATAAAGGATTCTTAGTCAGAAAGTGAAGAAGAATCAGAACAAAGTTCTGATAGTGATCTTGAGGTGGATGAAGCTCTACTAGCAAGAAAATATACAAGAGGCAAAGGGAAATACAAAGGTAAGGTACCTTTAATCTATTTTTCTTGTGAAGAAATTGGACATATTGCTGCTAGGTGCCCAAATAAGCAGAACAAGGATGAGAAGAAAGGTCACAAATGCAATGGCAAGAAAGACTTCAAATCATTCAAGGACAAAGGTAAGAAAATATGTTTTATGGCTAAGGATTCTAATGATTTTGATGATGAAGAAGAAGATGAAATCATTTATATTACTGTGAAATATGAGTTTGATAATGATGAGGAAATAGCACTTATTTCTCATGTGAGAAAAAATGATACATGGATCATGGATAGTGGTTGCTCTCATCATATGACTAGTGATAAAACTAAGTTTGAACATTTTGAAGACTATGATGGTGGTAGTGTGAGGTTTGGTAATAATGAACCTTATTGCATAAAAGGAAGAGGGAGAATCTCACTAACCAAAGAGCTTGTATGTGATAATGCATATTGAGTAGAAGGACTAAAACATAATTTGTTGAGTGTGGCACAAATACTCAATAATGGATTCAAAGTAGAATTCATGCATGTAAAAGCAAGACTACTGGATGACAAAAGAAAGTTGATTGGATCAGGCACTCAAACAAAAGACAACCTATTCTATCTTGAACTTGGTGAATGTTCATGTTTCATTGCTCAAGTTGAAGAAAGTTGGTTATGACATAGGAGGTTGTGTCATGTGAACTTTGATAACTTGGTGAAAATAAGTAAATTCAGGAAAGTAAGAGGCATTCCTAATATAAAGAAACTTTAGGTTGGTCTATGCAAGAATTGTCAAATTGGCAAGATGGGAAAGACTAGCTCTACAAGTAAGAACTATCAGTCTGAAGAAGTATTAGAAATTGTGCATACTAATTTGTGTGGAACTATTGGAATTGAAAGCTATACTAGTGAAAACTTATTCATTCTTTTTGTTGATGATTACTCAAGAATGATGATTGCATGTACCTGAGAGAGAAATCAAAAGCATTTGAAAAGTTCAATTGGTATTTGGCTACAATAGAAAAGGAAACAGGCAAAAGGCTAAAATATTTGAGGTCAGATAGAGGTGGTGAATTCATTTCCCATGAATTCAATAACTTTTGCATTGAAAGGGGAATCAAAAGACAAGTATCAGCTCTTGGAACTCCCGAGCTAAATGGAATAGCTAAAAGGAGGAATAGATCTATCATGGATTGTGCAAGAACCCTAATAATTGAAAAGAGAATTGCTATCAAATACTGGAAGGAAGCTATCAGTACTATAGTTCATACCTTGAACTAAGTATAGATAAAGAAGGACTCGTTCAAAACTCCCTATGAGTTATGGTATGGCTATAAACTCAATGTAAGTTACCTAAAAGTATTTGGAAGAGAATGTTACATTTTGAAATAATCTAGAAAAGGTAAATTTGATGTAAAGGATGATGAAGTAATATTTTTGGGTTATTCTTGCAAAAGTAAAGCATATAGATGTTTGAACTTGTCTACTCACAAAGTCATTAAAAATGTACATGTGAAAGTTGATGAGTTTACAGAAAGAACTGAAGAAGAAAGAAAAAGGGAACCAAAAGACTACAAGAGATTTATTTTCATTGAACCTTATACAATGCTAGATACACCTGTCAATCAAGAATCTTCTACTCTCGAGTCTTTAGTAACTAAGTTGCAGGAATCTCAAACCGAGTTGAAGGAAATTGAGTCACATTCTGATGCTACTGAGCTAATGCTTACCAAGTCTGAAGGACCCAAGTAGTAGATAGAATAGCTAGAACCTAAAGTTGAAATGTAAGAGGATGAGAATGCAAAGTGTTCAAAAGGAAAGGAACCTGTATTAGCTAGGTATGTCAAGAGACATCATACACCAGATCAGATCATTAGAGACAAATTTGAAGGAACTATGACAAGAAGTAAGTTGAAAGGTACTTGTTTACTTGTTGGTTTTGAACCTAGAAGTGTAAAAGATGCATTAGAAAATGAAAGTTGGATTGAGGCTATGAATGAAAAGATGGAGTAGATAGAGAAAAACAAAACATGGACTCTTGTACCTAGGCTTAAACAAAAAAATATGATTGGAACTTAGTGGGTATTCAAAAATAAGTTGAATGAATATGGTAAGGTGTCAAGGAACAAAGCTAGAATGGTATGTAAAGGATACTCTCAAGAAGAAGGAATAGACTATGGAGAGATTTTTTCTCCTATTGCAATATTGGAAGGTGTCGAGACCCTACTTGCATATGCTACATAAAAAGGATTTAAGGTTTATCAAATGGATGTTAAGTCAACATTTCTTAATGTATACTAGATGAGGAGGTGTACATTGAACAACCTGAAGGTTTTGTTGACCTAGAAAAGAAGGACATGGTCTGTAAATTACACAAAGCATTATATGGTCTTAAAAAAAGCCCCTAGAGCATGGTATAAAAGATTTCATAACTATCTTATTTAGATTGGTTTTCAGAGAACTAATGATAACAATAGCTGGTATATCAAGGAAGGACCAAATAATAAGATTATTTTGGCAGAAATATTTGTGGATGATATTTTGTTCATAGGAAATGATGATCTTTGCAAAGAATTTTTAGAGAAAATGAACAAGAAATTTGAAATGTCAATGTTTGGTGAGATCAAATTTTTTGTTGGTCTTCAAATTTAGCAGAGTAAGAATGGCATCTACATCACTAAATCTAAATACAACAAGGAGATACTGAAAAAGTTTGGTATGGAAGACTACAAACTAGTTGGGACTCTTATAGTACAAACTAGATCTTATAACAATAGCTGGTATATCAAGGAAGGACCAAATAATAAGATTATTTTGGCAGAAATATTTGTGGATGATATTTTGTTCATAGGAAATGATGATCTTTGCAAAGAATTTTTAGAGAAAATGAACAAGAAATTTGAAATGTCAATGTTTGGTGAGATCAAATTTTTTGTTGGTCTTCAAATTTAGCAGAGTAAGAATGGCATCTACATCACTAAATCTAAATACAACAAGGAGATACTGAAAAAGTTTGGTATGGAAGACTACAAACTAGTTGGGACTCTTATGGTATGGAAGACTACAAACTAGTTGGGATTGAAACTTACCAAGGATGATGAATCAAAGGAGGTAGATCAAACATTGTATAGATCTATGGTTGGAAAGTTGCAGTATGTAGTGCATACAAGGCCAAGTATTTCCCTTGCAGTTGGTATTGTATCAAGATTTTCAGAAAAACCAAAAGAAAATCACATGATGGAAATCAAAAGGATCATGAGATATTTGAAAAGAACTAAAGATTATGGATTGTGGTACAAATTTGGGGGTAATCTAGATTTGAAAGTGTTTACTGATGTAGATTGGGAAGGAAACATTGATAATAGAAAGAGTACAAGTGAAGGACATTTCTTTCTAGGAAAGAGGTTGGTTTCTTGAACAAGTAAAAAGCAAAATTGTACATCCCAATCCACAACAGAAGTAGAGTATGTTGCAGTAGTAGTAAACTGTTATAATATTGTTTGGTTCAAACAATTATTGGAAGGCATGGAGGAAATCAAAGAACTTTTTGTTATGTTCTGTGACAATACAAGTGCAATTAACATATCCAAAAATTCAATGATGCATTCGAAAACCAAGCACATTGCAATAAAGTATCACTTTGTCAGAGAATTGGTGCAAGATAAGGAGATTAGATTGGAATATGTCGATACAAAAGAATAAATTGTTGACATATTCACCAAGCCTTTACCTAAGGATGCATTTTTGTATCTAAGAGGTAAATTAAGGGTCATTCCCCTATCTAAAGCTCACTAAAATGAAGTTTTAGTGATGCATCAACAGGTATCAAAGTTAAAGATCTTTTAGTTGATGCATAATAATCATGGAAATATTGCATATGAATCAGTACATAAGGTACATTGCTATTCATTTGGTTTGTGTTGTCTTTGGCATGTATTGTCAAAGAGGGAGAGTATACTGTCATATCTTTCTAAAATTTGAATATGCTTGTATAGAAGATATGTAATTCCTTTACAAAGGGAGATTATTATATTTAAGAAGTTTGCGAAATGAAATGTAAGAGGGAGAAAAATTCTGTTAGAAAAATACTTTTTTTCAAATTTCATTCTACTATGACATGTTGTGTTTCTATCAATGCCAAAGAGGGAGATTGTTGGATACAATTATTCAATTGTGTGTTGTCTTTGATGTTACACAAATGTCATATCAGTTATTAGTCAAAGTCTACCAAGCTTAGTTGGTTAGCAAGGAAAAAGATAGAGTCTACTGAGCTCAGAAGGTTAGCAAAGTGAATTATAGAGTCTACCAAGTGTTTCTGGAGGTAACACTATGAAATTAGTTTCTACCGAGATCACTCAGCTGCTGAAGGCTTCTGTGGTAGAAATCAATTTTTACCGGGCTCACTTAGGTGCTGAAGGATTTTATGGTAGAAGAAATTTTCTACCAAACTCACAAGGTCAGTGAAGGAAAGTTAGTTCTTATCAAGTTCACTCAGTCTTCAAAGGATTTTGCAGAGTTCACAGTGTTTACCGAGCTTCACTAGATTAATACTGGAAATCATTTTTTGAGTAGTGTTTATCAAGCTAGGTTGGCCAATGAAGGATTTTTTTGTTTTGATAAATAAATTTTATTTGTTTAATGTAATGTTTGTAGCCGACTGATGTATGGTTTATTGGTAAATGTAACTTGTAAATGAGCTGACTTGACAATTTGTAATGTATAAATAAAAGGTTAAGTTGTGGATTCTAATTGTAATGAATGAGCATGCAAATGAGTTGATTGTGTGAAGAGGAAGTGTAAGAAAATTTTGAAGAAGGATTAGATATCCTTTAGGAGAAGAAAATTTGTATTTGATCAGTGAGGATCTATTGATGCAGAGCAGAGATCTGTACTAGCAAAGTTCAGTTGCATCTCATTCAAGTCACTTATTGTTACTTTCTCATCATTATAATAGTAATTCCTAAATCTCTTAACAAAGTTGGCCACTCCTAGCAAGGTGATTAAATCCTCTAATAAGGTCACACCTAATAGTGTGTTTTGTAACCTTTAACAGGGTTGGCTCCTAATAGGGCTCACTTCAGAAGAGTGAAAATTGGTAGCTAGTTACTTGGTGGTTTTTCCCATATTAGGTTTCCACATTACATCTAGTGTCTCATGTGTTCATGTTATTTAATTTTGCATGCATGTTAATAATTATGAATGCTTAAAGATTAGTTACAAGTTAATCTACCAAGTTACAACATTTTCTTGTGTGGCTACTGAGTGACAATAGTAATTAAATTTTAAGACATCTAAGAGATTTGTGGATTTGTTTTTATGGTAACTAATTCACCCCCCCCCCCCCCCCTCTTAGTTACTCCATCTATAATTCCAATAGACACCAATAATTCTTCACTACTATAGCAATAAATGTGTAGCTAATTAAGGTTATAATGGTTTGACCATGAATCATGATCTGCCTTGTTAAAGGGTTACAAGGACTGTTATTTCCCACCTTGTAAGAGGATTTCAACACCCTGTTAGAAGTGTGCTTGGCTAAAGACTTCTAGTCATTTACTTGGAATGCCACCCTATTAAAAGATTTATAACAGTCTCTTAGAACTACTCCACCTAGGAGATTTAACTAAAATCACCTATTAGGATGTTTTAGCATAGATCTTATGATTGGCTCTAGTTGCCTGATTAAAGATCAAATCCACATAGTGCCCTTCTTGATCCTCTCTAATCTAATGTGTCAATGTTGTATCCTCTATCCTTTTTTCTTCTCAAACTAATTCTATAATTCACTCTCAATATCTTCTAAGTCTCCATGAATTCTCTGTTTATGCATGTAAACTTCTCCTTCAATCCCTTTCGCACTCATCATGAAATTAGGGTTTTTCTCCTCAAGAATACTAGAAGACTTAGGGTTAGGTATGAATCTATAGCTAAGATTCATCCTTATGGCCACTTAATCCTTCCATTTTTTTGATTGGTTTCATGTAAACACATAGGGATTATGCAAATAGATTTTTCCTTATCTTAAAGAATTGAAATCTAACCTTATGTTGGCTTGAAAATGGTTTACATAATTGTTTGTGAAATCACAAACAAGTATGTCCAATATGTGATATTCAACACTTGAAATTGTTGATGCTTGGCACATACTGTAATTCTATTTCTAACTCAGCACCTAAACTATTTGGCATCCAATGTGTTACTCAACACTTGAATCACTCGGCATGGTCTATGTACTCGACACTTGAGTGATTCAGCATAGTCTTGTATTTACATATTATACTCAGCATGCATTACTAGTTCAACATAAACTAAGTAAATGTCTTTAAGTGTGTTGACACTCAATTGTCAAAACCAATCTAAGATCAACAATCTCCCCCTTTGACATTAGTGTCAAAAACACTTAAGTGTACATAATCAATCTAATCTTCTCGAGTATAATATATTCACAACTTGGCTTATATACAAAACTTCAAACTTGCAAAATTTATGAATAGACTATATACCTCAAAAAATTTGCAACTCCCCTTGAGTTAATATGCCTATTTTGTATCTAAAATATGTTCTACTTTCTAAGTATATTTTTCTCTTGCTGATACTCTTTATTTGATATATCTAATATGCTCTATTTCTATTCTTTCTTTCTTAATTTTTTTTGCTCCCCCTTTCATGCTTTCTAACCATTATTTACTTGATCTCCTCCTTTTTTACTCTGTTATCTCCCCCTTGCTTATTTTATCTCCCTCTAAGTGTATCTCCCACTTTTTGACACTTATGTCAAAGGGTTTATGCACTTATGGTATATTTGTCCAAAAAAAGGTTGATGGACTTCCATGATTATTTTTAGAGCAGCATCCCAATTGTCACATGCAACATCCAATGACTTTATTTGGATTGCTAACTCTATTGCAATGTAAACTTGTCCTTCTAATGTAGAAAGATTAGGATCTTTCTTCAAAAAAAATTTTGCATACACTAGTTCTTTATGGAGTATATCCATATGAGGGGTAAGGGAGGCTTGGATAGTAGTCAACTTGGCTCTTATATTAGCCTCTTCTATTGTTAACACAACTAGTTGACTTTGTGAATGAAGCAATGAGTGAAAATGCTTCTCACTTTGAGCTAGGTTTTGAGGTAATTGCATACCTAAGGCTTTTAAATTTATCTCTAGACCTAAGATTCTATGGCTTTTTTCTTGAGTGAAGAGTGTGGGGTCACACAATTTGGTGTACAATGAGAATATGTTCTCAAGTACCTTCTTCACTTTCTCAATTTTTGTAGCCAATTTGACTTGTGTCAATGCTATGTCACCAAATATCTTTTCATTTAATTTCCCTTGAAATTTCCTTTCAGACCATTCCAAAAGTTTGGCATTAGTATCTTGGTCTTCATTGTTCACCTACTCCACAATTTCTGATAACTATTCCAATATTGACTTTGATTCTTTAGGTTTTGGCAAGTTAAATGCATCTAAGAAGATATCTTTGATTTCTTGTAATGCTTTCCTCTATCTATACTCCTTCTTAAACATTTCTTGGTGTTTCTTCTTTTCTAATGCTTGTTGTAAAATGTTTATTTCTTCTGTACTCATAGTGGCATAAAAAAAACTTAGGTATCACTATTTATTCATCTAAAGTTACATCTCTGTAGTGAATTACCTTGTCATCTTTTCTAGAGCTTGAGCTTGGTGCTGAAATTTGTAGTGGTATAGCTTCTATACTCAACTTTTGAAGGGTTTTTGTAGGAGTGTCAAATGTTGGTAAGGTTACCGATGCTTGTATGGCTTCTTGCTCCTTTTCCTTTGGTGCCACCTTTCTTTAGATATGCCTTGATCAATGACAATGACATCACTTGCACCTTGTGTCTCTGTTGTAGGTACAAATGTATCTATCTGTCTTGTGTGCTCTATTGTGATTTCCTTTTCCTCTTCTTTTGCAGTTGCCCCTGCTCGACTTTGTCTTCTTTGAAACTTGTGTCAACCTTGATAGATGTATCTACTAATGTTTGTATTGAAGGTTGAGCACTATTACCTAAAGGGATGGCAGAAGATGGTTCTTGTGTATTCACCTTATCCCTTGTAATGTCAGTTACTGCCTTCTAAAGTTCATCAATGTTGACGACTACTAGATTTTCACACAACCGTGCCTAAAGTATAGATTGGTCTAGTATATTTTTCAAATCTTCAACAGTTAAAGGATTGATGTTATGAGTAGAGACATCAAGGACATCCTTAATAGTTATAGTTTCTAGAGGCATGCTTATGTCATGTGGAGGGCTCATACTAGACATTTGTGTTTCTTACACACTCTATTCTTCGTACTACTTTTTAGCTATAGCCATGTCATCTTTTTCCTTTTGTGTCACCTCCACAATAGTATTATCTTTTTTAGTTTCTTCCTCCTTGTCCTTTTCTTAATCTTCATTGTTTCTGTCTTCAAATGGATCTTCTTCTCCTTCTTTAACAGTAGTTAATCCATAAATCACTTTCCACATTTGGGTGGATTTCTTAACAACATCTTCAATGTTTTTCTCAAGGATGCTAAATGCCCTATATTTTGGTGCAAACTATCCACCATATTTCTTATTTGCTTTAACAATTTGTCCTTTTGTCAAATTTGGCAATACTTGGGCTAGTGTAAATTATCTAATTTTTTTATCCAAGTTTAAACAATCATGCCACTTATTTTCAACAATAGTATACAAATCCTTAGGTATTGTATTATCTAATTCAAGTGGAGTGTTCTTGAATTTAGACATCATTACATATATTGATTCTTCAATCAAATTTTGTTCTTCTCTACCAAGTTTCCCAAAATCAATATTTTTCAAATCTGTCAAGTTTGCATTATTCTTAACATTCTCACAAATATTTTCAAGATTAGATTTTGGTGTGTGACTCACCACTCTAAATTAAAGTGTATTTTTAGATTCTATCCTTTAACATCAGTCTCTAGTTGTGCAATGTATTTTCTTATTTACTTCTTCTACTTTAGCCCTTCTTGCTTTGTAGCCTTGGCCTCCTCTTTGGCTTGTTGTTTGGCCTTTTGTGTGGTAGCCCTTGTGTTTTCTATGGTTGGTGGTGTTGATGGCTTTTCTAGGTTTGGCTTGGCAATCTTCTTAGCCTTTGACTTTGTTACAGGTTGTGCTTTGGCCTTTCTTTTCTTTAGTTCTACCTAAACTGGTGCTTCCTTGGTTTTCTCTTCCTCGACACCTTCTTCTTCAATGTCCTCACCCATGCCTTGGGTCAAAGCAACAAGTTTTTGGGCTTGTTCCTATTGCAAAGTCAAGTAGAGGATCAATGATGGTATCTATTGTCATTCCTCTCTTGTTCCGTTTAGCTCCTATGTTTTTCTCAATTACCTCTTTTGAGTCACTCCTTAGAGTCTTGGGATGATCTAGGGTTGGGTATCTAGTTACCCTATGTACAATTCTCTTTGAGATTTTGATTGGTCCTCCTTCCAACCATAAACATCCATCATGTATCCTGCTTAATACTATCTTAATCCATTCTATTTTGAACACCATGGGAAAATCTAGGGCATGGGTCAAACCCTTCCTTTCAACAATCTCAAATTCTTCCTTCAAAACTTCATTTTCACACAGCTTATCATAAGCTTTCCTTATTTCCATATCACCTATACCTCCTACTTTGCAGTTGTAAAATCTTCTTACGTCTTGGACCATTATGACCTTAGGTGGAATCATGGATAATGCATGTGACGGGTCTTGTTTATAGGAAATTTCTAGGATGGCTTTAAAATTCAATTGTTTGATCTCATTATTGATTAATTGGACATCAAAAACATCTTTCTCCTTTACATTCTTTGAACTAGAAGCCATTTTGTCAAACTAGGGTTTAAAATTTTTTAAACTGTGTAACTCAGCTTATGAAGAATACCTTGGTGATTTAAAGAATCTAGAATGTAAATGTTGCTATGATGTTTGCAGATGACTGGAACAACTTTCTAAATTGCCTCTTCACTCTTCTTTCTCTCGCTTGAATTCGTAATGATGAAAAATAGGTGAAAATTGACCTTATACCCATCAAAACTTTGCATTTAATGCCTGGTGCTTGTACAACTATAAACTCGGCATCAACATGATTTCTATTCCATTTGACATCTATAGAGACTTCCATCACTTGGAAGCTACTACTGGTTTAGCAACTACTAGCTAGTTTGCTAGCTCGGCATCAACTAGCATTTCACTCGGCATATACAGAAGGATTTTCATGCTCGGTAACAACATAAAAATTTGAACATTTAACCTTAAATTCTTAACAAAATCTTGCATCTTTATTCATGTTGATCTATCCCTTTTAGTGCTAACTTCTTTAGGAACTGATGTATGATATAACACTTTGAGTATCAGTCCCACATACCTTTTATTGCTTAGTTTGATGAAGTGTGATCACTTGACCTATTAGATGAAGTGATCTCTTCTTCATTTGATGTAATGCCACCATCTTTCTTCTTCCATGTCTTATTCATCTCATTCTTGATGTGTTCAATATCTGATTTGCCTTTTCCTTTATCAAATTCACAACTTGGTGCCTTGGACCTAGTTAGATAGTGTTTACTGATGTGAGCAATCTTCAAATAGTTAAAACATGTGGTTTGACTCAACCACCTCTTGTAATTACCACTAAAGTGTGTCCTAATGCAATTTTTAGGTACATTTCCATATTCCTAACAATAGTGATAGCTATATCTTGTATTGTAATCCCAATTATAAGAGTTTTCATAGCTTCTTATCTTTGTTGGTTTGTTTGTTGACCATGTGGACTTGTATCTATAGTCAAAAGCTCTATGTCCATACTTCTAACAATTGTAGCAATATCCTTCAAATCTTGGTGCATGCATGGTTCTAGTTCTACATTCATGTGCCTGATGAGCTTACTTATTGCACTTATGACAATGAGTCATGTTCTTAGGCTTAGGATTCTATTTTGTATTTTTTTCTCCTACACACATTAGCAATATGTCCTTTCTTACCACAATGATGATAAGTGGGTTTGGAGTTCTTACCTTTGTTGTTCCTTTACTCAACACTTTTAGATGACTCTCCTTATTTAGTGCTTGTATATCCCAATCTAGATGTATCATTATTAGATCTAGGGGATTTTAGTAGTTTCTCAAAGTACTTGATGGCTTCATTTAGCTTGTTGAAACTTTCAGCAAATTCCTTTTCTCTTTTTAGGTCATTTTGTAGTTGTTCATTTTGTAACTTTAATGTAGTTATCTTAATGTCCTTGACATTCAACTCATGATGAGCATTCATCATTTGGCTTAAGGTATCCAATTGCATGTTGGAAATTTTGGATAGGTCTGTTGACTTTTCTTCCAATCTGTTTGCCAAGATTCTTTTGTCTTCTTCAATCATAGCGTTGTCTTCTATAACTTTCTTATTTTGTTCAGTCACTTCACACAGCAGTATAGATTGTGATTCTTTCTCCAACTTGAGATTTTTGATTTCTTCAGCTTGTTCTTTGTTCTTTTCCATCAGTTCTATAATTACTACATCAAATTCATTAGAGTTACCATCTACAAATAACTTTGTGGTGTCAATCTCTTTGTATTGTGTGTCATTCTTTTCTATAGAAATCTCTTTCCTTCTTTTCAATAAACTCTTCAAAGAATCTCTGGCTTCATTCAGTTGATGCAGTATAAGATGTATTTCAATCTCTTGGTTCTCAATGGTCTTTCCCAATTTGTAGACTTCCATTTCAAGATATTTTCTCTAAGCTGCAAAGCTTCTTCTTCTGAGAACTAAGCTCTGATACCAATTGTTGGAATTAAAAATGGGAAACATATACTTCTGAAAGGGGGGTGGGGTGGTGAATCAGTAGTTAAAACATGAACCCATAAAACTTTTCACCACACATCTATCTCATGCATTCAATAGATAAACTAAAATAACATCTAAAGCACATACATCTAAATCATGTAAACATATAAGCAATCACACATTTGACACCTGATATGATTACCCAGAAACCCTCCAAAGAGAAGATCAAACTGGGGTGGGGATTTCCCACCTTGTAAGAAGATTTCAGCACCTTGTTAGAAGTGTTCCTGGCTAAAGGACTTCTAGTCATTCACTTGGAATGCCACCCTGTTAAAGGATTTACAACAATCTCTTAGAACTACTCCACCTAGGAGATTTAACTAAAATCACCTATTAGGATCTTTCAGCATAGATCTTATGATTGGCTCTGGTTGCCTGATTAAAGATTAGATCCGTGTAGTGTCCTTCTTGATCCTCTCTGATCTGATGTGTCAATGTTTTATCCTCTAACCTTTGTTCTTCTCAAACTAATTCTGTAATTCACTCTTAATATCTTCTAAGTCTCCATGAATGCTCTATTTATGCATGCAAACTTCTCCTTTAATCCCTTTTGCACTCATCATGAAATTAGGGTTGTCATCCTCCTTAAGAAGACTAGAAGAATTAGGGTTAGGTATGAATCTATGGCTAAGATTCATCCTTATGGCCACTTAATCCTTCCCTTTTTCTAATTGGTTGCATGTAAACACATAGGGATTATGCAAATAGATTCATACTTATCTCAAAGAATCAAAATCTAACCTCATGTTAGATTAAAAATAGTTTACATAATTGTTTGTGCAATCACAAACAAGTATGTCCAATATGTGATACTTGACACTTGAAGTTACTTATGCTCAACACATACTATAATTCTATTTCTAACTCAGTGCCTAAATTTCTCAACTTCCACTGTGTTACTCAGCACTTGAATCACTCAACATGGTCTATCTGCTTAGCACTTGAGTGACTTGGCATAGTCTTGTATTTACATATTATACTCAGCATGCATTACTAGTTTGGCATAAACTAAGTAAATGTATTTAAGTGTGTTGACACTCAATTATCAAAGCTAATCTGAGATCAACACAATGTACACCAAAAATACCCAACAAACTTGGTAGCACGATTAGAAACTATACTCTTTGGTAGACTATGTAGTCTCACCACTTCTCTGAAAAAAAACTTGGCCACATGATTGCATCAATATTCTTCTCGTAGGGGATGAAATGTGCCATCTTTAAAAACCTGTTAAACACCACAAAAATTGAATCATGCCCTCATTGAGTCCTTGGTAATCCAAGAATGAAGACCATGCTAACATCCTCCCATGGCTTCTCTATGATTGATACAACTCTATTTTTTGCTTCAATCCTTTTTCCATCTAACATACTCTACAAATCTATACAAACTTCTTCAAATCTTACTCCAACTATGGCCGGTGATAATTATCAACAACCAAAGCAATGATCTTATCTCTCCCAAAATGTTCAACCAATCCTCAACTATGCTTCTCCTTGATGAGATTCTCTCTCATAGAAACTCTGGGAATGCAAAATTGGCTTTCTTTAAACATCATACCATCTTGGATTATGAAATCCAACCACTTTGTCATTATTGTGATTATGGGTGTTGCACACATTCCACATATTTTTATATTGTTTTGTTATATAATTTTGCACCTAGATGAATGTACAACATGTAAATATTCCCATGGGATATACTTGATGAGTTGTATTGTAACATTGCGATAATATTTTATGTAATTATTTAATATTGGAGAAAATAAATTAAATGTCCAATATAAAATATGGGGTCAATGGGTTAGGTAGTACATAGTTAATGTAATACCAGTTGGTAGTTTTGTAGAAATTTTTACTAACTAAGCAGCCACAAGGGTATTTGTAGAGACAAGAAAAAAGACATAAGGGAAAAAGGATAAAAGGAAAGTCAAGAAAGACAAGGCTTCACAAGTTAGCCAAGGGAGCATTTGTGAAGGTTGGAAGCATGTCATGGGATGTGTGGATTCCTACTTGTTCACATGTATTGCTTGGTTCTAGATATGGCTTTGAAGGATTCCATGGTTATATTGCAATGGTGATTTTGCTAAATAATATATGGTGATGGATGTTTTTGGAGGTTGAGTTTTTTCTCCCAATGAGGGTTTCCCAAGGTATATCTTTTATCACATTTTTGTGGGTATGTTGTCTATTCTCTTGCATGTGGATTTTAATTACATATATATTTCATATCTATAATGGATTATGTGAAAATGGTTATATTTTTTGTTGCAAGTTTTCTTACAAGTGGTATCAGAGCTATGGTTTCATTGTTGTAACCCTAGATTGAATCCATGGGAACACATGAGAGGATAAAAGAAAGGGCAAGATATGTAGGTTTTGTATGTTTTTTACTACAAATTTGAGGGTTTTGGATTTTCTATTATGATGGGATATTGACATATTTCTTGGGCATGTTAAATTTTTGGTCAAAAATATTTTTGAATATTTCATTTAAATGAGGGTTATAGGGGGTAGCTTATAGACTTGACCTCTTGGGAAAAAATAGACCTTGCCATTAGATTTAGGTTAGTTTTTTTCATAAATTTTGATATATAATATACCCTAGTTTGGCCATATTGATAGAAAATGCAAAAGATTTTTAGTTTCAGCTTGTGATGTTTGTCAAGTTTAATCCCATCATAATTTTCTTTGCCTTGAAAAAAAAGATCATCATGAAAATGGTAAAAATATAGTCTTGGAAAAATGACCATAACTTTCACTCAGGACATTAGATTTTGGACTTCTTATAGTCATTAGAATTTGGAGCACTACAACTTGGTGTAAGTTTGATTTTATGATTTTGACATTTTCTAGGTTTTAAGAGCCCAAAAGTTAGATGTTATTTATTTTGAGCAAAGATTAGAGCATAACTTGGGCATACAGAGTCAGATTTTTGACTTTGGTTAGTCAATGAAAATTTCTTGGAGAGCTCTACACATTGGCTCATATTTTCTATAGGTTTGGCATGATTTATTTAGTGGCATATTGATCCAAGTAGCTTATGATATATATTGACTATGGTAACATTGTGTATTTTGGAGATTCACATTTGATGTCATTGTATAATCAGTTCATATTTCAAATTTGTATCATGATGATATGATTATTAGTATTTGTTTTGGATATGTCTAATGACTTGTTGGGTCTACAAGTTATGCAGTGTTGTAAGCGGTCTATACTTATAGGTTGCATTTATGGCTTGGTTATGGGTTGTCTTTGCCCATTAATATTTCATTATTGATACATATTCAAATTGGTAGCTTGTATTTGGGTTGTCTATGCCCTTAGTCATATTTTTTTTTATTTTTCTTCATGTAGAGGGGATGAGATGTTGTTACCAAGTACAATCATGGTGGAGGATTATGGTTGACTATTTTATGTTGACAGGTTGGACACTTTGAGATTTAGTTGCTCAGTTAATGGATGTGATCATGGTGTCATGGGTTTTGGCATGACATGATTGGATGCATATGTACAACCTTGATGTTCACTAGTTTGGATTTCTGATTTGGTTATAGTGGTATATCTTTTTGGTTAAGGATCATGGTTATTTGGTTTCTTTTGAAGAGCTTATGATGTGCACTTTTATTTCTTTGATGGTTTGATGCATTGGTTGATTCTCATGGTTAGACAGTGATTTTTTTATCATGATGTCATGGATAGATTGGATATATGATTTAGTGGGAGCTTATGATAGTGATGAGGTGGTAGTGTAGGATTATTTCTTTGATTAGTTTGTATCTTCCTTGTTTGGAGATCTTGGTTTCACTTGGTATTGACACTTTGGTTGTGTGTGTGTATTTCTAAAGGATCTTCATGTAGCAAATGGATATTATGATGTCATGGGTCACTTGGTACCATGGTTGAGTGGGAATATTTTGGCATTGATATAATTATTGAGCTTTTTTAGATGTTGAAGGATTATCTTAGATCATGTTACTATAGAAGCTTCTTTGACATTTGCATGTTGCACTTAGTTCTTCATGGTGTGTGGATATGGTTGCATCTTGAGGACTCATGGGGTTCCTAGTAAATGTGTAGTTTTTATTTTTATTTTACATGGTATCCTTGGTGTTAGGATGGTTTCATTATTATTTCATGGTATACTCTTGATATGCATTTAGAGTTGTGACATGTTATGGTGTGTTTATATGGAGAATGATGTCCCTTTGGTTGAGATGGTTAAGATCATGTTTCCATGTTTTATGTTCTTGAGGCCATGGTTGAAAAATTGACATTGATCTTGGTTTGGTTTCTTGGTATTGATTACATTGATCATTTTTTGGATACTTCATGATATATCTATCTTGCATTTGGAGTTGGCATGGATTGATCAGTTATAGGTGCTCATGGATACTTGAAGATAGTGATGATGTTGATTTTTCTTGGATTAGAGAAGAATTTTTTGGGATAGTTGATGGTTCCAATAGAAATTTCGATGGGAATTCACCTAATATGAATTGAGAGGAGATTGTTCTTAGACAAGTTTTTTTTTGGAGACTTGGATATCTTGATGAACATTCTCATTCCCCACTCTTGGTCTACTTGGCAGTTTACTATTTGATAGATATAGTTCATTATTTCTCTTGGGTGCATTGTATTTGTGCTTGTCTTTCATGGATATGGATCTTCAACCATGGTACATGATTTTGTTTTGGAGGGTTCATTTGAGAGATGGTTTAGTATTGGTTATCTCCATGTGCATATGTTTTTAAGCTAGTTGAGTTTGGGAAATGGTTTTATATTAAGAATATTCCATGGATTAGGAATGGTTATTCCTTGGTTTAGGAATGATTTATGAGTTTGATCTTCTTGTGAGAGACTTACATCCATGATTTTTTAGATGGTATGGTTTGAATGTTGGTATGGCTTCTTGGTTGGGATTTAATAGAGGATATCATACTTGTATAGTTTACATCTAAAGGTGTGTGTAGAAGGATGTGATATAGGTTGTGATTTGCATGGTTTCTCTGTGGTCTTGGTTATCTCCTTGGATATTTGATTTCACTTAGATTGGATTTGAGATTGGTTAGATATTGTGATCACTTGTTTGTGCTAATGTACATAATGTGAGAGATGACATGGTTATTCCTTTATCTCTTTCCTTTGTTGGTTTTGGAGAACTTAGGAGAGTGTTGGAGACTTGTTATGAGATTTATTCTTGCAGGTTATGTATTTATGTATTGTGGGTATCTTTGATACTACATTGACTCACTTCTTTCATATGTTGTGAGTGTATTGGTTATAGATTTGACATTATCTTTTTTAGTGGGAGCTTCTTGGCATATATGTGGTAAGTATTTCTCTTGAGGATTTTGATTGTAGGTTACAGATTGGATATGTTGGTGATGTGATATTCACTTAGTATTATTATAAATAGATAATACTAAGAGGAGGATGAATTAGTATTCTACAAACATTTTCTCACAATTGAATATTGTTAATTACTTTATAACATGCATATGAAAATAAACCAACAATGTTGAATAGTAAATAAATCCATACACAAAGAGAACTCCTAACACCATATCTATTAACTAGGGAATGTTAGAAATAGGGATTACTAATAGGGGGGTTGAATTAGTAATCTACAAACTTTAATCATCAATTAGATACTATTTCTTACTTTAAACCATGCATAAAAAGTAATAAAGTACTGTTGAATAGTAATAGTAACAATGCACAAAGATAACTCATAACACCTTATTTTGTTAACTAGGGAAACCCTGGCCAAGGGAAAACCCTAGTGGGGATGATACCCACTACATAATATATTGATATATAAGTTCCTTGTTAGAGGATGGACTGTATTAGGAGTCAATGAGAAAATTTAGTATAAGGAGTCCTTGTTAGGAGAATTTGAATCCTTGTTGGGAGATTTCAACCCCATTAGGAGTTGTAGAATGGTAGATGCAAGATGAGCCCACTGCCCAAACATGCATTTCCAATTACAAGAAGAGCTCACTACCCAAACAAGTAATCAAAATTCTAGACTATAGGTGTTGTAACTTCTTCCTTGATTGATCTTTGATCTTTAGCTTGATCTTAGATCACAAAATAGTTTTCACAAAACTTCACATATATCATTCTTACAAAAGTTCGCATACAACTGCTCAACATTATAATTACATGATAGCACACTTCTTATCGCAAAATTTCCTTTGCATAAATACCATGCCTTTACACAAATTTCTTCTAGATTTGCTAAGACCAAAATATACATTTCCAACTTAGAGTAAACATCTAGGATGTCAGTCCTAATTGGACAAGTAATTATTTTGTAAACAAAATAATCCTTTCCTTCAATTCTCTTGTCTTGTTTCACTAAAACATGAATTATCTTTGTTCTGTATAGTTTGTACCAACTTCTAAGGTTATACACATCAACACCTTCATGTATACTATCTTCATCTAAGTTTTCTAGTCATGGTATGACATCAGCAACAAGTTATAAGCAAAACAATACACAATTTTATACCAAATTTTGTACTTAGACAATTTTCTGATTACCAAACACTAAGTATCTTTATTTTTGAGGTTTCCTAAGAATGTACATCATGTGTTACCATAAATGAAAATAATTACATATCTCCTTTAGCCAACTATCAACAATCTCCCCCTTTGGCATTGATGGCAACAAAATAGGCAAAATTGGCTAAGTTGAAAAAACTTTAACAAAAAAAAAAAATTATACTACATATGCTCCCCCTTAGAATATACTTTACAATCCTTTTTACCTATTGTATCTCTCCCCTTAAATGTACTTCTCCCCTTAAAAATATTAACAATTTTCATGTGTACTTCTCCCCCTTTGACATCAATGACAAAGGTCAAAATGTCAAAATTTGTCCAAAAACTATCAAAAATGTTGTCCTTCTACCTTAAGCTAGTATTATCTTCATGCAATAATCAAAATTTTCCTTAAGACTATTGATACCTTTAGTCCATGTCTTCTTCGTGGATTTAGAAGAGGTGAGAATTGCACATAAAGCATATGATGCAATCTCAACTACATTAAGATATGAATACAAAAAGTTAGAATAGGTGTCCTTGGCCTTGACACATTCCTCCAACTGTTTTTCAACAAAAGATATTTTCAAAGCAATAGACTCTCTAAAATCTGATATCCTCTTCAAAATTTGTTCCTTATAAAGTTCCAATTTCCTGATATCATTGTGAATACTAGCCACTTGTCCTTCAAAATCATCAACTTTACAAGATGGATGTTGAATATGGCTAGATAGAGCCTCTAGCTCACCTATCTTACCTCTAATCTGATTTTCAATATCTTTAGTTAGTTTATATGATAAATTACACTTAATATACAATATCTTCCCATCTTGTTGACACTTTTTAAGTTCCTTGATACAAGCATCAAGACCAACCAAATCATTCTTAATGTTCTAACAGATGGTGCTATACAAGTTAGCATCATGTGAAATTTGTGCCTTTTCTTCTACAACATTTAATAAGTTAGTGAATTCTTCATCAAATGACTTCAACACTACCTATGCCCTCTATTTTGGATCTAATTCTATGTGTTGTACTACTAGAGTACTATGCAATCTATCAGTAACCTTCATCAAGGTCTTTTGTAGGCTTTTTACTATTCTATTCTTCTAAATAGGCTTTGATAAGGATGAGATCAAATTAGTTTGATCATCATCATCATATGCTAAGCTAGCAAGTGAAAGTGGAGTAGATGAACTAGAAGGTTTAGTGTCATCCTCCCTTTGCTTCTTGGTTTCCTCTTTTACTCTTCTCTCTTCTTCTTTCTTTTCTTTTTATTTTCTTTCATTTTTCTTTCTTCTCTTCCTCTATTTTCTTTCTTATTTCTTCTTCTTCTATTCTCTTCTTTTCCTCCTCTTCCTTTCTTTTCTTTTCATCCTCAAGAAATTTCTACTTGGCCTCTTCTAATTTCTTCTTCTCTTCTTCAAGTAACCTCTTTTCTTCTTCAATTAGTCTTAGTTTGTCTTCAATATCCTCGGTATTAGGTTCATTAAGTTTGGAACCTTCAAATGGATTAGTATCATCAATGTTACTAGAAACATTGGTCTAATCTATCTGCATAGTGTCACCATTCATTAATACTTTTGAGGTTCTAGGTTTTGGTGGAGATGATGGCTTTGATTCTATTAAAATTTGGTTTATTGTTGCTGCAGTCTCACTTTTTAATTTATTTTTCTCAGCCACCATAAACAAAAATGGTCTTACTTTATTTCTTAAGTAAGGTGCAAGATTATTCAACAATCTCTTAATCTCTTCTTCATCATCAGTCTTGCAAATAGTTCTTAGCATAGACTACCAAAGTTCTAAATCTTCTTCTCTTGCAAGTGTCTTCTTCTTAATAAGTCTATCATAGAATTTCTAGTCTACTGTTCTCTCAATATCCTTCAATTTCATATTGTTTTCTATAATGTATCTCATAGTAGAGATATCAATTTGATACTTCTCAAGATTTTTATACAAATCATAAAATTTGTTCATTTGAACAAAGTTACCTTCATTAGCAATAGCTGTGTTAATCTTTTCTATCATCAACCTCCATGGTTGCCGATCTTTTCCTACCAATTGCTTTGTTGTTTTCACCTTCTCTCCTTTCTTTACTTCTTGTTCTTATCCTTCTTCATTGCTACATTTGACAATTGTCAACAATGTCTTTTACCTTTTGGCTAGTCTAGTGGCTTGTTGCTTGACCCTTTTTGTCTTTGTGGTCATTGCTTCCACTAAGCTTTTTGATTTTCTCTTCAGTTCACTAGGTTTCACATCTAACATTGCTACATATGGAATGCTTTGTTCCAAAGATGTTTGTACAAAAAATACTGATAAAGGTTGCACATTTAGTATTCCTTGTTTCATGGTTTGCCTAACTACCTTAGATTCACTCTCAATCATATCAGCCTTTGATAAAGCTTTCTTCATGATAAACTCTATCTTCTTGTGTGATGCCTTCTCCAAGGTTTCTTGATGAGTTGACTAGGTAATCTCATCATAAGTTCCAAATGTATATTCTACTTTATCATTCTCTAATTTCAACAATAAATCAATATAAGCAACTACAATATCATCATTCAATTCATAACCCAAGGGATCAAGAAATGTTTCTCGAGGTTCTACTACTTAAATATAAGTATAATCTATATCAACCATAATGCAAATATCTTCTTTAAATTTTTCTACAATTGTAGGTGCAATTATGAATCTCTACCTCATTTCATTATGAAATGTCTTCATTATCAAGTTCCCACTATCCAATATCTTATCTACATGATGTCTTCCACATACTTATGTGATCTTTTCCATTGTATATCTATCACTAATCATTATATATATGACTAATAAATATGAAAATATTTTAAGTATATGAAAGAATATGTGATTGATTAGTGACTGAAATCTAAACACACTATTCTTAGTCATCTTGATCTTTTCTAGGTTCTCAAGTAATTGGGATTTTAGAATTTCACTAAGGTTAACTTGTTTCTTCTCTACAAATATCTTATATGTTGTATATATGAATCTAATTGATAATTCATCAATCTTTTAGCTTGCACATATAGAGTAGGCACTAATTCTACTCATAAATCTTACATTATCTTGCTTGATGGTGCTGATCACCATAGCCTTTCCATTATACATTGCTTTGATAGAACTCTCAAATTTCTTTTTGACCATTTTCTCACCTATAGGTATGTTTTCTTGTTTACTAAGACTAATTACCTCATAAATAAGGTTTTCATAAATATCAATTACATTATCTTGCATTTGTAGTTTTCCATCATATATCCTACTTAATATGATTTGTGTCTATTCATCTATGTCCAATTCATGGTAGAAATGATATTTGAATAGGTATAGCTCCTTTAAACATTCAAATCATGGCTTCACAGCCACATTCTGATTGAAAACTAATTCCATATCCTTGTTCATGTATTTACTCCCAATAGATTCAAATTTACTATTCAGATAACTTCCTGCATCTTCCAAATATACTACATTGTTTGGAGTAATGTATAACATTGAGTTAATGTTTCCTTTAGTAGGTTTAATGAAAATAATATTTTAATTAGGTATATCCTCATTCTCAATTTGTGTTCTACTGACATATCTTCACTTCTAATAAATATAAGCTTTTACCAAACAAATTTGTGGAAAAATGATAAAATATCTCTTTTTAAAAAATAGGGTTTTCTTTGAGATTGCCTTGATAAGTTGCTTATGAGTGCTCTTCACTTTGGATGTATTTGCAATGAAGTGAAAATAAATTACGTACTCCATTTATTCCATCAACTTCAACTTGCATTAATTGTGTACTTTGATAACACAAAAAATATGTAAATTACATTTTGTAATCAAATAATTGCTCAAGATCATCTATCTGATCTTCAAATGCCACCCGAGGTTTACTATAGCCTTCTTTCATCATGAAAATGTTCCTCAAGACTTTGCTTCATGAAATTCTCTGCAAAAACATAGTTTTCATCTTCTACTATAGAATTAACCTTTTCTATAATGTTAATAACTCTTAATTCATTCATAACTTGTTTAGAAAAACTACAAATTACAAGAAAGTTTAGCTACCATCTAAACATAAGTGGATCCACCTTTTCCCAAATTCACTACCTCTGATTCAATATCAGAATGAAGTTCTCAATTTTTGATGTAATAAACAAGCTTAATTCAACTTAGTTGAATCAAACTCAACAATTGACTTTGATCTTCCTATCTCATCATCAACTAGCTTTTATTTTGAGATATCTACTCCTTTTACAAATGCCTCATTGAGTTCTTCACAAAGTTCACTAACTACATTTCTTTGTTCCTCATTGTCTCTGTTAGCTCCAAAGTTTCTTTCATGGTTCCTTCTATTCCCAAAGTTTTTACCATTGTTCCTTCTATCTCCAAAGTTTATTTCCATTTTTTAATACTTTGTAGTATGTCTAAAGTTGTTGCATAACTAACATACTGGTGCTTTTCTTCTAGGATTTTGTTAATCATCAGGTGCATGGAAATTCCAAGCAATGTATCCAAAGTTGTTACACTTATAACACATGATTTGTCTTTTATCTGCATAAGATCTTTGCTCTCTCGATGTCCTTTTATTAGATCTTCTTCTATCTGCAGGGTTAGTATTTCTAGACATTCTACTATTCCTTCTATCATTATCACTTAGGTTTCCTACAATCAATGGCTTTATGAACCATACCATGACAATTATGACAATAAAAATCCTTAACATGATTAAATGACTTATTTGTACAATCTCTTTTCATATGACCTATTTCATTACATGAAAAACACTTACCTCTAAATTCATACCTAGTTTCCTTAGGAGATTCCATTTGCTTTGGTTCATCCAAAATTTCAACTTCCTTGTCATGTCCAACTTCTTTGGATTTATCAGAAGATTGATTGGATTCAATCTTATCATTAGATTTATCTTTTTCTTTCGGATCTAATCTAATGTCTAGTTTCTTCACAGACATATTAATTAGATAACCAAGACTAGTCTTATCATTTCTAGGAGTAACCTTAGATAGAAATAATAGTTACATGAAAATATAATCAATACCAAAAAATAGTAGATCACATAAAAGAGAACACAAGACACCAAGATTTAACATGGTTCACCCAATCCTCAAGCTACGTCCACCAATAGCATGTCCAATATTATTATTATCTAGTGATTACAAATTGATTACAATCTGTAACCCCTTACAGCTCAATACCACTGCAAGAAGCTATAATATCACCATTCATGATGAAATCACTAACCTTAAGCCTTTTTATACAATCTTTTTCCACTGAGAAAATTAGGGTTAGAATAATAGAAAAATAGTAGATGGATCCTTTTACAATATAAGGGCATTTTTTGCTTCGGGGGTGCTGCCCCCGAAAACCCTCATGGGGTCATTTCCCCTCAACCCCACCCTATACTACAATAGGGAGCACACCTAGGGCCCTACCCCATGACCCCATAGAGGAACTAACCCTTGACCTCATCTTTGGGGTGTTCTCCCCAAACCCCCTGTAGAAATAATATTGGGAGAAAACCACACCACATAAACCTTTGAATCTGATTAGGCTCCATGTCACAAAAATCTTCTACTCAGAGACTGATCAGACTCTACAACAATAACCTCCCACTTTGAGACTGATCATAGCACTGCTAAACCTATAACTCCCACTGGAATATATCAAACTACCCTAGAATTTTTTGTTCTTTTATTCTATTCAGTCAAGAAGACCAACCCAAGTTGAAGAGGAATTCAACTTCTCCCTTGGGTAAAAGCACAGATCTATGTCACCATTTAGGATACCAAAACCTATTTTGGTCAAATCTCATTTCTCTATCAAAACTCAATTTTTTTCAAAAACTAAAAATACCCTTTTATAGATCTCAGATTCAATATCATCATTATGCAAAAAAAATTTTGTTTTGATTAGTTATAATATGTTATAATTTCAAAATATTATAAGTTGATATTACAACATTTCAGAAGATACTCCCTCAAAAAAAGGAAAAAAAATAGTAAATCATACCCAAAAAAATAAAAAATTATATTTATCTATAGAGAGAGTCTTGTTCATGAATATGTAGTTTTTTTTCAAGAAGGTGTAGATTTGATATAGAGGTTTTGATGGGAGGAAAAAATTATTAGATTTCATAAGGTCAAGCTTGAGTACTTATAACAAAGAAAATATACATCAAAAATAATTATTTTGTTTTTTGTTCCCTAGCTATACATGTCATTTATAAGCTATCTTCAAATCGGAACAAAAAAAGATGATTTGCATTTACTTGTTTGATAGGAATTGCGTCCTATATTTTTTATAGTTAAAAAAGGGACTTCAAAATAAAAGAAAATGAATAAATTCTTATTCAAAAAAATAATAAAATTATAGGAATAAAATTCATCCAGCTCTACACATTTTATCAGTTTACATCATCTTCAAATTCTAAACATAAATACCATTTGTTTTTTCATTAATGTTGAACTATCACATTCTGATATCATGTTTCTTTATAAAAAGGTGACATGGGTTTGTGACTTTACCCCCTTATCACTACCTTTGTAAACATATCCATTGGATTGCCATTTGTATGTATCTTCTCCAGCTTTAACTATCCATCATCCAAAACTAACTAAATGAAACAGTACCACAGCTATATATGTTTTGTCTTTAAATGCATAGCTGAATTCTTTGCAAGATGAATGGCACTCTAACTATATAGAAACAAATAATTATCCTTCTAAGGGTGTCCCAATTCTTCCAAGAATAACTAAATCCATATCATCTCCTTAGCTTCCTCTATAGTAGCAACATACTCTATCTTTGTAGTGGATAAAGTATTAACATTCTGTAACCTAGAAACCAAGCACATAGTTGCCCCACCAACAATAAATACATAACTTGTAGTACTTCACCTGTTATTAATATACCCTACCAAATTTGAGTCAACATAGCACTATAAATCAGTAGTAGATCCACCAAAGTGTAAACACTTGCTAGATGTTCCTCTCAAATATTTGAGAATCCATTTAATTGCACTCCAATGCTCAAGCCCTAGATGACTCATATACCTACTAACGAATCCCACTACATGTGCATTATCTGGCCCTTGTACATGCCATAGCATACATCAAGCTTCTGATAGCTAAAGCATAAGGTACCTTGGACATCTTATCCTCCTCTTCTTGTGTTTTGGGATACATCTCCTTAGTCGACTTCAAATGACTAGGTAAAGGTGTGCTGACAGTTTTAGCATGCTCCATAGAGAAACATTGCTACACCTTCTCAATATAATTAGCCTGAGAATGCCAATTTCTTGTTCTTCCTATCTCTACAAATCTTCATACCAATGATTTTTTTTTTCCCCCAAATCCTTCATAGCAAGTGCATGTGTTGACTAGCATTTCAGCCCCTTAATATGATCCATGTTAGACCCAACTACAAGCATATCATCAACATATAAATATAAAATAATGTAGTTGTTTTCATCCAACCACTTAAAATAAACATAATGATCTGAATGACACCTGCTATATCCATGCTCATGCATAAAGATGTCAAATTTTAGATACCATTGCTGAGGTGCTTGCTTTAAGCCATATAAACTTTTCTTCAATTTGCACACTAAGTTCTCCTTACGTTTGACCTCAAATCCCTATGGCTAAGCCATATATATCTCTTCACCCAAATCACCATGAGGAAATTTTGTTTTAACATCAAGCTACTCCAAATGAAAATCTTCAATAGCCATAATAGTTAAAATAGTGTGAATATAAGTCATTTTAACAATAGGAGAGAATATCTCATCAAAATCAATGCCCTTTTTTTGTGCAAATCCTTTTACAACTAACTTGGCTTTAAATCTTTTCTTACTTCCATCCTCTTCTTTCACCCTATAAACCCATTTATTTTGTAAAGCCTTTTTACCTACAAGCAACTTACATAAATCTCATGTCTTATTTCTTAGCAAAGAGTCCATTTCTTCTTTCATTGCAGACTCCCACTAAATCTTTATATCCACTTACACAACTTCATCATAACATTCAAGTTCACTAGCATCAGTAAGTAAAATAGAATACAAGGAAGGAGAAAATCTTTTTGGAGGTCTTTTTAGCTTTGTGTAACATCTAACATTCACTAGGGTGTGTGGTATTTGTTATTGCGGTTGTTGCACATCATGAGGAATTGTTGGAACATTAGCTTTTGGAGTATCATCCAACACTATATAATCATTTTCTTTCTTCTCATGTTGTTGCAACAAAACTTTGCACAACACTTTCTCATTGAATATGACATCTCTACTTCTTACAATTTTACGATTTTCAAAATTCCAAAGCCTACAACCAAATTCATTGATGCCATATCCAAAAAATACACATTTATTTGACATAACTTTCAACTTGGTTCAATTTTCAAAATCTATATGAGCAAATATTTCACAACTAAAGGTTCTGAGAAAAGAATACCTCACCTTCTTACTAGTCTATGCTTCCTATGGAATACCACAACCCAAAGGAGCAGAGGGACCTCTATTAATCAAATATACAACAATATTAATAGCCTCTGCCCACATATTTAAGGGAAACCCTGCATGCAACCTCATGCTTCTTGCACACTACATTATAGTCTTATCATGCATTCAGCCACTCTATTTTCTTGTGGAGTCCTTGGAATAGTTTTCTATCTATGAATACCATTAGTAGAGAAATAATCTTCAAATTCATGACTACAATATTCACCAACATTATCAAATCTGAGAAATTTTAATTTCTTTCCAATCTCATTTTCAACCAAGTATTTCCATTTCTTAAAAGTTTGAAATACATCAAATTTTTGTCTACGGAAATAAACTCATACTTTTCTAGTTGCATCATCAATAGCTGTAACATAATAATGAAAGCCATCAAGGGAAGATACTTGAGCTGGTCCTAATACATCTATATACACAAGCTCTAATTTCTTACTTTTATTTTCCTTTCAAGTCTTCACAACACTCACTCTCTTTTGTCTTCCATACACAAAATTTTCATAGAAATCCATATTGACACATTTCAAACCTAGTAAAAATTTCTTTGAATGAATTACTTTCATACCTTTCTCACTCATGTGCCCAAATATATTGTGCCACAACACTATATCAGAATCTACAATAGTTATTTGTTATCCCTAGTCAAGTGCAACAACTATTTCTAAACATTCTTTTTTCTCTAAATCAATCACAGTTGAAGGAACAATATGACTTATACAAAGATATAAGGTGCCTACTTTCACACCATTTGCTACTACCAATTTTTATCATTTAATTTAACTACAAAACCCTCATCACTGAGTCACCCTGCTGAAATTAAATTACTACTCAGCCTTGGAACATATCTTACCTCATGTAGTAACCAATGATTCCCATTTTTTAACTTAATCTTAACTTTTTCCTTTCTAACAATCTAACAAGGTTCATTATCTCCTAAATAAACAAGGCCAAAATCCCCTTGGACACAATCAATAAAATAACCTCTATAAAGTGTGGCATGAAATGAAGCACC
This sequence comes from Cupressus sempervirens, assembly GCA_028749045.1. NCBI lineage: Eukaryota > Viridiplantae > Streptophyta > Pinopsida > Cupressales > Cupressaceae > Cupressus > Cupressus sempervirens. Next base: position 220,964,616 of record CM053783.1, read on the forward strand.
AAAATTTAAAACCCATGAATCATCAACACTTTTGAAAGAAAGAAGCAAAGCATCATCTTTGGATTTGTTACTTACCACATTTACCTCCTTGTTCCCTTCTAGTTTACCTCCATTTTTTTTCACTCCAGCAATCTTTGTTCTTATGCCCTGATTTCTTACACTACCAACAATCTCTTGGTCCTCTGGATTGAGACCTCTACCCCTTTGACTTTCCTCTTGATTTCCCATAATTTTTAGAATTATTTCATCTCTCAGTTGTTCTACCTCTACTTTGTGCATTCAAAGAAATTTCTAATGTAGATCCACTTGAGGTTTTCCTATGAGTTTCTTTACTCAAAATAACACCGATCACATCATCATATTTTAGGGTACTAGATCCAAAAATAGAATTACTCACAGCCATTAGCAAGCCATTATAAGTTTTAGGAAAAGAACACAAAATCAAGAGAGCCCTAATTTATTCATCAAAATTGATACCCATAGAGGATAACTAACTAGTAATAGTATTAAACTCATTTAAATGATCTGCAACAAATCCACCTTCTCTCATGTTCATATTAAATAAATGCTTCATGAGAAATACCTTATTTGAAGCAGAGGGCTTTTCATATAATTTCAGTAAGGTTTGGAATAACTCTTATGTCATCTTTTCTTTTGTAATATTAAATGCCACCAATGGTGTTAGGCATAATCGAATGCTTCCAAGTGTCTTTCTATACAAAAGATCTGAGTCATCATTTGTCATAGATCCCTGATTCTTGGTTTTTCCAATTCCAATGGCTTCCATGAATCCTATTGATAAAGATAGTCCTCAATTTGCATTTCTCATAATTGAAAGCTATGCCCATTAAACTTGTCAACCCTCAACTTAATCTTGTTTGCCATCACTCTCACTCAACCATGAGACTCCCACTCAATCATGAGACCTTCCAGCAGAGAATTGCAAAAAAAACCAATGATGGTCTGGCTAAAAAAACTAAAAATAAAATGACAACAACCTAGCTTTAATACTACTTGTTAGGATTAACCTCAAACATAAATAACAATTATATGCAAATATAACCAATACCAGAAAATAGTAGATTGCATAAAAGAGAACACAAGCCACCAAGATTTAACGGTGTTCACCTAATCGCTAGGCTACATCCATCAACAACAAGTCCAATATTAGTATTATCTAGTGATTACAACCTAATTACAATCTATAATCCCTTACAACTTAATACCTTTTAAAGAAGCTACAATATCACCATTCATGATGAAATCCCTTAAGCCCTTTTATACAAGCTTTTATTTCTTACAAAATTAGGGCTAGAATTATAAAAAAATAGTAACCGATAGCTCTACCAATATAAGGGCATTTTTGGCTTCAGGGGCACTGACCCCAAAAACCCCCATGGCATCATTTCCCCTCGACCACACCCTATACTGTGATAGGGAGCACACCTGGGGCACTACCCCAAGACCCCGTAGGGGGGCTACCCCCAAAACCCCAGTAGAAATAATATGGGGAAAGAACCATGCTGAATAAACCTTCGAGTCTAATTAGGCTCCATATCAAAACAATCGTAAGTAGGTCTTTGTATTGACATTGAATCATCAAGCTTTTCTTTGCTAGAATAAAGCTTCTCAAGTTGTTGCTTGCACTAAGTTAATTCACCTTTCATGATAGTATTGTAAGTTTATGAAGTTCTTCATGATCTTCTTTTAATGTTTCAAATTTAGGTGTTTTCTTTGCCAGACTTTCTCTCAGATCTACATTCTCATTCTTTAATTCAGATTCAACTTTGCTAGGATCATTTCTCAAAGTCAACTTTAGATTTGTAATCTTCAATTCATGCTTCAAGATCTTGTACTATGTCTTTAGCTTTGAATAATCATTATCACTATCTCCAAATTTAGTAGGTTTAGGCTTGGATTGGAGATGTTCAATCTTTTCCTTCAATTAACCAATGTATACTTTAGATTCTTCATATCTTTCTTTTAGCTTATCTCTTTCTTTAGTAAGGAGATCAATTTTTTCAAGAGCCTCTTTAAGGTTCTTTATCAACTATTCCATATCCATATGGATCTCACTCAAGTCATTAAGTCTCTTTAAAGTAATTGTTCTTTGATAATAATTGATAGAAATAGGGATTACTGAAGGGGGTGAATTAGTACTCTACAAACTTTAGTCGCCAACCAGATATTATTTCTTACTCTAAACCATGTATAACAAAGTAATAAAGTAATGTTGAATAGTAACAACAAAGTAATAAAGTAATGTTGAACAGTAACAGTAACCATACACAAAGATAACTCATAACACCATATTTTGTTAACTAGGGAAACCTTGGCCAAGGGAAAACTCTGGTGGGGATGATACCCATTAGATAATATATTGATATATAAGTTCCTTGTTAGAGGATGGACCCTATTAGGGGTCGATGAGAAAATGTCCTTGTTAGGAGACTTTGAATCCTTATTGGGAGATTCTAACCCTATTAGGAGTTGTAGAACAATAGATGCACCCAAACATACATTTCCAATTACAAGAAGAGCTCACTACCTAAACAAGTAATCAAAATTTTTGAGTATAGGTAATGTAACTTCTTCCTTGACTGATCTCTAATCTTCAGCTCGATCTTAGATTACAAAATAGTTTTCAAAAAACTTCACATATATCGCTCTTACAAAATTTTGCATACAATTGCTCAACATCATAATTATATGATAGGACACTTCTTACCACAATATACTTTTCCAACTTAGACTAAACATCTAGGATGTTAGCCCTGATTGGAAAAGTAATTTTTTTATAAACAACATAATCCTTTCTTCAATTCCACTATCTTGTTTCACTAAAACATTAATATTTTTGGTCCATACACTCTGTACTAACTTCTATGATTATACATGTCATCATCAACATGTATAATATCTTCATCTAACTTTTCTAGTCATAGTATGACATCGACAACAAGTTATAAACAGAACAATACACTACTATATACCAAATTTTGTACTTAGACAATTTTTTGATTACCAAACACTAAGTATCTTTATTTTTGAGATTTATTATAAGCATGTACATCATGTGCAGCCATAAATGAAAAAAATTACATATCTCCTTTAGCCAATTTTCAATAGGGAAACTGTGGCCAAGGGAAAACCCCAGTGGGGATGGTACCCACAAAATGACCCACTAAATAATAGAATCATGTAAGGATATTGTGTTGGAAGATTGGAGAGATTGTTGGAAGATTGGTTTGATGATGATATGTTACATTTGTGATTGATTTTTTTATTGATGTCAACAAAGTATATTTGATGTCTTTTGTGGTATCTAATAGAAGAACAATAGAAAGATCAAGTTGGTATGGATGGATAGTTGAGCATGATAACCACCCAAGGTTATGGGAGATAATTTTGAGTATCTAGTATATGTAGTTAATGTTAGAAGTAGAAAGGATAAGTATAGAAGAAGTTATGTAAGTTATGGTGATGTTTGTTTTGAGATAGAGTTTACAGAGGCATTTTTTGGTAAACTTGTTATATCTCTTAGTAGAGTTGATATCTTGAGGATTAAGGTTGAGGGCTATTGGATACAATTTTTCAATTGTGTGTTGTCTTTGATGTTACACAAATGTCATATCAGTTAGTAGATAGTATCTACCGAGCTCAATTGGTCAGAAAAGATATTTTTTAAGTCTAATGAGCATTTCTAGAAATTACTCTGTGGAAATAGTTTCCATTGAGCTCACTTGAGCATCAAAAGATTTTTTGGTAGAAGTAGTGTTAATCGAGCTCACATGGTTAACAAAGAAAAGTTAGTGATTATCAAGTTCACTTGGTCTCCAAAGGTTTTTGCAAAGTTTGTAGTGTTAACCGAGCCTCTGTTGGTTAACACAAGAAATTAGTTTAGGAACAGTATTTATCGAGCAAGGTCGGCTAATGAAGGATTTTTTTATTTTGGAAAATAAAGTTTAATTGTTTCAAGTATTAATTCTAGCCGACTGAGGCAATGATTATTGGAAATTGTAAGTTTTAAATGAGAAGACTTGATAATCTAAAAGGTATATATGAAAGGTCAAGTTGAGAATTCTAAAGTGTAATGAGCAAGCATGCAAGTGTATTGATTGAAGAAGAATGTGTAAGCGAACTTTGAAGGATGGTCAGATATCCTTGAGGAGCAGCAAAGTTTTATTTGATTAGGAAGGATCTAGTGAAGCAAAATAGAGATCTATATCAAAAATTCAATTGCATCTCATTCAGGTCATTCATTGTTACATTCTCACAATTGTAGCAATGATTCTTAAATCTCTTAACATAGTTGGTTTAGTAACCATTTGTAAATCCTTTAACAAGGTGATAATTCTATTGAATTATTCTAAAGACCTTTTGCAAGGCCACTCCTTATAGGGTGATTAAATTCTCTAACAAGTTTACACCTAACAGTGTGTTTTGTAACCTTAAACTAGGTTGGCTTCTAATAGGGCTCACTTTAGAAGAGTGAAAATTAGTAGCTAGTTACTTAGTGGTTTTTCTCATATTGGGTTTCCATGTTAAAACTTGTGTCTCATGTGTTCATATTATTTCTTTCATGGTTAAATGTTAATCATTGTAAATGCTTAAATATTTGTAAAAGTTAACATACACTACATCTATTGAGTTACAACTTTTTTCTGTATGTTTACTGAGTGACAGTAGTAACTAGTCCCCCCTCGGTTACTCCGTCTATATTTCCAATAGAGGACATGAAGAAGACATGTTGAGGATGACATGGCTAAGCTCACTCATCATAATATTGCATGTATGAAAAGTTATTCAAGTTGAAAGGAAAAAGATTAAGGTTATCACTAAGTTTAACATGTTCTTAATGTGGTCCTATAATTATTAATTGAGAAGGACTACTAGCCAACTCAAGGAATTGTTTTATGGACTTGGTATAAAGGAAGAAAATTTTCTTTTATCATGTAATGGATGAATGAAAATTGTGAATGTTCAATAAGTAGCAGAGAGTGTGAAATGTGAAGTTGAGAAAACTAGTGTGGAAGTGAAGGAAACTTCATTGCTAAGGTTTTGCTGAGTGATGCAAGGTTTGGTATTTGGATCCAAGGTTTGTGACCTATTCTACAAGGTCTGACAGTGAATTGTCTAGTTGACAAGATAGAGGAAAGAAGAAGATATTAGTAAATTACTTTTTTGAGTAGTGAGCTCTTCTTATAGTTGAAATTGCATGTTTGGGTAGTGGGCTCTTCTTGCATACATTACACCACAACTCCTAACAAGAATGAAATCTCCTAATATGGACTCATTATACTAAATGTTGTAATAGACTCCTAATAGGGTCCATCCTCTAACAAAAAATATTTATATTAGTACATCATCTTGTGGGCACCATTCCCACCTGGGTTTTCCCTTTGATCAAGGGTTTCCCTAGTCAACATATCTGGTGTAATTGTCTATGTGCATCTTGTTATGTTTATTGTTTACTTTGGTTGAATGGTTAAGTTTAAGGAAGATAAATGTTTTAATTGTTGGATAATTGATTCACCACACCTCCCCCCCCCCCCCCCCCCTCTTAGTTATCTTGGTGGACTATTGTTTCTAACAATTTGTATTAGAGCATCAGGTCCTTGAAGAAAATTTTTAACAACTTTGTAAGATCCATGGTGAACATGTTTAGGAAAGATAGTCCTACATCTGACAGAAGAAATGTTGACACCATGTTATGGAAATTCTTTGTGAGTTATCAGATTTGTGTAAAGAATAGAATATTGAATTTATAGATCCAGAATCCTTCTGTTGTATATAAGAGAAATGCAAAAAAAGTGAAGATAGATCCAGAATAGAAGAAGACTTAAAGATAAAGGAAGGTATTGATCTACTTACAAAGAGAGAACTTGAAGGTATGAAAATTTTCATTTTTTGGACATGTAAAGAGTTTGGTCATTTTTCAAGTAAATGTCCTAAGAGATTGAGAAAAGCTAGAAAGAATCTGCTTTCTAATAAAGTTGAGGAATTTAGAGAAAGTATGGAAAGATCCTTGAAGGATTGTGTTAATGAGTCTAGATTGGTTAATGAAGAACAAGTAATAGAAGAGACTATTATGGAAATTGGAAATGTGACAATTGATGAGAAGTTCAGAATACAAGAGAGAATAGTTGATTATAATTTAGATGATGATGTTATTACTAAGCCAAGGAATGATGAGGTATTTCTTGAGACTGACAATGATTTGTAGAATGAAGGAGAGCCAAAGAAAGAACAAATATTGGAATCTTCAGTAGAGCAAAGAGTTGAGATAACAAATCCTACTTTAGGAAAGAACATGATAAAGAATCACCCATTCGAATAGATCATCAAAAGAAAAGATAGAGGTGTGATGACAAGAAGTAGAGTGAATGAAGAACTATGCTTGATATCTCAAGTTGAGCCTAACAATGCAGATGAAGCATGTAAAGATGATTATTGGAAACAAGTTATGAAAGAGAAATTGGATTATATAGTAAAGAATGAGACATGGGAATTGGTCCCTAGAACAGTAGACAAGAATGTGATAGGAACTAAATGGGTATTCAGGAATAAGATGAATGAGCAAGGAGAAGTTGTAAGAAACAAAGCAAGATTGGTATGTAAAGGTTACTCATAGCAAGAAGGAATAGATTATGAGGAGACTTATGCTCCAGTGGCTAGAATAGAAGTAGTAAGATTGTTCAGAGCCTATGCAGCACAGAAGAAATTCAAAGTATATCAGATGGATTTCAAGTCAACATTTCTAAATGGAGAACTTGAAGAAGAGGTATACATTGAGTAGCCTAAAGGATGCTCTTTGACAGATGATAAGGACATAGTATGCAGACTAAGGAAAGTATTGTATGGATTGAAGAAAGCACCTAGAACCTGGTATGCAAGGTTAGACAAGCTTTTGACAAAGCTTAGATATAGAAAAGGTATGGAAAATAGTAATCTGAATTGGAAAGAAACTGATGATAGTTTGATGATTTTAGTAATATTTTTTGATGACATTATATTTGGAGGAAATGATGAAGAAAGTAAGTAGTTTGTAAAAGAAATGAAGAAAGAATTTGAAATGAGTATGATAGGAGAGATGAAATATTTCCTAGGATTGTAGATTGTACAAAATAAAGAAGGAATCTTTATTTCTCAAACTAAGTAAACTTGTTCGAACACCTATTGTAACTGGATACAAGTTATCTACTAAGGATGAGACATCTACTATTGAGTATAAGAAGTACAAATCTATGATTGGAAGATTGCAATATCTGACTCACATAAGGCTGGATATAGTAAATGTAGTTGGAATTTTTGCAAGATCCCAGGTTGAACCCAAAGAAGCACATTATGTAGTAGTGAAAAGGATATTTAAATATCTGAAAGGAACTTCAAAATTTGGATTATGGTATGAAAGATCTAATGATTTTACTCTAAATGCTTATACTAATGTAGATTGGGTAGGCAGTATGGATGATAGAAAGAGCACCAGTGGAGGAGCCTTCTTTCTTGGAGGAAGATTGGTTTCTTGGTTAAGAAAGAAGTAGGATTGTACATCTCAAACTATAGTAGAAGTAGAGTATGTTGTAGTAGCAAATAATTGCAATCAATTTATTTGGATGAAGTAGTTGCTGAAGGATATAAGCATAGAAATTAGTGAACTTGTTGTTATACATTGTGACAACACAAGAATGATAAATATGTCTAAGAATATAGTATTGCACTCAAGGACTAAGAACATATCTATTAAGCATCAAATGTTGAGAGAAAAAGTTGCAAAAAAGGAAATCAGATTGGAGTATGTGAGCACAAAAGAGTAGATTGCAAATATATTCATTAAGCCTCTTCCCAAAGAGACTTTTTAGTATTTGCAAGGTATTCTTAGGGTTATGCCCCTTCCCACATTAGAATAGAAGATGCAAGAGTGCATCAATCTACGGTGACAGAGCACCATTGTTTGTTTGGACTAGATGTTGATGCTTTCTGTATGGGGGAGTATCTGAGATGGATAGAGTCATCTAGGAATCTTATTGATGATTGTTTTGAATAGTGTCTTTTGACACTCAAGCTAGTAAGCTGTTGTAGAGTTTGATGCAGTGATGTTGGTTGCTGAAACATTTAACATTGATGTCAATGAAGGAGAAGTTTGGCATGAAAAATAGTATGTTAATGGGGGAGAAGTATTGCATGAAAAAATCATGCTAAAGGGGAGAAGTTTGAGTTTATAGTATTTTTTTTGGTATAAAGCACATTGAGGTATATCAATGGGGGTGTATGATTGATAAAGAGGATTTGAAGACAAACAATCTTTTGTTGGTATTCCTGGAACTAGATTTTTTCATCTACAACATCATCAATGCTAGAGGGGGAGATTGTTTGAAGATTGCAGAGATTGTTGGAAGATTGGTTTGATGATGATATGTTATATTTTTGACTGAGTTTTTCAATGATGTCAACATAGCATGTTTGATGTCTTTTTTCATATCTGATAGAAGAATAGCAGAAAGATCCAGTTGGTATGGATGGATAGTTGAGCATGATAACCACTTGAGCTTATGGGAGATACTTCTAAGTATCTAGTATATGCAATGTTGGAAGTAGAAAGGATAAGTATAGAAGAAGTTATGTAATTTTTGGTGATATATGTTCTGAGATAGAGTTTATATAGGCATGTTCTAGTAAACTTGTTATATCTCTTAGCAGAGTTGATATCTTGAGGAACAAGGTTGAGGATAGAATACATGTTGAGGATGACATGGCTAAGTTCACTCATCATAATATTGCATGTAAGGAAAGTTATTCAAGTTGTAGGTCGAAAGATTAAGGTTATTGCTAAGTGTAACGTGTTCTAAATGTGGTCCTATAATGAGTAATTGAGAAGGACTAACAACCAACTTAGGAAAAAAATTTATGGACTTGGTATAAAGGAAGGACATTTTCCTTTATCATGTAATGGATGAATAAGAATTGTGAATGTTTGATAAGAAATAGAGAGTGCGGAATGCGAAGTTGAGTAGAGCAGTGTGAAAGTGAAGGAAACTTCATTGTCAAGATTTTTCTGAGTGATCTAAGGTCTGTTATTTGGATCTAAAGTTCATGACCTAGTCTACAAGGTCTAATAGTGATTGGTCTAGTTGACAGGATAGAGGAAATAAGAAGATACTAGTAAATTACTTGTTTGAGCAGTGATCTCTTCTTGTAGTTGAAATTGCATGTTTGGGTAATGGGCTCTTCTTGCATACATTATACCAAAACTCCTAATAGGATTGGAATCTCCTAATAGGGATTCAAAGTCTCCTAAAAGGGACTCATTGTACTAAATTTTTCAATAGACTCCTAATAGGGTCCATCCTCTAACAAGGAATATTTATATTAGTACATCATCTTGTGTGCATCATTCCCATTAGGGTTTTCCCTTTGATCAATGGTTTCCCTAGTCAACATATTTGGTGTAATTGTCTATGTACATCTTATTATGGTTGTTTTTTACTTTGGTTAAATGGTTAACTTTGTTTAAAGAAGATAAATTTTTTAATTTTTGGATAACTGATTCACACCCCGCCTCTTAGTTATCTTGGTGGACTATTGTTTCTAACATATTGACCTTTTTAGGAGACTATGAAATACATATAGTCACTAGTGTCTCAGTCCTTGTTAGAGGACTAGGCCCTATTAAAAGCCTCAACCCTATTAGGAGTTGTTATATATAATTCAAAATGTATGCAGGATGAGCCTATTGCCCAAGCATAAAATTATACAATGTAATTCTTATATACAAAAGAGATAGATACAAAAGCCTCTTTACTGTTGACTATTGTACTTCACATATCTTTGATCTTACATCATAATTCTTGTCACATATCCTTCACATAAGTCTATATATCACATGCATACTTTGCATTAGCACACATAACTTCACAAGTTATGATTTCTTACTTATGCCTTTCCTTTTTACAAAACTTTGTCTAGTCAGCCTTAATGTTTTCACACATTTGACTAAATAAAAAATTACCTCATGCTAAGTTAGGGTTAACATCTAGTATTTCATCCCTAATAAGTTAATAAATTATTTCATAACCAAATAATTCATTAACCTATTATTCACCTTTTATTGTTGTGCTCTGTTATGCTTTGTTCACTATCTTTACTGATAAAACAAATATATATAATGTTGTGATGTCTATACTATACTATGCACTTATCCATGTCATTAGGACACTCTATACTACTTATCCTTAACTATGCATGTGCCAAATATCTTTGTAGACTACATATTACCAAAATTGTCTATGTACTGTGAGTAAAATTGTCTAACACTTATACAATTTTTTGTCATAGACTATGAGATATTTAACTATACATTATGCCATCTCATTATAAGATATAAATTTCCATAAATTAAAACCCTAACTCATCTTACTTATCCATATTTCTAACAATCTCCCCCTGTGGCATTGATGGAAACATATGGAAAAATTGGCTAAGTCCCAAAATGTTATATGAAAACTTCTTCAAAATTGGCCTTCATAAACTTTACAAAATTTTGAAATTCAAAATTTGTGGATCATTAAATTTATAACCATCTTTCCTTATATATCCTAATATAATATAATACTACTCCCCCTTATTATATCGTTGTTACTCTATAGAATTTCATGTATTCTTCTCCAAATGCAATTTTCCTATAATATTCTCCCCATTTGACTTTAATGAAAAAGGTGTCAAAACTTATATACATGTCAAAATTTTGGTTTATTACCTCTTCTCTAGGCTAATAAATGAGAGATACATTATGCAAAACTTGCTATTAGAATCTTCAAACTCTTCTTCCATGTATCTTTCACTCCCTCTAATATGTTGACGAAGACACACAACCCATAAGATGCAATCTCCATTGCATTCAAGTCTAAATAAATAAATTTATTAAAGGATGTCCTTACTTCTAGATAGTTATCTACTTTTTTCTCAATTGTGCTAACCTTCACTAATAAATGTTCTCTCAGAAGTGAGAATCTTTTGGTGATGTTTTCTTTTTTGAGTTCTAATAGACTTATTTTATCATAAGACTTGTTGACTTGTATTTCAATTCTTTCAATCTTGACATGAGGTTGGTTTACCTAATTTTCCAATTCTTTGACTTCATTATTATTTTTCTTCAACTCCTCATCAATGTCTAGACATGGAACATTTTGTATATAATGCCTTTCCTTCAAGTTTGCATCTTCTCAATTCCTTGATGTAAGCATCAAGAGCTCCTAAGTCATTTTTGATATTCTGATATATAGTATTGAACATGGCATCATGCTTTTCTTGGGCCTAAGCTTTTGCTACCTCTAACAAGTTTGTGAATTCAACATAATATGCATGAATCATAGCCTTAGCTCTATCCTCTGGATTAGGATCTAGCAATTTCACTATCGACATACTTTGTAACTTTTCAATTACATCCATAAGAGTTTTCTATAAACTCTTTACTTGCTTGTTCTTTTTGATAATTTTGTTGAGAGATGATATCAACTCTATTTGATCATCAACATTTGAACCTACTAGGGTTGCAAAGGTAAGAGATTGTTGGAAATAACAATGGGAAAGTAAGTTTTGAGAGTGGTGGGGGGGAGGTGTGGGGTGAATTAGCACTTAAAACTTTTGCATCTAAAATATATCACCAACATCCATCTCATAACTTAACATGCATCACATCCATAACATAAAGTAAATAACACATAACACAATAAATTTGGTTACCTAGAAACCCTCTAATGAGAAGGTAAAATTGGGGTGGGGATGATACCCACAAATCTTTACTATTGTAGCTATAAAGTGTGGCCAATTATGGCTACAATGTGTTTGATCATAATCTATAATCTACCCTATGAAAGGTCTTCCCTATTAAAGGCTTACAAAGACTGCTAGGTCTCACCTTGTTAGAGAATTTAAACTTACAATAAAGTAAGCACTCAGTTAAAAGATTTACAATAGCTTGTTAGGACAACTCAATTAGGAGATTTCCTCTGCACCACCTGTTTGAATGATCTGGCACTATGATCCTTTAGTTACCACCTTGTTTCTTGATGTTAGATCTCCTCCTTACCATTTAAACCTTGATCCTCTTGATCAAATGTGTCTCCTATGTGCTTCTTCTTTACTCTATTCTTCTCAAACTGATTCTGCAATGTATAACTCTATCATAACCATCTAAACCAACATGAATACCCTCTAAACTCTTAGCATTCATCTCCTTGCATGCACATAAACCTCTTAGGTTTTAGCACTTAAAAATAACATTGTGGTGATGGATTAGGTAAGAATCAATCGCTAAGGTTGATCCTTATTATCGCTCAATGCTTCTCTCAATTTGATTGGTTGCATGTATTGCATAGGGATTCACAATATGACTCCATACCTATCTCTTGTAATTGAAATTATGATTATGTCAGCCCAAAAATGGTTTACATAGAAGTTTGTGTCATTACAAACATCTTTTTCATAAATTGTTCACTCAACATCTAAAGGCTCTAATGCTCGACCTTCACTGTGCTCTTAATATTGATACTCAGCCCCTTAATAGCTTAGCACACTTTGTTTACTCAGATCATACTATTTACTTAGCTCCCTCTATTGGCTCAGCACTTGAATGACTTGGCACACACTAAATTCTCAGCACCAACTGTCATATTACTTGGCATGTACTATCTATTGGAAATAACAATGGTAAAGTAAACTCTTGGGTGGGGGTGTGAATCGACACTTCAAAATTTTAACCATAAAACATTCACCGCACATCTATCTCATAATTTAACATCTAAACTAAAATAGCTAACTACACATGTTCATCCATAGCATGAAAAAAATAACACATAACATAATAAATTGGTTACCTAGAAACCCTCCAATGAGAAGGTAAAAATGGGGTGGGGATGACACCCACAAATCTTCACTACTCTAGCTATAAAGTGTAGCCAATTAAGGTTACAAGAAGTTTGACCATAAACTATGATCTACCCTATGAAAGGTCTACCATGTTAAAGGCTTAAAAATACTATTAGGTCTCACCCTATTAAAGGATTTAAACACCTTGATAAAAGTGTGTCTTGTTAGAGGACTTTAACTTTCAATAAAATAAGCACTCAGTTAAGATATTTACACAAGTCTATTAAGACTACTCTATTAGTATATTTTCTTAGCATCACCTGTTAGAATGACTCAACACCATGATCCTTCGGTTAGCACTCTATTTTTAGATGTTAGACCTTCTTTTTCTTGATGTAAACTTGAACCTTCTGATTAGATATGTCTCCTCTGTCCTCTCTCTGCCTTCCTCTATTCTCTTTAATTGATTCTTTAATTCATAACATTATCACAACCTCCATAGCCACCATGAATGCCTTCTCTATACTTAGCATTTGTCTCTCTTGAATCTCCTTCCCTTCCTTCATACATACAAACTTTTTAGGGTTTCTTTCCTTAAGTAAACACAAGTGGGCTAGGGTTAGGTAGGAATCAATAGATAAGGTTAATCCATTTGATTAGTTTCATGTACTACATAGGGGTTCATAATATACATATGTATACATCTTTTAGAATCATAAAACAATCATTAAGTCAACCCAAAAATGGTTTATGTATAAGTTTGTGCCATTACAAATGACTATGTCCAAAATTGTTCACTCAACACTCGAAGTCTCTAATGTTGGACATCCACTATATCTTCAATGTTGTAACTCCTCTTTTAAATGACTCAGCATACACTATTTGCTTGGCTCCTGAGTGACTTGTTACTAACTATTTTCTTGGCACATACTAGTGCTTGACACTGACTAGGTATATTACTCATCATGTATTTTTTGGCAACTAATGCTCAACATGCTTTGATCACTTAGCTTGCACTGATTGCTCAGCTTTCTTTGATCACTCGTCTTGCACTACAATTTTGATAGACAATGACTAAGTGTTTTTTCACTTCCTTTTCAAAACCAATATGAGATTAACACTATCTAAACAATTATGCTCAACATGCTTTGATCTCAATTGAATAATGACTAAATATTGTGTCACTACTCTGTCAAAACCAAACTAAGATTAACAATCTCCCCTTTGACATGAGTCACAAAAACAATTTCTCATGGCATATACATTCTTATCTAATGCATAAGTCAGATAAGTTTTCTTTATTGCTTGACTTCAGTACAAAACTTCAAATTTGAAAAATTGTTGTCTATCTTCCATACCTTGCTACTCCCCCTGAGTAAATAATTTGTTTATGTTTCTTCATTCATTATTCCTACTAAGTAGATATTCTTCCTTGATGAATTTACTTCAAAATTATACAAAAATACTTATCCAAAAATTCATGTCCAAATCTCTTTCCCCCTTTTTTATACTTATTTCATTTGGGTTGTACACTTATAGTGTGTTTGTCTAGGAATGATTCGTGTAAGTCCATTATAATATTCAATGTTGCATCCTAGTTATCACATGTTGCATCTAATGAATAAATCTATATTTCAAGATTAGCAACAAGGTCAACTAAGCCCTCATGAGTAGAAAGTTTTGAATCTTTCTTCATGAAAGTATCTGCAAAGGGTAGTTCATTTTGTAACACTTCCATGTGAGGTGTTAAGATGGACTGGATACTGATCAAAGTAGATATGATATTGGCATCAATTGCTTGCAACTTGGCAAGCCTACTCTTAGTCGTTAATAACATCTGAAAGTGTATCTGACTATTACTAGGAGATAGTTTTAATATAGTACTTGTGAGTTGTAAATCTCCTTGGAGCTGGTCAATAGTTTGTTGATTTTCCTTAGGGAATAGATCAATATTACATAGCTTTGTGTAGAGAGAGAAAATGTTCTCTAACACCTTTTTTCACACTTTCAACTTGTCTTACTACAATAACACTAGATATCTTCTCTAAAACCTTGGTATGAAACTTTTTGTCTAACCATTCTAATAATTTAACATTAGAACCTAGTTCTTCATCCTTTATCTTTTCCACAATGGTGACAAGTTTCTTTATAATGGGCTTATCTTGATTCATTTCAGGGAGATTGAAAGCATAAAAATATGTCTTTGATTTCATGCAAAACTTTATTTTTCTTATGCTCCCTCCTTAAGATTTATTGCCTCTTCTTCCTTTATAGAGTGTCTTGAAGAATACTCATTTCTCCAATTGTGGTTTTGTTCAAATCAAAATTTGGTAGCTCAATCACCTCATCTAAGATTACATCCTTGAATGATGTAACTTCAACACTCTTGGGTGTGCTTGAACTAGGCCTTGATATCTATAATGGTGTGGTATGTGTATTCAACATCTTAATAGTGTGACAATTGAGAGGACATGTAGAAACTGGCAATGTAACTAGAGTCTATATCACAATTTTCTCCTTAGGTTCAATAGTTAGCTTCAACTCTTTAGCCTTGTCTACTTCCTTCTTGACTTCACCCTATAATGGTGGAATAGGTACAAGGCTTACTTCTTTACCCTTATGTACTTGTGTTCCATCCTTCTTAACAATCACTATAGCTTGTGAACTTGAATTGTTTAGGATGGGCACTGATGTATCTATAGGTTGTGATTTTTCCTCTTTCATTTGTATGAAAACTATTGGCATAATAGATGGTGTCTCAGTTTTAACATCCTTTTGTTCCAAGTTTACACTTTGATCTCTTTTTACACCATGTAATTCCTTATCCTTTACCTCTATAGTTGGTATGGGTAGATTTGATGTATTTGGTTTCTTCTCCCCTACAAATGCAACTTTTGCATTTTGAATCTCATCCACTCTGGCCAGTATTGGATTATTGCATAAAAGTGTTGCATTGGTAGAGTCTTGCATAATTTTATTTAGACCATCTTCAATCAAAGGATTGACATTCTATGATGTTTTATCAAGAACATCCTTGATGTTCACTAGGTCATGTTGACTCTCTTGGTCATTGTTAGGATTAACCACAAGTAGAAATAAAAATTACATGCAAATATAAACAATATCAAGAAATAATAAATCACATAGAAGAGAACACAAGACAACAAGATTTAACATGGTTCACCCAAACCCTAGGCTACGTCCACTAAACAACAAGTTCAATATTATTACAATCCATTGATTACTAACAAATTACAATCTGTAATCCCTTACAACTCAATACTACCACAAGAAATTTTTTTTGCATCACCCACAATGAAACAATCTCTAACCCTAAGCCCTTTTATACAAATATTTTTTTTTCTTTAGGGTTAAAATTAGTTACAACATGTACAATACTTCCCTGATTAATCACCACAATTTGACAATCTCCCACTTGGGGATTGATCAAGCTCCTCGCTAAACAAAAATCTCCCACTTGGAGATTGATCCTGTACCTATGTTGCTACTCCATGAGCCTCCCACTAGATCAAACCATCCTAGACTCTATTGTTCTATTATTTTGTTCAATCTAGAAGACCAACCAAAGTTGAAGAGAAGTTTAGCTTCTCCCTTGTCACTACCTATGTAAACATATCTGTTCGATTGTCATCTATATGTATCTTGTCCATCTTTAACTTTCTATCATCCAAAATGTACCAAATGAAATGGTACTGCAACTATATGTGTTTTCTCTTTGAATGTAGAGAAGAATTCTTCGTAAGATGAATGGAAATCTAACTATCTATGAACAAATAATTATCTTTTTGAGAGTGTCCCAATTCTTCCAAGAATAACTAAAGCCATATCATCTGCTTGGCTACCTTTGTAATAGCAACATACTCTACCTCTATAGTGGCTAAAACATTTACCTTATGTAACCTACAAACCCAGCTCACTACTGCCCCACCAACAGTAAATACATAACCTATAGTACTCCACTTGGTATCAATATCCCATGCCAAATATGAGTCAACATAGCCCTATAAATTAGAGTAGAGCCCCCAAAATTTAGACGCTTACTAGATATTCCTCTCAAATATCTAAGAATCCATTTGACTGCATTCCAATGCTCAATTTCTATATGACTCATATACCTGCTACCAACTTCCACTACATGCATAATATCTAGCTTTATACATACCATAACATAGATCAAGCTTCCTACAGAAAAATCATAAGGTACCTTGGACATCTTGTTCTCCCCTTCTTGTGTCATGGGACACATCTCCTTAGTCAACTTCAAATGTCCAAGTAACATTGTGTTGATAGCTTTAGCATTCTCCATAGAGAAATGTTGCAATACCTTTGCAATATAATCAGCCTGAGATAATGTTAATTTCCTATTCTTCCTATCTCTATAAATCTTCATACAAAGGATTTTTTTTTCTACCCCCAAATCCTTCATAGAAAATGCATGTGCTAACTAGCATTTGAACCCCTTAATGTGATCCATGTTAGACCCAACTACAAGCATATCATCAACATATAAATATAAAATAATGTAGCTATCATCATTCAACCTCTTAAAATAAACACAATGACCTGAATGAAACTTAATATATCCATGCTCATGCATAAAACTATCAAATTTCAAATACCATTGTTGAGGTGCTTGCTTCAAGCCATATAAACTTTTTGTCAATCTGCACACTAAGTTATCCTTAGCCTTAACCTCAAATCCCTATGGTTGTGCCATATATATCTCTTCATCCAAATCACCATGAAGAAAGGTCATTTTAACATCAAGCTACTCCAAATGAAAATCTTTATTAGCCATAATAGTTAAAACAGTGTGAATAGAAGTCATTTTTACAATAGGAGAGAATATCTCATCAAAATCAATGCCCATTTTATGTGCAAATCCTTTTACAACTAACCTGGCTTTATATATTTTCTTACCTCCATCCTCTTCTTTCAACCTATAAAATCATTTATTCTATAAATCCTATCTACCTAGAGGCAACTTACATAAATCCCAAGTATTTTTTTTTTAACAAGGAGTTCATTTCATCTACCATTCTAGACACCCATTGAATCTTTGTATCTACCTACATAACTTCATCATAACATTCTGGTTCACAAGCATTAGTAATTAAAATAGAATACAAAGAAGGAGAAAATCTTTTTGGAGGTCTACTTAACATTGTTGACTATCTAACATTCACTGGTGTGTATGGTAGTTGTTGTTGCACATCATGAGGAAGTGTTGGAACACCATCTTTTGGAGTATCATCCAGCACTACGTAATTACCTTATTTCTTCTCATGTTGTTGCAATAGATCTTTCTAAAACACTTTCTCCTTGAATATGACATCCCTGCTTCTTACAATTTTACAATTTTTAAAATCCCAAAGCCTATAACCAAATTCATGAATGTCATATCCAACAAATACACATTTCTTTGACTTAGATTCAAGCTTGGTTCTATTTTTAGAATCTATATGAGAAAATGCTTCACAACTAAATGTTTTGAGAAAAGAAAACCTCAGTTTCTTACCACTCCATGCTTCCTCTGGAATATCACAATCCAAAGGAGTAAAGGGACCTCTATTACTAAAAAATATAGTAGTATTGATAGCCTCCACCCACATGTTTAATGGAAACCTAACATGTAACCTCATTCTCCTTGCACACTCCATTATTGTCCTATTCGTGCATTCAACCACTCCATTTTCTTGTGGAGTCCTTGAAATAGTTTTCTATCTACAAATACCATTAGTGGAGAAATAATATTCAAATTCATGACTACAATACTCACCACCATTATTAGATATGAGACATTTTAATTTCTTACTAGTCTCATTTTTAACCGAGCATTTTCATTTCTTAAAAATTTGAAATACATCAAATTTTTGTCTAAGGAAGTAAAACCAAAATTTTCTAGTTGCATCATCAATAAATTTAACATAATAATGAGAGCCACCAAGGGAAGATACTTGAGTTGGTCCTCATACATCTGTATGCACAAGCTCTAATCTCTTACTTTTTATTTTCCTTCCTAATCTTTACAAAACCCGCTCTCTTTTATTTTCCATTGATGCAACATTCATAGAAATCCATATTAACACATTTTAGACCTGGTAAAAATTTCTTTGAATGAAGTAATTTCATACCTTTCTCACTCATGTGCCCAAGTCTATTGTGCCACAACACTATATTAGAATCTACAGCCACTATTTGTTCTCCCTGCTCAACTACAGTAACTATTCCTAAACATTCATTTTTCTCTTAAACAATCAAAGTAGAAGGAATAGTATGACCTATACAAAGATATAAAGTGCCTACTTTCACACCTTTTTCTCCTATAAGGGAAAATTTTGAAACATTCCAATTTTTATCATTAAAAGAAACTACAAAACCCTCATACCGAGTTGCGCTGCTTAAATTAAATTCCTACTTAGCCTTGGAACATGTCTCACCTCATGTAGTAGCCAATGATTCCTATTCTACAACTTAATCTTAATTTTTCCCTTTCTAATAATTTGACAAGGTTTATTATCCCCCAAATAAACAAGCCCAAAATCCCCTTGGACATAATCAATGAAATAACCTCTATGATGTGTAGCATGAAATGAAGCATTAGAACCTAAAACACATGGATCATCAGCACTTTATAAAGAAAGAAGCAAAACATCCTCTTCAGATTTTTTACTTAACACATTTGCCTCCTTGTCTCCATATTTCTTTTCTCCTTCATTTTTTTTTTTAGTTTAGAAACCTTTCTTCTTGTGCCCTAGTTTCCCATAGTACTAGCAGTCATTTGGTCCTCTCAATTAAGACCTCTTCCCCTTTGATTTTCTTCTTAATTTCTCGCGATTTTGAGAATTGTTTCCTCTCTCAATTGTTTTGCCTCTACTTTTTCCGTTCAAAGTACTTCCTGGTGTAGATCCACTTGAGGTTATCCTACAAGTTTCCTCACTCAAAATAACATCAATCACATCATCATATTGTAAGGTATTAGATACAAAGATAGAATTACTCATAGCCATTACCAAGCCATTCTAACTTTCAGTTAGAGAACACAAAATCAAGAGAACCCGAATTTCTTCATCAAAATTAATACCCACAGAAGATAATTGACTAGTAATAGTATAAAACTCATTTAAAAGACCTATACCTTATTTGAAGCAGAGGGCTTTTCATATAGTGTTGCTAGGGTTTTCATGAACTCTTCCATCATCTTCACTTTTGTAATGTTAAATGTCATTGATGGTTCCAAGCATAATCAAATCCTTCCAAGTGTCTTTCTATCTAAAAGATCCCAGTCCTCATTTGTCATAGTTCCCTGATTCTTGGTTTTTCCTTCCAATGGCTTCCATAAATCCTTTTGATAAAGATAGTCCTCCATTTTCATTTTCCATAACTGAAATTTTTTCCCATTAAACTTGTCAACCTTTAGCTTACCCTCATATGTCATTACCCCCACTCAACTATGAGATGCCCACTCAACCAATGGACCTACCTACAAAGGATAATTGAAAAATAACCTTTCTCTGATACCACATGCTAGGACTAACCATGGAAAAAAAAAATTACATGCAAATATAAACAATATTAGGAAATAATAAATAACACAGAAGAAAACACAAGACACCAAGATTTAATGTGGTTCACCCAAACCCTGGGCTACATCTTCCAAACACCAAGTTCAATATTATTATGACCCAATGATTATAACCTGTATACAATCCATAATCCCTTACAACTCAATACCGCCATAAGAAGCAATTTTCACATCACCCACAATGAAACAATCCCTAACCCTAAGCCCTTTTATACAAGTATTTTTGCCACTTTAGGGTTATAATTAGTATGAACCTAGATATATTGGAGGCTACTACCACCAAAACCCCACTTGGGGCTCAACCTAGCCCCGAATCCCACTAAAAAATTATGGAGTATATACAATACTTCCTTGATTAGTCATCATGTGGGGGATTGGCACTTGACATCTGTGTATCTTATACATCTTGTTGCTCTTCTTTAGTTATTTCCTCTGTTGTTTCTTCAAATCCTTCCATATTACCTCCCTTGACTGGGTTCACCTCTTTGTCTTTCTCTTCCTAATTCTTATCACATTCTTTCTCTTCTTGTTCACCTTTCTTAGTTATTGCTTTAGTGGATAAACCATAAATAGATTTCTAAATTGATGTACTTTTGGTTACCACATCTTCTATGTTCTTCTTTAGAATATGGAATGCTCTATATTTTGGAGAAAATTCCCTTTATGCTTCTCCATTACCTTAGTAATCATATGTTTATCCAATTTAGGTATCACTTGGGCTAGTGTAGTTTCCCTTATTTGTCTCTCAGTGGTCAAACTAAATTACCACTTTTGCTCAACTCTATCATAAAGAATTTTACGTAAAGAGTTAGAAATATCCAGTGGAGTAGTTTTGAAAGTAACTATCATATCATATATGGCCTCTTCAACCTTATTTTTATCAACACTTCCAAGCTTATCAATATAAACATGTGTAAAACCTAACAAATCTGCATTGGTTTTAATGTTTTCACACAAGTTATCAATGTCAGAAGAGGGATTGTGGCTTACCATTTTGAATTGACTCAAGTCATCAAAATATGTCTTCTCCTCATCTGAATTCTCTTGTGGCTTGTACTTCTTCCTTAATCTCTTGAGCATCTTTTGAGTAGGTTGGCTCAACTCTACAGTGTCACTTGCTCTTTTGCCTTTACGCTTTGCAACTTCTTTATCCCATGTAGTGGCTACCCTAGTGCTTGACCTAGTTAAAGGTATAGTAGGCTTTTTTTTTACTATTTCATATTCTTCATAGGCTTCTCCATTGCCTATTCCTTTTCCTTCCTCTTTTTCTTAGTAACCTTAGGTTCTTCCTTAGCTCCTTCTCCCTTGACACCTTCTGCATTAGAATCTTCATCTTCTCCTAGGCCTTGTGTAAGTTTTTGTGGTGGTTGGTGTTTTGCTTCTTTTCTTCATCATCATCATCTTCTTCTTCTTCTACTTCCTGATCACCTTCACCAAACTTCTCTTTTAGTTTCTTCACTATTTTATTCTTCTTTCTTATAAGAGAGGTAGTCTTTAAATTTATTGTAATTCTAGATTTTGCCTCATCATAGTTTCCAAAGAATGTTGCATCCTTGTCAATTTCTTCTACTAATAAATTTGTGATTATTATAGAGGCTTCATCCACATTGATCACATATGGAAAGGGTTTTAACCATCTGACTATGGGTATTGCTTCTTGCACATATGTATAATCTACGTCAACTAGGAAATGCACATTATTGTAATGTTGTTCCACGAATGATATAGGAATTGTCAATCTTTGTTTCATGGATTTATTAAAATCCTCAAAATTCCTAGTCACGACTGACTCAAAATTATCTCCAATTTGCTCAATGAATTTTATAATCTACTATCTAACTAACCTGTTGGTCTTCCAAGAAACTTTACCAAAAGTGGGGATTGTGTTTTGCACATAGAAAAATATGCAAACAATCAAGGAACCAAACTTGCAAGATGTACTTTTCCCCTTCCTAATGGCTTCCAAAATTTTCTAATAAATAATGTAGTTGTAACTCAGCAAGGTCATAGGAATGATGTCTCTTCACAATTTTGTAAACTAAGTCCACTACATTACAAGAAACATTTTTTAGTTAGCTTAACTAAAAGAACTTATGGGCAAATGACTCTGACTACAAAAGAAACAATGGGAACTAAAATAGTATCTATTAAAATCCCTCTCTTGTTGCATCACTCAACATGCTCTTTGGTTGATCAAGGGTATGATACCCTATTACTCTATGCACAATCCTCTTAGAAATCTTGATTGGTCCACCCTCTAACCAAATCTAGTTTCCATGTATACAACTTAGAACAATTTGAATCCATTCTATTTTAAAAACCCAAGGAAAGTCTAGGGCACACGTTATCCCTTTTTTCTTAATGGTCTTATCCTTTTCCCTCAAAATACCATTATCACATAGATTACTATAAATATCTCTAATCTCCATGTCTCCTACCTCTCCAATCTTTCCAGTATAGCAACATTTTCCATCCTAAATCATGTAAACCTTTGGCGGTATCATAGAGAGTGCATCAAACAAATCTCTCTTGTATGCAATCTCAGGAATTTCCCAGAAAGGGGGCTTCCTAACATAATTGCTAATCAAGTGAACATTGAAAACTCGCTTCCCCTCTTTCCTAATAGTAGTCAAAGAAATAGCTGCCATTTTAATTTCCTAGGGTTTATGATAAACAAAATAGCATAACTCGGCACAAATTAAATACCTCTTGAATCTGTAGAATGGTGTCAAGTAGTAGTTAGATCTGGTTTGCAAATACTAGAATCTCCTTGCCAATCACCTTCATCCTCTTTGTTCTCTTCAAACTCTGGTAAATGAAAATAAGTCAAAAATTGACTATATAACCCTTCAAATTCAGCATTAAATACCCATTTCTTATACATCTATAAGCTCAACTATCATAATATTTTCAACATGCTTGGCTAACATAGCAAGCTTGGCTTATACTAGCCTTGACTCCATCACTCGACAATAACTACAAGTTTTTCCATACTCGGTAACAACATAGAAAAAAATATATCTATAGAATAACTCTTACTCTTAACTCCTTCATTACATCTTGTTTCATGCATATTTATTCTTTTTAGATCTTAGATATTTAGAACTAATGCATATTATATCTTTTCAAATGTTAGTTCCACACACATCTTTTATTTCCTAGTTGGGGGTGATGTGATCACCTGATCTATTGGATAAAGTGACCTCATATAAACTTGGTGTACTAAAATCTTCCTTCTTTCTCCATGTTTTTTTCTTCTACACCTTCACTTTCTCAACATTGACCTTTTCTTTACCTTTACTAGATTCATTGCTCAATGTTGGTGACCTAGTTGGGCAATTTCTACTAACATGACCAGTCTTCAAACAACTAAATCATGTAATCTCACTCAACCATCTATTTTAGTTGCCTCTAAAATGTGTCCTTATGTAATTTTCAAGAACATTTCCATCTTCTTGATAATAGTGACAACTATACGTTGTGTTGTAATCCCAATCATAGGAGTTTCCATTGTGGTGTATCTTTGTCTATTTTTTTGATGTCCACTTGATCTTATATCTGCATTCATATGCTTTGTGTCCATACTTCTAACAATTGTAACAATATCCTTTAAATCTTTGAGTGCTCATAGTCTTATTCCTACATTCATTTTCCTAACGTCCTTGTTTGTTGCAATTGTAGCAGTATCCTTTATATTTTTGCTTGGAGTTATGGCTGACAGTTTTACTCCTACAAACATTTGTTGTATGACCCACTTTTCCATAATTATTGTAAGTGGGTTTTTAGTTCTTACCTATGTTATTCCTTTGCTAACCACTTCTAGATGATTCTTCTTCTTCAATATTAGTGTATCCCAATCAAGCAGTATCATTATTAGGTCTTGGTGATTTCCATCAATTTCTCAAAGTGTTTTATGGCTTCACTTGGTTTGTTGAATCTTTTAATGAATTCCTTTTCTTCTCTTAATTCATTTTGTAGTAGATCATTATGTGACTTTAGAGTTGTGACTTCAATGTCATTTCCATTCAATTCATGGTTTGCAAGCATCAATTGATTCATTGTATCCAATTTCATGTTAGCATGCTTTTGCACATTTGATGTCTTCTCTTCAAGTCTATTAGTCTCTATTCTTTTGTTTTATTTAATCATGAATTTTTCTTCCTTAGATTTCTTTTTCATTTTAGTCATCTCACGTAGAAATACTAATTGTACTTCTTGTTCTCCTTCAAGATTTCTAACTTTTTCAATTAGGGAACCATTCTTTTCCATCGGATCTGCTATAGATGCATCAAAATCATTTGAATTTCCATCCTCTAACAATCCAATAGTGTCTTCTTCTTGGTATTGAGTGTCATTTTTCAAAATATCCAATTCCTTTCTTCTCTTGAATGAATGGTACAATTCATCTCTTGCCTCCTTGAGTTGATGTAGGGAAAGTTGTATTTTAATCTTCTGGTTCTCAATAGTCTTTCTCAAATTGTTGACTTCTATCTTCAAGATCTTACCTACAAAGTTGTAAAGCTTTCCTTTCTAGAGAACTAGGCTCTGATACCAATTGTTGGAAATAATAATGGGAAAGTAAGTTCTAAGAGGGGGGCATGAATCAACACTTAAAAATTTTGACTCTAAAATATATCACCAACACCCATCTCATAACTTAACATATAAATTGAAATAGTTTAACATGCATCACATCCATAGCATAAAGTAAATAATACATAACACAATAAATTTGGTTACCTAGAAACCCTCCAATGAGAAGGTAAAATTGGGGTGGGGTGACACCCACAAATCTTCACTACTATAGCTATAAAGTGTGGCCAATTATGGCTACAATGTGTTTGATCATAATCTATGATCTACCTTGTAAAAGGTTTTCCCTTTTAAAGGCTTACAAAGAATATTAGGTCTCACCTTGTTAGATGATTTAAATTTAAAATAAAGTAAGCACTCAGTTAAGATATTTCCAACAGCCTGTTAGGACTACTCAGTTAAGATATTTTCTCTGTATTACCGATTAGAATGATTTTCCATTGTGATCCTTTAGTTAGCACCTTGATACTTGATGTTAGATATCCTCCTTATTGTTTAAACCTTGATGCTCCTAACCAGATATGTCTCCTCTTTCCTTTCACTTATTTACTTTATTCTTCTCAAATTGATTTTACAATGTATAACTCTATCATAACCATCTAAACCACCATGAACGCCCTCTAAATTCTTAGCATTCATCTCCTTGTACACACATAAACCTCTTAGGGTTTAGACTTCTTAAATAAACATTGGTGGTGATAGATTGGGTAAGAATTAATAGCCGAGGTTGATCCTTATTGCCACTTAATTCTTCCCTTAATTTGATTGGTTGCATGTGTTGGTATTTTTTAGACTACTAGACAAAAAAGGGCCTGATACTAGTATTCAGAGGACTTATCTCAGTCTAAGGACTTAGCTACTTCATATGTTTAACTAAGAAAACTTTAGAGCTAGTTCCAACTTTAACACAATCACCAAGATTCTCTACTCTTCAAGCTCTGCAAAGCTTAGGTAGGTGCACCTTAGCGATACAATGGTTATATAATTGATTATTTGGCAATTTTCTCACAATTAAGGTGAGTTGAGATTTTAATCCTTTTAAAAGACAAAATATAGGTCTAAAGCTAATTTTTATTTTTGATTGTTCTAGATATATATGTTATCTACAACATAGTCTAAGATCAAAGGGAAATGAGTCTATTTCCATATAATTTTGTGGTGGGAACTAGACCCTTAATTTTTAGCATTTTCTAGCACCTAAAAATTTATCTATAAAAATTAGGAAAGTATATAAATTTTTATTCAAAATAATTATTAAAACTTATAATCCTAAACTTCATCTATTTCTACACATTTCATTATTTTACTTCATTTCCAAATTTAAAATAATAATAGCAATTTTATGTCATTGAAGGTGAACAATTATACTTTTGTTAACCTTTTCCTTTACAAAAGGGTAACACGGGTTTGTGCTTTTACCCAACAATAACATTCAAGGGATTATTGTAAATAACTGTTGACCAATAATTTAATTATTCATACAATAAAGTAAAATTGATTTGATTTTATGTTTATGCCTAATGCAACCCTATGACTTCTTCAACATGTAATTGAATGTATGATTAGTGTCCTATCCATTGGGATTTAGAGTCTACCTAGCAAAAAACATTTTGAGCTAATTAATTGTATTATAATTAATCTTATCAGCAATTGTCCCTAAATCCATTCTTATGAATATTCTTTCTATATAACTAGAAACCCTATCACTTTATTAGATCATTTAATTAATTCCTTGAATTAAAAGCAATAGAAAATTAATATACAACCTATCCTAGTTGCATTAGATTGCATAAAAATTTCCTAGACAATCCCAAGATAACAAGTACACAACAATGGAGACATAATTCAAAGACAAAATTATGGTAAAACTTCCCCCTTTGCATTAATTTTCATTGAAAATTGTAAAAATGCTAGTAAAACTACATATACCTTCAAAATAAAGTAGTAAATCCTTCAATATTCACTTATATTCTTAGACTTATAGGAGAATACATCATAAAGTTTACAAGAGACTTAATGGACCAACAACAATAGCATAATTCTTAATATTAGAAGAAAATCAGACCACCAATCCACATCTTGGGAATCCTTTTTATAGAAAGGATTGCAACAAACTTCAGATGGGAGGACACTTGTCAAATCTTAATCAAAAACAAATACAAAGACATTCCTATTCTGCTACAACAAAATATTCTTTGTACTTGGCTTCAAAATTAAGATGCAGTTATGAAACTAGTTGGTGGCACTTCTTAGCAAATATCTGCTCAGAAAATTCAATTTTTCTTTAGCTCCTATCACCATCCATGCCTTTTCTTTTCCTTTTCTATTTTTGAACTACATCTAATCACTATCAACAATTGGTAATGCCTTGATATCTAAGATCAACTCCCATATGGTTATATTTGTATCAATATTAGGCTAGGTGACATCTCTAATTGTATCTAGATCTTCTAGGCATTTGGTCCACTTGGTATCAATTATAGCTTTGACCTCAGTAGTCACCTTAGACATTTCTACCTCCAACCTATAGAGCATATCTACCATATCATAAACAACATTGGAACTTACTTCATTGTTACAAAAAGATTAGAACCTGGGATGATCAAGAATACTTTCAAAATACGATGATCATTCAACCCAAACCTTTATTTTTCTCTCAGTATCCAAAATTGTAGGCACAAAATTTGGTGTCCCAGTAGCATTTCTTTTCATCTTGTCTTGGACTAGCTACATCTTTGCCCCAAAGAAACCATTCAAATCTCTTACTTTATGAATTGTTTTCCTTGTACTCACAATAGTTGTCTTTGGTAGGTCCTTCTTCTAGAGGAGTATAGTAATTATATTGTCAAAGAATTGAATGTAGGGACCCCATGTGTTGAATAGTGGAGATAATAGAGAAATGGCCTATGCACATTTGTATTCCACTCCTTCTAATGCAATGTAAATTCCATGCACATTTTGTGAAACTATATTTAGTGCATTGATCTTATGAATTAATAGATTTTTCAGAGCTCTAATTTATGCCTTTTTGCGAGCTTCTAGCCTTTCTACATCAATTTCCATAAGATGGCCTGATGTTTCCCTTGTTTCAAAAGTGTAGCCCTTTATTTGCTTTTTTTTTCATGAATTTCTATGACAATTTTGACAGCTTTGTTCAATGATGCCAACTCCATCTCCAGCTTAATAACATTTTTCTATAGGACAAAAATTTTCTTCATAACTCCTTGTCCCAATAATTTTTTCATATGCTTTTTCAAGTTGAGCCTGAAGGGTGTCCATCTTGTCCTTACCCATTAATGCTACCGATGCATGCATCTTCAAAATCTAGTCACTAGAAGTAGACTACACATGCCAAAATATAACATTTCCCCTAAGGGACTCTTTCATTACCATGAGAGTGGGCTTATCATCGTCTAGAGCTAAACTCCAAATGGCCATTGTTTGGGCATCCACATTGAACCCTGATCCCATCATCTCCCCATATTGATTCTCATCCTCAAAAGAAATTGATTTCTCTTATCTTCTTATTTGATCTAGTAGAAAATAATAGCTCAGATCCCATCTTGGGAAGATAACCATTCCACTCCTTATTACTAGATCTTTAGCCTCTTCAGTAGTAAGGGTTTCACTGGTAGGGTCATACTCCTACAACTTTTGCACCAACCTAACAATTACTTCATCTCAATCTCTAGGCTTCATCTAAAATTTCAATTCATTTCTTTTTATTTTAAAAAGGAAGTTTTTAAATTAATTTGACTTGATAAAATTGTCATCATTCATAAACTCCTTAGCTTCAATGATTCTATCATCAATCATTTGAGCCTCTAGTTGTAGTCTTTTTGTTCTCTGATCATATTTAGATGACTGAGATATTAAGAATCTTCTTCTAATATCATCAAAATATTTTCTCCCCCTTGGCAAGATCTAGAGAGCCTTTTGTTGAGAATTATCTAGTATTTCTACCATTTTCTAGTTCTTATGTCTTTGTTCTGGCCATGCAGAACTCTAAGGAACATCTTGTTTGAGTTGGTCATATTTAAACTAATCATCTTCATCAGATACCTCCACTGGGTATTCATCATCATAATAGTCCAGGTCAATCTTCTTTCTTATTACTTCTGGGACTTGAGACACTAGCTCATCAAAACTATCTACACACTTATCTAATCTGGCCCAATATTTCTCATTAGAATAAAACCGTTAAAAATATAGGTTTTCCTTTCTCATTTCTTGTTCATAGCCAACAATATCTTTGCACTAAATCATTCTTTCCCTACAAACATCCACACTCAACACATCAACAACAACATCCTCTTCCCACATAGGCTTTGTAGAGGGTAGATTATATCCTCTCATATTCTTCAAGGCATGCCTTACTACATTATAGGGTCATAAGTTTTGGCTGGCCCAATTGGCATGTTATAACTTTGTAAAAATGAATTAGTCTACTCAATGGCATTCTTTCCAATTTCAAAATCCACTACCTTAGTACATCTGCATAGAAATGTTCCCTTCTTGACACCTTTCCCTAAATATTCCCTGTTTAAATAAATCAATAGCCAAAATATTTCTACCAACCCTAACCTCTCAAGAACATATTTAGGGAAAATGTGGGGTGGCTGAGGACATCCAAAAAAATTTATAATAGTATATTCTTCAAATAAGAAAACACTACCCCAATCACAAGTCAATTTTTTTCTGCCATCAAAACACCATTTATGTCTAATAACCTTTCTAACATTTCTAGGAATTATTTCAATTATACATCCTATCATTTTCAAATTTGGATGAACAAAATCATTCTAGAAAGAAATAACATTTGAATATAGATAATACATTTTCCATACTTGTGTCCATCTTTGCACTAGCAAACTCTCTCCTCACTCTTGTGTTGACTCAATCAAGCTTTGATAAAATATGTCAACATTCTTTGAGAAGATAAGGTGCATGATCATGGAGTAGTGAGGGAACTTGAAATCCTTCAATTCTCCTTGTTGGGCAGCAGTGATTTCTTTGTGAACACCCTCAATGATGTATTCTACAAAATCATATCCTACATAGTGATTTGGGTCTTGAATATTCAAAGACATAACATAGTATGCCCCTAAAGTGTTCATTGTTCCATTTGAACCTAGGGCTTTGTCAATCCCAAACATAGTATTTTGAAAGTACCTCTAAAAGAAATCAAAGGGCATGATTTCATTAATATCTCTCCTCTTTGGAATCTCTGCTACATCCTTCTTCACCTTGGGAATGTGTTTGGTCATGTTTTTACCCATATAAAAACTCTTATGTTTTTCAAAATTCTTGTTCAATTCTTTAATATCAATGGTAAATGATATAGTCCACCCAAATAAAATGCCTCTATTAATGTATCCTTATCCAATGCTAGAAAAACACTTCTATCCATCTTGTGGAATGACTCATTAATAGGATTATAATATTTGATTAATGCCTTGACCAAATCTACGTCCACAAATACTTCTGGCACTATCATTTTTCCCAAATTTCTTACCCAAGGGTTGCAAATTGGAACTTCTTTCACTCTATTCTTTTAGAAAAACCAAAACAATTGATACCCATTTCTATCAGGGACAATTGCATCCTTGCACATTACATATTGGTCTTTAAACACAAGGTCATTGGCAATTGAGTGTTTGTAGAACCAAGAAAGATGTGTATACATTCTTCTAAAAATGTGTTGGGAGCCTTTGGTGGTGTAGTTGGTTCTTCAATTACTGCTTATACAATCAATTCTCCTTCTCTTTGGGCCATTTTTGACAAGTATTTTTGTTGATTCTGAATGTTATTTTGATAAAACTCAAAGATCACTTCTACACTTAAAATCTCTCAGAAAATTAAGATGATTGAGAACATGGTAATTACAACATATATCTTTCTAGGCTTTATCAATTTATGTGATGAAAGCATGGCTTCAATTGGCATTTAAGGTTGACACACTTAAAAACATATCAATATTCAAAAAATAGATCAAATCTACACTTTTTTAGATTGTACATCTAGCTCTTCCCATCTTTATCCAGCTCAGATTTTGTTTTTGAAAGTCATTTTGTGCTTTAAAACTTATACGTGTGATAACTACAAACAAGACCATTTTACAACTTTGCACCAAAATCTCACTTTTCTACAACATGGCATGCAATGTTGTGAACCCTTTGTTTCTCATTCAATTATGGCTTCGCAGCTACATTTAATCATACCTTTGTGATCACTACAACCTTGTGACAAGCCTTTAACTTCTAACAATTCACAACCTCACCAGGTTCTAGCCCTCATAATATTTTATGCTTGTAACCATGTGATGCTTTAAATTTCACTCTATCACTCCTTTGTAACTCCAAAGCCAGGCATTCAACTTACCTGTGTGACAATGCACTCAGCTAGCTAACTTAACATTTCTTTTACCCCATAACTTCACAACCTAGTTTCTTAATTGTTTATGAAATCTCATGAACGTGTGCTTCACTACCAATCACCACTTTTTAGCTTAAAATATTAACATCATTCAGAAACCATGCAAGGTTATGACATCAAATTCAACCACCACACATATCCTATTCACATGCTCATGATTCAACTTGTTCCCATTTGATTTTGACATGCGAAGGAGTGATCAATGCTTTTTTCTACTTTCATTTTACTTTCATAGCTTCGCATCTTAACTTAAGATATTACTTCAACTGCATGTGAGCATGCAATAGCCTTCAACTTAACTGCCCTCACCATTTCACAACCTAAAAACCTTAACTACAATTAAACCCTATAATAGTGCGACTACAAGCACTCACAACTTCACTTATCTAACCCATGGTTCATTTATACTACCTACGATGATGCACAACATAAAACTTTTAACTCAGCACTAACTCCTTGCACATTCGTGGCTTATCTTTGACCGTCTAACTAAACCTTTGTGATGTCTTGCCAACAGTTTATACTAGCTATTTTCCTTCATTCTCACAATCACAACTATTAATGCCTTAAGCCAAAATAAGCACATGAACATGTGTTCTTCTTTGCTGCGCATAGTCATAAAATAGAAAATATGAAGCTCTTATGAAATATAATAACAGAAATATTTCAAAACTTAGGATAAAAGCATATGAATGGAAAAACACATATATCCTTTTAAAGATCAAAATTATATTACATGAGATTTAAATAGTTAGAAAAGAACTTTCCTATGGTTTTTCTTAAGGGCTAACAAAATCTCACAAACCCTAGGTTATTCTCAACACATTTCTTCCTACTTTTTTTAGAATCTTGCACTAATTGGGTGAGCGAAAAATCAAGCCACCAACATGTCTTGCATAGGGATTCATAATATGACTCCATACCTATCTCTTATAATCAAAATTATGATTATGTCAGGCCAAAAATGGTTTACATAGAAGTTTGTTTCATTACAAACATCTATGTCATAAATTGTTCACTTGGCATCCAAAGGCTTTGATGCTCGGCCTTCAATGTTCTCTTAATACTAATACTCAACTCATAAATAGCTCAACACACTCTATTTACTTGGCATTAAAATCACTCAGCACATACTATTTACTTAGCTCCCTCTATTGGCTCAGAACCTAAATGACTCGGCACACACTAACTACACAGCACCAAATGCCATATTACTTGGCATGTACTATCGGGACAATTATGCTTAGCATGATTTTATCTTAGCTAAATAATGACTAAGATTTTTGTCACTATTTTGTCAAAACCAATCTGAGATTAATAGAGATGTATTAGGTGCACTTTCCTTCTCATCCTCTTCTTCTTTCTTCTTCCTTATTTTTCTTCTCTTCTTCTTCTTTCCTCTTCTTCTCGTCTTCTTATTTCCTCTTCTACTCTACCTCCTTTTTCTATTTCTCCTCTTCTTCCAATTTCCTCTTTCTTTGTTCTTCCTTCTTCTTTTTCTCTTCCTTCCTTTTCTTATCTTCTTCCTGCTTTTTCTTCCTTTCTTTTTCTTCTTTCCTTTTCTTCTTTCTTTCTTCTCTCTTCTTCTACATTGTCTTCTTCATCTAGTTATATTGCCAATAATGTTTTGCCTAGGATCCTTAAAGGGATCTTCTGCAATGTTAACTATAACCTTTGTGGCACCAACTTGCATGGTGTTAGCCCCAATTGAGATCTATGAAGATAAGTGTGTCATCTTGGTGTCCTTGACTTCCACTATTGTTGTTATTGGTGTACTCTTCTCAACATACATAGGGATTGCTCCCCCAAAATTTGCACTCTTGTCTACAATTCTAAGTATAGAATTAATGTATTTGAAAATGGTTTCTTCTATCACTTTGTTTACCTCTTCCTAATTGTCTCCCATCAAAAGAATAGTTCTTCTTTTATTTCTCAACAAGGATTGAATACCCTTCATTATTCCACTCATTTCATCATCATCATTAACTTCACAAAGTTTCTTTATTATATTTTGTCATATTTTCTTATCTTCTTCAAAAACTCTTCTTCTTCTATTAATCAATATGTTACACAAATCTTGTGGGATATTCCTCTATATATCTTTAAATATTTTGTTCCTCAAAACCATATTCCTAACTATAATATTTTTTAGCTATAGTCTATCCATGTTTCTATACAAACTATAATACTTATTTAATTGAACAAAATTTTCATCATTAATGATTTGAACATTTAAATTTTCTACCTTAGGCTTCCAAGGTTTTTTATTGTGGATATCCTTGCTTCTCCAACTACCTTTTTTGTTAGTTTGTCCTTCATTTCTCCTTCATCTTCTAATTCATTAGACTCATCTGATTAAATCATCTGTAGAGTATTCCTTCTCTTACTAGGTCCACTTGATAATTTCTTGGTCCTATTCTTGCTAGGTGAGTCAATCTTTTATTTTACCTTGGTGAGTTTCTCTGATTTTCTTATGGCTGGAGGGGTGACTAATTTGACATCAATAATAGTAATCTATTTAGATCAATCTTCTTAGTTGGTTGTACAATAATGGGTTGTACTTGTGCTATTGTAGCATAAGGAATAGTAGGTATCTATGAAGTAGATCCTACTACTATTACTCCTTTTATAGGTCCTACCACTGCAAGGTGTATGGCTGCTAATACCTTTGTTTGTCCACTTGCCTTCATTTCCAAGGAAACTCCTTTAGCTTCATTGAATTCCTTTCTAGTCATATTAGATTCCTTCAAGATTGCTTCTACCTTTTTCTTAATGTCCTTGCTATAAAGTTCTTTGTGAAATTATTTCATCTTTTCATAATAAGTACCCTATCTAGGGAATTCCTTATCCCTAACAAACTCTAGAATGATCTTTGCATAGCTTTCAACGCGATATTCACTCATTTTATAGCCCATAGGGTCTACAAACTTAACTTTGGGTTCAACTACTTCCATACATGTGACATAACTTTCAACCATGAAACATATGTCATCCTTGTACTTCTCTACTAGTGATGAGGGGATTTTGAATCTCTTTTTCATCTCATATTGGAAACTCTTCATCATCTTATTTATATCTTTAGTGATTGTTTCTTCTAATTTTCTCTTGTAATGATAAAGGAACAAATTCATTGTGCACTTGTTTCTATTCCATTCATGGTCTGGAATACCTGGAAACTTTCTAATAACTTGGAAGAATAGGTGAGTTATCAGCGATTCAAATCTAAAAACTATACTCTTTGTCCTTTTTAATTTATTGATTTTGTCAAGCAATTGTTGCTTCACAACTTCACACATATTGATATTTTCCTTTTCCACTATCATTAGATATGTTTCATGGATAAATCCAATAGGTAAAAAATTTAATCTTGAACTATGATTCATCTTGTAGCCTATAATTTTTTTGATATTATTGCATCATCTTGCTTAATCAAATCAATTCTCATGTTTCTTATATCTGACAAGGTATTCAAGTTGGTTTTAACCAATTTCTTAACATTCTTTTCGTTTACTAGATTTCTCCCTTCATTGCTTAATCTATTAAGCTTGTGGATCATATCATTATCAATAACAACTAGGATGTCTCCTACTCAAAACATTCCTTCATGGATTCTGCTCAAGATTATTATGCTTCATTCATGGTTATCAAACTCCATGTAGAACATCTGCTTGATAATATTCAGTTCTTCCAAATGCTAAAAACCTTATTTCAAGCATAACTCATTTTTACATACTTCATCCAAATCCTTGTGAATATCATTCTAACCAATATTATCAAATTTGTAGTGAATGTATGCTCTTACATCCTCTACATACAATACATTTTTTGGAGCTTGTTAAAATGCTCCCAAAGGATCATCTTCCAATGACACCAATGGGTGTTATTAAAACTTATACCATGGTCTCTCACTAAAATCACTTACAATAGGGTTTTCAATCTTAACTAATTCAAAGATTTCAAAAATACAACTGAAAACTCCACAAAATACCTAGAATATGCTTAATTAGGGCTTTCTTCCTTCAGACTTGCGCATACTTCAAATTCACCTTTACTTCTCTATCAAATCACTTTCAATTGCTTCTTATATCTTCACATGATTGAATGGTACTCACAATCTTGTTTGCATCCTTTAAATCTTTCCAAATTGAACTTTCCATTGATTACACAACTACCCAATTCGTAAAATTTGTTAATTAGTAGCCACTAAGCTTGTTTTCATTTGAATACAACTTTATGATCTCCAAATTACTTACACTCTTAACCAAAACTTCCTTACAATCTTCTTTTCCTTCCATTAACTTCACAATTTCTAACTTGATCTCTAATTATGTTCCATATTTCTAATACTCTATCTTTGATAGAAAAGTTTAATTCAAATAAGATGAATTACATACAATGGTTGACTTCAATCTCTCATCAGGTGTATCAAAATATTTTTCTTCTAAAACCAAATGTGAACTTGATGGATCATTGACCTTCACAAATACTTCCTTAAATTATTCAACATGCTCTTTAAGTGCCTCTTTCTGACTATTATTATTGCTATCATTCCTTTTGTCATTTATGTTGTTGCTCTTTTTAGTTTTTGCTCAAGTAGCTACAATGTTGGAGAAAGAGCCAATGGAACAAGAAGAAACAATTGGATCTAGTTCTTTTCTAGCTGCAACTTTCTTTGCTGATTTTTCTCCAATAAGATATCCAAGACCTATCTTATCATAAGAAGATCTATGATAAAATATTTGTACATCAATTTTTCCACTATTGGAATATAACTTCTCTAATTGTTGCTTAGCCTGAGTCAATTAATAGTTTGTAATTCTTTAATTATGCATTCTTTATTTTGATAGAATCTAATTTAGATGTCACTTGAGTTAGATGGGATCTTAGATCTATATTCTTATATTCTATATATGATTCAATCTTACTATCATCTTTCTTCATGATCAACTTTCGTTCAATAATCTTGAACTCATGTTTCAAAATCTCATTTTCTTTCTTTAGGGTTACTACCTCATCACTATTACTATTCAGCTCTCTAGGTTCATTTCTAGATTTGTGGTGATCAATCTTATCTTTATACCTTTCTTTTAGGTTGTCTCTTTCTTTCAAGTTGTCTCTCAATCTATTCAAGGGCTTCTTCAAGATTCCTCTTTAATTGTTCCATCTCCATGGGGATCTTACTCAAGTTTTGAAGCCTCTTTTGAGTAATTGTGCTTTGATACCAATTTTTAGAAATAGATAATACTTGGGGGGGGGGGGGGGGGGGGGGGGGGGGGTTGAATCAGTATTCTATAAATGTTTGCCCATAATTAAATATTGTTAATTAATTTATAACATGCATATGAAAGTAAACCAAAAATGTTGAATAGTAAATAAATCCATACAAAAAGAGAACTCATAATGCCATATTTTGTTAACTAGGGAAACCCTAGCCAAGGAAAAACCCCTATGGGAATGGTACCCACAAAATAATCCACTAAAGTAAAGAATCATGTTTAGGGTATTGACCCTATTAGGAGTCTATGAAATACATATAGTGTCTCGGTATTTTTTAGAGGAATAGGCCTTGTTAAAAGCCTTGACCCTATTAGGAGTTGATATATACAATTCAAAATGTATGCAAGATTAGTGCATTACCCAAACATGCAATCATACAATGTAATTCTTAGATACAAAGGAGATAGATACAAAGTTCTCTTTA
This sequence comes from Cupressus sempervirens, assembly GCA_028749045.1. Classification (NCBI taxonomy): domain Eukaryota; kingdom Viridiplantae; phylum Streptophyta; class Pinopsida; order Cupressales; family Cupressaceae; genus Cupressus; species Cupressus sempervirens. The sequence goes on from CM053783.1 coordinate 221,001,818, forward strand.
CTATTGATTGTTGCACTTCACATATCTTTGATCTTACATCAAAACTCACATCACATAGCCTTCACATAAGTTTGTATATCACATACATACTTTACATTAGCACACATAATTCATAACTTATGATTTCTTACTTATACCTTTCCTTTTTATAAAAAATTGTCAAGTCGGCCTTAATATTTTTACACATTTGACTAAATCAAAATCTATCCCATGATAACTTAGGGTTAACATCAAGGATGTTTTCCCTAATTAATTAAGCAATTATTATGTAACCAAAATAATTCCTTAACCTATTATTTACCTTTTAATGTTGTGCTAGGTTTTGCTCTATTCATTGCCTTTACTAATCAAACAAATATATTTGATCCCATACTATTCATATGGTATTTCATACTTAGCCACATCATCAGGACACTCCATACTACCTATCCGTACCTTCACATGTGCCAAATATCTTTGTAGACTATGCATTACCAAAACTATCTCTGTACTGCCAATAAAACTTTCTAACACAGACAATTTTCTATCATAGATTGTGAGATCTTTGATTTTACATTTTTCCATCTCATCCTAAGATATATGTTTCCATAAATGGAAACCCTAGGTCATCCTACTTAGCTATATTTCCAATAGGTATAACTTTGGAGGTATGGATAGTTAGGTAGGTTGGCACTTGATGTGGGTACTATTTCAGCTATGGGTTTTGACAACTATGTATACACATGATTACTATTGGATCAGGTGTTTGTGCTTGTCATTTTAGTTGGTACAAGATTTTATGATCTTCTTATTGGACAGGTTGGGTGGCTTTCTATTTGGATGACTTCTATGTGTGTCTATTGGTAGTGTCATAATAGGAGGTGGGATCATTCATGTTTGAGATGTCAGATACTTTGATTTTGTCATGGGTACCACGATGGAGCACTTAGTGTACTTTGATCTATGATGGTGGATGTGCTTGGAGGGATTATTTGCTTGTTCATTTATGTGGCTACAAATTGACCCTATGAAATGTATACAACAAGTGAGAGATTTTTGAGATAATGAGCATTGCACACATTGCATAATATAATTATATTATTTATTTTATTTTGTAATGTAATGATGCACCTATATGGACATGCAACATGTAAAGATTCCCATGGGATATACTTGATGAGTTATATTATAACATTGTGATAATATTTAAAGTAATTATTTAGTATTAGGAAAAATAAATTAAATATCCAATGTTGAATATGAGGTCAATGGCTTAGGTAGCACATAGTTTATGTAATACCACTTGGTGAAATTGTGGGACTTGCTATACAAGCAGCCACAAGGGTAGCTATAGAGACAAGAAAAAAGACAGAAGGGGAAAAAGAAAAAAGGAAAGTCAAGCAAGACAAGGCTTCACATGTTAGCCAAGGGAGTATTTGTGAATGTTGGAAGAATAGCATGGGATGTGTGCATTCATGCTTGTTCACATGGATTTCTTGGTTCTAGCTATGGCTTTGAAGGCTTCCATGGTTGTATTACAATGGTTATTTTTCTAAATAATACATGGTGATGGATTCTTTTGGAGGATGGGTTTTTTCCCTCAATGAGGGTCTCCCAAGGTATATCTTGTTTCACATTTCTGTTGATGCTCTGTCTATTCTCTTGCATGTGGATTTTAATTACATATATGTTTTAGATCTATTATGGGTTATGTGGAAATGGTTATATTTTTGGTTGCAAGTTTCCTTACAGTCATTTCAAGTATAACAAGTTTTGTACAAGCCTTCCAAGCTTCATCAAAATTAGGATTCTCTGGATACAAATTAATGAGTTCTTTGAACCCAACTACCTCAATCTACATCTCTATCAATAGAATTTGTCTTCTACTAAGAGCATCTACAATTTTGTTAGACTTCCCACTCCTGTATTTCAAAACAATTGTATAACTCTTCAAAAACTCAACCCACTTCAAATGCCTCTGTTTTAATTTTCCTTGACTATTCTAATATTGTATGATTAGTATACAAAACAAACTCCTTAGGAAGAAGATAGTGTCTCCACTTCTTCAAATGCCTAAACTATAGTATGAAATTCCTAATCATAAACATAATATTTTATTTTGGCGTGTCATGCCCTGAGTCTTCTTGAGAGTGTGACTACACAAGAGTTTGATCCATTACGAAAAAGGCTTTGAGTTAGCACTTCGCTTGGTTGGACCTTTTGAGATTTTGGATCGGATAGGACTAGTTTCTTATCATCTAACCCTATGACCTAGCTTGTCACACATCCATGGTGTATTTCATATTTCTATATTGTCAAATTATATTTATAGATTAGGATGCTTTATAGGTGGAGTCAAATGAATAGTTAGCATTGGAGCCCATTCACATTTTGGCCCTACTAACCCTGGCACTTCAAGGCAAAGAGTTGGATGAGGTCACAAATTCATGGGAGGATGTAGCACAGATGAGATTAGATTACTTGTACATTTTTTATGAACTCTAAGAGGAGGTCCATGCCTAGGGGAAGAATGTGAGGCCTCACCCAAACCCTTCATAGAATAGATGATTTATTCACATTTTAATACCTTATGACTTGATGTTTTGACATACTCTTTAGTGGTTATGAAATGACTCACATTATCCATTTACTAGTGATGTTTACATTTTGGTGATCTTTACTTATGTTATGTACTAGGACCTATCTTATCTACTTTTAGGATTTAATGTTTATGTTTTTTAGTGTTTCATTGTTATGATAGAAACTGAATCATGATGATACTCAGAATGTTAAATTGGTTAAGTTTGAAGTAGAATTTAATGTGGATGAATAGATCATCATATTTTAATGTTGCAAGTATTTCATGTGATATTTTCTAGAATAGAAAATTTAATGGTGATAAATTAATATGCATGTTTAGTGTGAATGAAATTATGTAATATTTTTTGGTTGTACAGATATATACATGTATCTTTATATGATTTTTCATTGGACTACTAATGCTTGAGTTTAGTGTGTATGGATTTGAACCATGGAATTTAATCGAAGAACCAAGGCTCAAACTATTGTGAACACAATAAAGCCAAGGTGAATCTATTAGAAGATTTGAAACCTCATTGTTATGTGTTTTATTGTGTGAATGGGAATTGTATGTGTAAAATAGATTTAAATTCATTTGCAATTAGAGACATGTCATTGTGTTTTGTAATGTGTTTAAGGTATCACTTGACACTTGTATTTTCCATGTGTGGATGATATGTAATTTAGGTTTTTAAGAAAGAAGTCACCTAACATAAATTAAACCCAATAGTGTACTCAAGATAACCCCACTTGGAAGAGATGTTCGGAGAAGTCACCATCATGTTGAATTTCGAATTCAAACTTCCTAGTGACTTTAGGGGATTTTAAAGTGGTCCCAAAGTGTCATTTTAGTGGAAATAAGGTACCCACATGATAGTATAAGATGTTAGGGGTCTATATTTCACCATTTGAATGTCTAGATAACTCTAGAGACTTTCTAAACAAGTCATTCCTTAAGAAATTCGAAAATGGAATTGTTCGATGACATTTTCCCCCCATTACACCTGGTCAATATTTTATTTTTAGAATGGAAAATAGAGTAAGAGAAAGTGGACCTTATGTATTTTTCCATAAATGAGTTAGTGGGTGGGTTAGTGATTTTGAGGCCTTTTTAGAGGGCTTGTGACAAACTAGTCGAATATCCAACTACTATATAATTTTAGAGACACCTAAGGTTTTGGAGAATTAGAAGCTAAGGGAAAAGGGAGATCTTCTCAATTTTCATTTCCATTTTCATTGGACCAAGGTTGGTGCTTCATGCCATAAAATTTATCTTCAATGGAACTCTTGAATAATGGTGTTGCATTTATGAATATTTAGGAATGTGTATGAATATTGTAAGTAGATTGTTGCTATGTTGTGTTGACATGAGTATGAATATTTGTTGCATTTTATTCCTTCTTTATTTTCTTTTGTTTGGGATTTGAGTATTGTTTTTTGAGTGTAAAGGATTCACTCACCCCTGGGAGGGAAGACAAGCCTTGGGTGAAGGGGTTAGTAGGGATTGACAATGTAGTTAAGAGCCTCTTCTCATGGACAAGGGAGGGTTTCATGGAGTATGGGATCCATTGAAGCCATAGTTATTGATATGGAGTTTTGGGGGTGATAAGGGAAGTTTTTTGGAGAGAAGAATGTATGGTGAAAGCTTTGTAGAGGCATGGCAGTCTTAATATTATGTTACTTGTAAAGCTATGGAAAATCTCCTCTTGAAGAGCCCACCTTCACCCTATATTTATGATTCCATTGTGAATCATTATGAAGCCATGGTTGGGGAAATTTTGCTGGTTCCTGATTTGACAGAATTTCAACTACCTTTTATGATATTAGAAAGCCTAGGTATTAGCTAGAGACCATATTGGGTGTTCTGAAAACAAAATAAAAGGACCAACTAACAAGATACTAGAGTCTTCTCCACTTTGAACTCTACAAGATTCATGTGATTTTACCTTGGAAATTCAATCTTATTAAATTTAACATCAATATTTACAAAATGAATTCCAAAATAATAGATTGCGTAGCCTTCTTTCTTCTAATTCAATGGAAATGAAGAGAAGATAACTATCTATTTTACCAAGCCCTAGACACCATGAATCTAGTATAGATTGACAATTATGACTCATACTACAAAAAATTAAAAGATTGATTGATGATAAGTTTTCTATATTGTGCAAAACATTCCAATTAGATCAATTCATGAGGATGGCCAGTGCCTTGTCCATTGGGCTATAACTCATTGAGATTACACACTTGCATCTGGATCTTACCTTAACACTTTGTGTTAAGGTTTATCTATATTCATTTCTAGATCTCATACTTATGATATATTTTCTTAAAACTATAATTTTCTTCCAATTTACATTAAGTATTTACATAATCCATTAGATTACTAGCAAAAGAAAATTTAAATATAATTCAAAATGAATTACAACTGAAACTTTAATAAACTTTGCTATTAAATCTCAGAAAACAATATAGAAGCAAGAAAAGAGACAAGATCTAGGATGAAATCAACTCTTTGTATTTATATTAATTTCTTTGAAACTGTATACAATTTAGTGATCATCTCTATTAGACAATAACACACATTAAAAAGAAATTGTTAACTTTTGTATTCAATTCTAGAATAGATTTACAGTATGCATGGATTGACTCAAAATTTACATAGACTCATTCCATAAAATAAATTCAAACCCTCCTCTAGCCTTGGAAAATCACTTATATAGTGTGAGTTGCAAAAAGCTTTAGGTCCAGAGGGAAAAGGATAGTTGTCCTGAGAGCAAAAATGTCACATTTTAAAATTCCAAGAGAACAACAAAGAACTTATGATCTTTTATCTGAAAACAAAATGATTCCCTTTATTGGTTACTTTGTGGTGGGGTTGATTCTGTTGTGGCAGCTTCTTGTTCCTCAATGGAATTTTATGATTGACCTTGTTCGTTAGGTTGTGGCTCCTCCTGCTCTTCTTTTGTATCTAGCTCTGTATGTTGTAGGTTGTTGAATAATTTCCATGTTATTAGTTTGGGTGGCCATATCAATTGTTGCAATCAATCGATCTTCTTCTATGTCATATGTTTGAGTAGCTTCATCAACCAATTATATTTCTTCAGTGGTAGTTGCTTTGTCCACACCTTTATCTTCAACTATCATCTACAAAAATTTTGTTACTAGAGAATAATCTACCATCCACCTGTTGAAAAGTGTGTCATCTGGCCAGTTGAAATCCATTATTTATTTCTCTTCACTTAGGATATCCTTCCCTAATTTATTTATGTCAAAAAAATCTTCATTGAAAGAATCAAAAAATGGTTGCACTTGCACTAACTCCTCTATAGATCTGGCAAACCAAATATATTTATCTTTGTTTACCACCTCATTCATCTTAATACTTAGGAGCTCCTTCAACTTATTTCCCCACTCTTCTTTATCTTTTATGCAACCTAGACATTTTAGAACATGTCAAAAGAGGTTATTAGATCAAAACTCTTTCCCCATCAAAAGTTTGATCAAAAGTCCAATCAAAAGTCTTCTCTATCTGGTCATAAGAGTTATCAATTATAGAGCTCCTAAGTTATAACTCTTTCCGGATTGATTAAAAGTCTTCTCTATCAAAAGTATGATCCAAATTCATCAGAGCTATCAATAATAAATGGATTGATATAGATGATGTTGTTACTACCCTATGTTGCTCTATTATTGATAACTCTTATGACCAAATAGAGAAGATTTTTTATCAGTAATAGATCAACACTAGGTAGTAACAACATCATCTCTGCTGATCCATTTATTCAAAATTGGTCTTAAGGTGGCTTCATTATTATTCAAATCTTTCCATATATCCACCAACCTTGACAATTATAAGTGAAAGGAAGGCCAATTGACTATATCCACTAAAGAAAAAATCATTTCTCTTATTTTGTCTTCATGTTGGATGCCCAACTCCACATGTAGTGACTAGATCTCTTCTTTTTTCCTCATTAAGCTCATTAGCTATGTAGAATTTTGGTTGCTGAGGTGTACTTGGAATTTCCATAATGGAACCAAAAGGTGGTAGTGGCATAGGGGAAGCTATAATTCTAAGCTGACTAGACTACCTACCCCTTTTCCTTTTTTCCAAATTGCTTTTCCATATTAGCAATTATATTCTCCAATTGATATATTTTCCTACCTATTTCATTGTAGGCCTCTAGCACCTTCTTGAACTTCTCATTTAGTTTATAGAATTTATTTTTATCTTTTTCAGCTACTAATACCCCAAAATAATCCATTTCCTTATTCATTGGGCTACCTTTTCACTGTCCACCTCTTCAACTCTGAAGACCATGAGGCTCCATGTATGTTCAGAATCTATAATCTCTTGGACCCTTGACATATCCCTATTTTGAATAGACCAAATGACCAAGTTTTTGTGGTCATCACTATATTTTACCCCTTTATGGGCTTTTTTTACTTCTTTCTTAGTTTTAAATTTTGTTTCCTTCTCCTTCCTCACTACAAAGATCATTGCATTAATAATGTCCCATTCTAGTAGTATCATGAATCTTGAATCCTTGAGTAACTACCTTCCCCTATAGGGGTTATTTGGCTGAATTCTTACATAAGGCTAGCTTTAACCTCTTCCTCAATGTCAGAGTCATGTCTAGTAGGTTGCTCTGCCTTTACTTTCTTGCTCTTGGCCTCAAAATTTTCAATGTTATTCCTCCATAAAAACTGGATGAAGGCCCTAGATTTAACAAAACTTTCATCATCCAATAATTTCTTTGTTTCTTACTCTACAACAAGATCAATCTCTTTCTCTCTGAAGTCTTCTATAGTGAGGGATAGGATTGGCATTGGGGGCTCTTCAGGTGCTCCTTCCGCCACCTCTACTGTAGTTATTACAATGTCACCCTGACCTCCCATCTATTTTAATTGTTCCCTTAAGGACTCTTCATTATCAAAATGGAGGGGAGTCTATTAAGGGGAGTACTCCTCATCACTAGATGATGATCCTTGTTCTAAATTCTTCCTTTTATTAGTTGGTGTTTAGGGAGGGCTTTATGAGAGTTGCCTCTTATATAAAGGGAAAGGTTTTATATTCACACTTTTGGCCACAATATTTCATGCCTTAATATACAAGGTGTACTACCTTGTGCTTATAATTGTTCTTTTTCCCATCCTCTTCTCAATTTTTATGGCCTAGTCTAGCTAGGCTTGTATCAAGATTTCCTTTTTCTCATTTAGGGTTTGCGTGAACCCAACAAAATTATTCATAAGTTTATTAATTTTATCTCCCCAATATTTGATATCATCAAGGGGATCGTATTTTCTATCTAATGCATTAATAAAAACTAGAATTCTACTATACAATTTCTATTTTTCTTTTCTCACTTCTTCTTCTTGTAATAAGAATTCATTTCTAATAATATCCTCTGGAAATTAAACCAAATGTTCATAAGCTCTAGCTTTAGTCCTCTCTTTAAACATATCATAAAAACCCTCTGGATCAATATTTAATAGAGATGAGGCTGAGCCATTTGATATTTATCTAAAAACTTACCTAAATGCCTCCATGCTCCCTTAGTGAACACAAAATTGTCAATGACTGTGAAGTGAGGGGAAATTGTTCCTCTGGATTTTCCCACTAGCTCCTTTTCTTCCAGTCCTCTTATTTGTCATAAAAATTATGCAATCCCAACCTTCAAAGACACTTGATAGGGAAGCCCATGAGGCTTCCCATGGAAACCAAACACTTTGAAGGTAGTAGAAATAGAGTATGGGATGATATCTCCCTAGTTTTGGCTCAGTTTTAGTCCCCTAACATGATCTTTAGGTTTGATTAGCTCCAATAAGGGCTGGCATATTATGGGGTTATTTCCTATCAACAAAATCCTTATCTTGGAGGCAAACTATCTAACAAAATTGGCATAGTTACCTCCCAGGTCATTTCAACACTCCACAATTGAATAGGTAGCTTCTCTCCATCCTTCTCCAATTCTAGCTGCATCTTGTTAGAGAATGAAGAAACCCCATTGTACAAACACATGTACATCAACAATAACTACTGGCAAAAAGGCTTCTCAACCTTGGTCTTACTTATGCCAATTAGCCCATTATGAATTTATTCTGTAATAAATGAAACAAAATCAAATATGGAACTCATACCATATTATAATGTCTGGGAAATAATAAAAACTAGGGATCCCTATATGTAATCTTTCTCATCCATCCCAAAAAGTCTATAGAGGGAGAAGTAAAGTTTTTATGCCCTTGGATTGAATAATTTCTTCAATAATTGTTCTAGGGTATTAGCTATTACCAGAGGCAGATGTCCTATAATCACAAAATGTTCTTATAATGGTCCTGACCTAAGGTACACCTATTGAGCATCATATTGTGCCTATAGATCATCCATTTCAATCTTGTCATGTAATATGTGGTTAGGGTTTAACATATAAACCTCCCCAATTGCTTTAGGTGTGACCATAAAGAGTTTTTTCCCCACACAATTCTTCACTACTCTCAACACTAGATCATACCTCTTAGATATAATCATTAACAAATCATCATCAAAGAAAATGCCTAGGACAACCAACTTCCCAATATCAAATTCACAAACATTTCTTTATGAAATGTCATGTTTCCTTTCTAAAAACCATTTTCTGAATATCTCCAAACCATGAGTAGATGTCTCATCATTTCTTAACCAATTTTCTTTGTCATAGAAACCTTCAATAAGCAACAATCTAGGGTTTTTAGGAACTAATTATTTTCCTTTGGTTGTTTTGTTTGTGCAAAAGGGAAATTACTCCAGAAAATCATCATGTACATTCCTATAATGGTAGTCCACCTTCCTAGAGAAATATCTTCATGGAGGCATCTTATCAATCTAATAAAATTCAATCTACAATTTCTCAAATAATCAGAAGTATTTTGTACCTACACACTCTGAGCTCTAGTTCTCTACACTTGAATTTTCTTTTTCTTTATAAATGATTGCACATTGACTTGTAATTTTTATACATATTTCCCTTGCACAAATGTGCCTTGATTCACCATCAATGTTACAATAGTCAAATTAAGAATGTTATGCCAAAAATTTGAAATTTGGTCATTGATCTAGGCATGATTGGACAATCTTGTTTTAAACTTAATGATTGCATTACCTTTTTGGAAAATTGGACATGTGTTGAAACCTTGATTTCTCACTTTGGCTAAATATTGAGCACTTTCAAAATGAAGAAAGTGCCAATCATTGACCATTTCAAATCCTACAATCACAAAATATCCTAGATTTTGATGTATTCCTTTTAAAAACTTGGGACCATAGAGACACATGTAAATATATCACTTTCTTTCTTTAGTTAAAGACCATACATCTTCATTTTGTGAGAAAGTGGCATCAGTCAATCCTCATCAAATAGATGATTAAGATCTTTTCCTATGGCAGTATGCATAGTGTGGCCCACATGGCTACATGGAAACTTCTCACATTCTCTCTTTGGTTAAACTTCACACAACTTCATAATGCAAGAATGAAACAGCCATTGATTAACTCAGGATCTTATGGGTTGGAGAAATCAATGTCTTTTGTCACAGTCAGCACCTATGTCCACCCAAAATATGGCACTTGGAAAAATATGATGAAAACATTCTTTTGTGGCTCATAACTCACTCAAGTCCCACAAGTTCCATGTGTCAACATGTCACTTTCTTTTATTGTCTAAAAACCAAGCACTTTCAAAATGTGAGAAAGAGATGATCGTTGATCTTGATCTACATCCACTACTGGGAAGATGCTCATTTTTATACTATTGGAAACCAAAAAGGACCCATAGGGACAGGTGTTATGCCATCACTTTCTCACTTTGGGAAAACTCCTCACATCTTGAAAATGCGACAATGCAATGATCATTGATCTTCATCTGATCAAAGGCTCCAAAAGTATCTCACCATATGGGTTTTGGACAAAGAAAAACAATATGCAAGCTAACCATGATGAGACCTTGGGTTAGAAAAGAGTTACACACTGGGATAAAACATAATTTTGCAAAGAATCTAAAAGATTTCAAGAAAACCATATAATAAGAAAATTGTTAAGGGTATTAAGGCTCTATTGAAAATCTCCCACGTAAATTTGAGAATGTGATCAATGTTAACAATCTTCAAAAGGAACCTAGTGCACAAATGATATTGGGAAAAAACAATTAGGGTTATCTAAGAGCATGATTAATCAAGACACATAAAAACCTTAATCACAAAATAATAACTAAATTTTTCACAAAAAAATTTGAAAGTTTATTTACTAGGTGAAAAACTAGGCCAAAAGTGGTTCTGTCTGGTGACAATGAATAAAACAAATTCATACGAGGGCTTAGAATCTCTGCCAAAAGAATACTACACAAATGAAAAAACTAACAACCTTTTCATAGAGTAGCACATAAACCAAGGAACAAAATAATATATAAAAAGATGGAAAACACATATATACAATGATTTACAAAATGTATAAACCTAGGCAATTGTTCATGGAAAGAAAAGTACTCTCAATAGAAGTACTTCAAGAATTGTCCATGAACTAGAAATTCTAGAATGTCACTTGATAATTCCTTCAAAACATAAGAATGCTCACCCCATGTAGAATAAATCAAATATGGGCCAAGTGAAATGAGTTCAAATTTACCATGCTTACCCTTATCTTCAATTCTTGCATTCCACATCAGCATTAAGTCTTCAGGCTCAAACTTTCTTGGCATTATTTTTTTGTCATAAAAGTAGTTTTCATGCAACTGAAATTTTATATTTCTAGTAGAGGCTTCTTTCCTAGTTTTAGTCAATCCTACCAATTCATCCAATCTCTCCTCTATATCATCTATGATATCATCGTCATACATCTAGATGTAATTGTATAGGCCCATCAAGTTATTTTGGGGCATTCTTTTCAAAATCCCATATACTAAGTCAAAATGTGAAACACCTATTGCCTTCTTAATTGTTACCCTATCAGCCCATACTACCATTTGTAGCTTGGAATCCCATGCCTTCTTATTATCATCCAAAGTTCTCTTGATAATCTTTAACAGACTTTTATTTTTTGATTCTATCTATCCATTTCCTTGTGGATGATAAGGGGATGATGTTGATCTTGTAATACCATATTTGTCACAAAATTTTATGAATTCCTTAGACCTAAATCACATGGTATTATCAGTCACAACTTTTTTAGGATATCCAAATTTGATTATTATGTTATTCAATAAAAAAATGTTCACGACTTTACCAGTAGCCTTCTTGATGGGAATAGCCTCCACCCATTTTGTGAAGTAACCTATTGCTACTAATATCCATGAATAGATAGTACTAAACTTGGTTGAAATTTCACCTATGAAATCCATTCCCCACTACTAAATGGAGCTTGATCTTCCTATTTTTCAAAGGAGTATTTCCAAAGAATTTTAGTCTTCCAGAAAATCTCTAGCAAGCATCACATTTTTTGACGAAAATCTACGCATCCTTAAATAAACTAGGCCACCAAAAACCATCTCTCATTACCTTCTGGGTAGTAGTTTTTTCCACATAATGACCTCCACATACTCCTAAATTTGTATCTTATTCTTTTTTGGTCAATATATTTCAAATGTATCCATTCAAATTTCCTCCACCACAAACTTCTATTAACAATGATGTATCTAATTGTATGTAAATTAACAAATCTCTTTTCATTGTCTATTAGATGAGGTGGGCCCTCCATGTGTTGTAAGTAGTGTATAGCATCTTTATACCAATAAAAAATATCCATGTCACATGTCTCTAATCTAAGGTCTTTGCATACAACATTTATTTTGTTAGCATCCATATTTGACTAAGACATTAGCTTTCTAATCCTTGGCCTCTTACCAATTTTGTGATTTGGATCTCAATATTAAACTCTTTAATTCTATTTATCCATCTGCATCTTCTGCCAGATACCTCTTGTTCAGAGAATATATCTTTGACTACTACACTAGGCACAAAAGCAATAACAATAGCACCAACTAAATAACACCTAAAATCTTTAACAACTTTGACCATAGCATGTTTTCATTAATATCATATTTCAACTCTGCAAGCTGGAGTGATTTGCTAAAAAATGCAATAGGTTTCTCATAGCCTTCTTCATTCTTTTGAAGAAAAAATGTTCCTATGGTATGAAATGAGGAAAAAGAAAAAATATGCATTGGTTTTGTATAGTTTGGTGTCCTCAATACTAGTGCATTTTTTATGGCCTCATTAATTTCTTGAAAAGCAACAGATGGATCACCTTCCTAACTGATCATTGATAATTTCTTGAGCATCTTGGAGATAGGCCTACTAATCTCAGCAAAGTTTGTTACAAAACTCCTCAATAAATTGACTTGACCAAAGAAAGATTGGATGCTTTTAACATTTTTGGGTTTACGTACTTTATCAATTGTTGCAACTCTTTCAGGGTCAATTTTAACTCCTTCTTTAGATACTATATGGCCTAGTAATTTTCGTTTTGTCACTCCAAAAGTACACTTCCACTAGTAAATTTTGACCTAAATTTTGACAAATTTTGCTCAAAATTTTGAACCATGTTGGTCAAAAGTATGATCAAGTAGTACTTCACAATTTTTCTCGTCAAAATTTTGACCAAACCTCAAATTGCTCAAAAATTTGACCAACACTTTGTTCAAAAATATTGTATTTTTGCTAAGCCTAAATTGTCATTATTGGTCAAAATTTTGACCAAATCTTGGTGGAAAACTTTTAAGAATTGATCAAAATTTTGACCAATTCTTGGTGGAAAACTTTCAAGAGTTGGTCAAAATTTTGACCAATTCTGGTCCATCCCATGACCAAGATGCCATGGTCATGACCAAAGGGTTGGTCAACATTTTGACCAAATCTTGGTGGAAAACTTTGAAGAATTGGTTGAAATTTTGACCAATTCTAGTCTATCCCATGACTAGGATGCCATGGTCACAACCAAAGGGTTGGTCAAACAAATTTCCAATTATTGGTGGAAAACCTTGAAGAGTTGGTCAAAATTTTGACCAAACTAATTTATTTTTAAAAAAATGCAATGGTTACAATAGATATTGATGACCATCAATATGCTATGTAGCTATTATAGAAATTTTCTACATGCATGAATCCCCCAACGAATCCCTACCTATGGACTCTCTCTTAGACCATCTTCTTTGATCACTTGACCAACACAATTTTAGAGGAGGCTTGGTAGTAGTTTCCATTCTATAGCTCATTTGTTGAGCCATTTTGAATTTGATCTAATGGTGAGCCCTCATCTAGCATTAGGTGGCTACTTGGCACTCTAGCAATTTTTTATGAAACTATCGTGGGTAATGGAAAATTTGATAATGAAAGCTCCTAGTGACCCTCTAATAGAATCAATGTTGGTGTTCAAGAAAGACACATTTTTTGGATCTCAAATATTGGCATTAGAATCCTTTCTATTGGAGGGTCATGAAGCATCCTAATTGCCATGTGAGGACTCCCCAAAGTCATCTCTATGTAACTTCATTGGTACAATTTATGGAATGGTTCAACAATGGTTGTCATTCCAACATGTCATTGTCATTGCCTAGAAAGTGAGCTAAAGGATGAGTCATCATCTAGTAGTTGGGTTGCTTATCACAAGTGATGAGGGAGTTTCTTTTATTGGAAGCTCCCCATGGCCATCGAATTGAGCCATTGCTTGTGTGAGCAAAGGATGAATGCAGTCTTGGATTCCAAATGAAATCAATGACATTAGATCTATAAGAGACTTTGACAATAAACCAATAAGAGACTTCAACAATAAACTAATAAGATACTTCAACATTCAATAAGAGACTTTGACAATAAACCACTTTCTAGCAGTTCAAATAAGATTCTCCTTGAAGAAACTACAAGTTTGATCTCTTTGTCTCAACATAAAGTTATAGGGACTAGGAGCAACAAGAAAATAATAGCCACAAACATTTTTTAAACTTTTCATATTAGTTTTAAGAAACCTTTTATATTATAAATGTAAATACATGTCCTATAAGATTCAACTACTAAATAAACCTCAATCACTTCTAAAATTGGTCAATCAAAAATTAAGATGTCAAATCATCCCAATGGGTGAGTTCAATACAATGAAATCACTAGAGGATAAAAACATGAGAGGCTGATTTGGAATAATTACATTGCAATAGGCATTGGATAATTGAATTTATATAGCTCTCATTTACTAAATCTAGAACAAAAATTGACTAATAGACAAAGAAAATAGTTAAAGACAAAAGTTATCATCACAGACAATTGGACAAGTCTTAAATTGAGACTAAAGAATAAAGTCAATCAAACCCTTCTATTGGATTTGTAATGCTCCACCCGGAGATGCTAGGAACAAGGATAACTATACGCCAAGATAATTTATTTTTTAAACAAGTATGGATGCACACAACAATCAACATACAAGGATCAAAAAGATCACAATGGAAGACTAACAAACATCCAAACACCAATGGATCTCCAAATGCCACTACTAACCAAAAGATAAATAAGAAAACAAAAGAGATCACCCAAGCTGAAAGACAAAAACTAACTCCTAAAAATTGGCTAAGTCTGAAATCTTGAAGCCCTGAAATTTGGTTAAGTCTAAATTTTTGAAGACTTAAAATTTCCTAAAATCTTTATCTAAGCTCGTAGAGGTCTAAAACCTATCTCAAAAGACTTGTCACATGTATTAAAATATATCTTAAGTATAAGGAATTAAATATATTTCAACTTATACTTAAACAATATATTTTAAACCCCATAGGAAATCTATTTTCAATTAGGAAGATGGAAACCCTAAAAGGGTGTCCAAACCCAACTTCTGAACTTTTCTCACTTTTCTCAGACAATCCTAGATACCCCCTATTTTTCATGTGAGACCAACAGAGTCATAGATTATTGCACAAGAAAGTGTAACATGCACTAGTACATTTGGGCTCATTTTTTGACCTTTATTGGTTGAAATTTTGACCCATTTTTTGACCAATCTTCGACCAAATTTGACCAACAAATTGGTCAATAATTTTTTGGTCGAAAATTTGATGAACATACTGGATCGTCAAAATTTAGACCAATACATTGGTCGAAAAATGTCCAGTTTGTTGAGCCATTTTCTGCCATTCATTGGTCGAACTTTCGACCAATGCTTGGTAGAAATCTACGAGGTATTGGTCAAAATTTCAACCAATGCATAGTGGAAAACTAGACGACACTGGTTGAAAACTTTTTGGTCAAAAATTTGACCATCCAGTAGGTTGGTTGAAACTTTGACGAATACGGTAGTCGAAAAATATTGGCGTTGTTAGCGCATTTTCTGCCATTCATTGGTCAAACTTTCGACCAATGCTTGGTAGAAATCTATAGGGCCCATATCATGGACAATGATATCATGGACCCACTTCCCATGTACTAGGTATGAAGATTTTTGATCGTGAGATTGAGCCGAGATCAAACGGTGGCATTGACTCGCTATGAAGAAGTGCTCGAAAGTTAAGTATAGTGAGTTAGCGAGTGTGGCCCACTACTATTAAAGTAAAATTGCTATCCAAAGATCAAGTCTCGATCGATAATGCTTGTTGACTCACTATAAAGAGATGTGCAAAAATTAGGTATACCGAGTTAACGAGCAATGGACCCACCATCATGTTCTTAAAGGTTGTTTCAATTGTCTACCACACGATTAAAGTACGATTAGTATTCATCGCTAGCTTGATGTGGAAAGGTGCTCGAGAATTATGTATAATGAGTTAGCGAGTTGATGACACGTGTGCATAGTCATGCATGGGCCAGGTTTGAAGTGCTAGCCTTGAAGGAAAGGTAGAGGTGGAGGTGTTATATTGGCTCGACTGCCAATGTGTTAAGAAGAAAGCTGAGTCAGCTTAGTTGTAATTCCTAGATCATAGGATTTTTCAAGGATCAACGGCACAAGTTTAAAAAAGAAAGTGCGACGCCACTCTCTTTTTCTATTCGGCACATTTATGATAAGTGAAAGCTTCATGTGTGGGAGAAACAGAGAATAAAATAGAGATTTTCATTAATTCCAATCCCACGTGAATAGAGATTGCAAATTTTTTGAGCACAAGAGCTTGATTGATTATGTCATGTTAAGCCTGGTAAAGATGTGAAACTATTCTTTTGTCATTCGAGAGAAATTTTAGAAGTTCAGAGAAGAACAAGTTCAACAAGTCAAGTAAGTACTCATATTATAACCTCTGTGGCATTCCAATTCTCTCAATACTATCAAAATACCTCCTAAGAAACCATTCTCTGGGCAAATTAATTATATGGATAGGAATGTCCACGATGATTTATTAGAATTACTCCCAGAATCTACTGTACAGCCTGCACAAGTTAAAAAGTTAATTTCCTTAAACCCTAGGCTTAAAATTGGT
This sequence comes from Cupressus sempervirens, assembly GCA_028749045.1. Lineage (NCBI taxonomy): Eukaryota > Viridiplantae > Streptophyta > Pinopsida > Cupressales > Cupressaceae > Cupressus > Cupressus sempervirens. Next base: position 221,018,791 of record CM053783.1, read on the forward strand.
GATGGCCTATATGACAAGGGGAACTGGGTTAGGGATGCAACAAGTACTCAAACTGGCCTTATCTTGTTTAAAAAGTGGTTTTCAGAAAGAAAGTTGTTTGCCTCGCATGCTAATGTCTGGAATTTTGATTTGGGAAAGTTAGTAGTCCCAAGTGTTTTCATGGATTATGATTTGCTTGAAGCTATTGCTAAGAATTATTACCAAGCCATTAGGGTTGTAAGAAGAAAGGATGGTGTGCCTCTGGTCTCGATTACTCCTGAAGAAATTAGAGAGGTTTTTCACCTGGAACCATTATCAGACTACCATGTGCAAATAAATCTGCTAGAATTAGAGAATGAATATAAAGAAAATAAGGATGTAATTAGAGGAGGTGCACTAAGGGCACATATTGGTACAATAGGAACTTTGCCAGTAATTACTGTAGCCTCTAGAGAGCCTTTTAAGAAGAGTCTTTTCACTTCTTGAGCTGTAGAGATATACAGGACCTTATGCCGAGTTTTTGGTGAAGATGACCAAGAATTTATGCCCATTGGTTTTATGTACATGATGGTTCAGATTGCTTCCTTCGGTATAGATTTTATTTTTGATTTTGCTTCCTTTTTGGCTGTAGAAATTCACATTGGTTTAGTTGGGATTGCGAAGGGCAAGGTGGAAAAAACTTTTGGTCACTACTCTCTATTAATGCATATGTTTTTGTTTAAAGGAGTGACATATTTTGGTAATGAGATGGAACTAAACAGAGAGGAGAATGGGGAAATGCTACCAATCCAGTTGTGGAGTGTAGATATGACCTAGGATGCAAGTAATGCTAGTTTTGTCAGATTTGATAGATATTTTGCTGCTAAATTGAGATGCCTCATAGTGAGTGACAATCTCAAAATCCCTAGGGTACTAATGAGTCTCATCAAGCTTATGGATAACCCCCATGACTTGAAAGTTTTACATAATTGGGGAGATATCATCCCTTACCCTGTTTCTATTGTTTTTAGAATCTATGGTTTCAAGGGGAACCCTCATGTTTTGCCTTACCAAGTTCCTTTGAAGGTGGGAATGGCTGAAGTTTTATGGTAGTTAGGGGGAGTGGAAGAAAATTTGTTGTTGAAAAGGCAATTAGGGTCAATTTTCCCTACCTGCACAGTGGCCCATCAGTTTGTGATTACAAAAGGGGGATGGATCTTTTTGCATAAAATTTTGGAGTAGTATATGATGGTTGTCTCTCATCCTCGTTTTTGTGATTCTAAGGGATTTTTCAATCAGATGTTGAGGCATAGAATCAAGTTGGGACCAGTCAAGCACAATTCTTATTATCCAGAGGATATTATAAGGAATGAATTCTCATTACAGGAGCAGGAAACTAAAATAGAGAGTTTATTCCTGGGTCTTAGAATCCATTCATTGTTTTGATAATAAATATGATCCTTTGGATAATGCTATTATAGAGGTTGACAAAATAAGTAAGCTCATGAATACCTTCCTTGAAATAATGGAGTTCATGAATGAAAAGAAACAATTTTTTATTGATTCATATCCTGATAAGGCTAGAGAGGTCATGAGGAGGTTGGTTTTCACTCCAAATGTGAGAACTAATAAAATAATTGTACAAAAGAGGCCCAGATATACTATAATTTAGAATAAAAGGGTTCCTATAGACAAGGGCAAACAAATAATAGGATCTACCAGTATAGCCCAAGAGGAGAGACCTGAAGAGCCTAGTCCTAAGAGGCAAAAGGTAATGATAGAAGAAAGGCCTCAAGATGAGGAATATTCACCCACCCAGTCCCCTTTGAGGATTGGAGAAGAGCAGCTGACTGGTGAACAGGTTGAACAAATGGGATCACAGGGAGATATTTTTATTACTCAAGAAAAATTAGATGAGGGTAACCCTCCAGAACTTCCTCTCCCAAGTTTGGATCTAACAATAGCTAATTATAGAGGCAGGGAGTTGGACCCTGTATTAGAGTAGGCAAGTCATCAATTTTTGACTGATGATAGTTTGTGAAATCAAGGGCTTTTCAACAATTTGCATGGAGGAAAAACATGAAATTTTTCGAGGAGAAATGTAAAAAGATGAAAACAGAGCATCCAGAAATGGATGAAACTTCCATGCAAAACCAAATTAAAGAAGAAATGGTGAAGGAATTGTAGAATATAAGCCCTGAGGAGGGGAGGAAAATGATAAAGGCATCTAACATTTTATTATTGCCCAGTTGGGATATTGCAGATGCATTAATTTTCAATTCTGTTTCAAGTAGATTGGAGTTGCAAGACCCAAATAGAAGAGACTTCCAAGACACTTCATTCATTGAAGATCAAGCTGCATTGGTCAATTGGTCATTGAGAAAGGGATCTAGAGCGACACCATCACAATCAAATGAGTCTGGGTTGATGGTAAATATACTTGTAAGAAGGGTTGTTGACACTTCACATGTACAGGCAACATATTGGAATGTGGATTCTTCTAAGTTTGTGTTGGCCACTGCTAAGAAGGAGGAACAGGTTATGTTTGAGTTATAGAATAAATATGAAACACTTCTTGAGGCCTATAATAGGGAGGTAAAAAGGAGAATTGAACTTGAAAACAAGGCAATGGGAAAATCCACAAGGCCAAGAATAACATACCCCCGTCCTTCAGTGGAACCTTTTAAATCCACCCCCCTTGTAGAGATACTAGAAACACATCAAAGGCTTGAATATTATACAGGCGAGGAATTTGAAGAAGAGAAGAGAAAACTATGGGCCTTACATGTAGAGTTAAATACATAGTATGAGGATAAGCTTAGAAAGGCTCTAATGTATTTAGCGGACAAAATTGAGTGGCCCTTATTCTTTGATCAGTTGGTAAAAGTAATAGATATATGGGAGGAATTGAAAACTTATGATGATACCCTGAAGCCTATTGTTAATAAATGGGGAAGAAGGGAAAAGGAAATCACCCTTCTATGTTATTTATTTATAAAATCTTCCCATGACCATGTTGAAAAATTGTATGATATTGCTAATGACCTATCAGATTTTGATAACAGGAGAGTTGCTCTGCAACTGAAAATTGTTTCTTGTTTGAATAAGTACAAGAATCAAAAATTTGATCTATTTCCTTGTGCCTTGGATAGAAAGAAGAAATTGAAAAATAAGGAAGAGTGGAGTAAAGAATTGGATGACCTTTTTTGCACAAGGATAAATAAATTTATTAATGAAAAGGGGCATGCCTGGTGGGCCACCACGACAGAGGAATTGGTTAAAGTCCAATTATTATTTTATTCTTCGAAGCAAGAATTTGTTGGTTTTGAAAAGGACGCTGGTTATATTTTAAAAAAGCAAAATGATATCCTACAGTTCAGCTGGCCAGATGATATACAATTTGACACTTGGATGGCAGATCTCCTGTTGGATGAGCAGTTAGAGGAGGACAGTTCAGATGATGATGAGAAACTAGAAGGTGAGGTGCAAGGTTATTGACACCTCTACATCAGAACTGAAAAAAGAAGAAGGGGAAAAGATAATAATGCCTACTCAGGGTGAAAGCAGTGAGAACCCGCAGGAGAAAACCGATTTGGAGGTATCACAAGATCATCCTTCTTTGGCCAGCTTGATAGCCACATATTCTGAGGAGCCAGAATAATGAGAGACAAATCAGAAGTTGATGATTCACAACAAAAACTAGAATGGGCCTACCTGAAGGAATATTTGATATGCCTGGCATTCTATTGTGATTGTTTTTTTCTTTTGTATGATGCTTTGTTCCTCGGACACTTGTCAGATCACAATTGCCCTTTGCTTGTTGCAACTCATGCTATATAAATGAGTTTTCAAGGCATTGTGATGGTTTGAGACTTGTGCAATTTTTTGTTTCTTTCAAGAAGAGTACATATTCAGTTGGTCCAATAGTATGCAGAGGTTTTGAGTCTGCTTCCATTATACTTTCTGATAAGAAAATTGAAATAATAGAAATGGCAATCTATTTTGGGCATTCAATTGGTTTTCTATTGGTTATTGTATTAGTCATATGAAAAGGATAATACAAAGGGGTAATTACACTATATCTATGGATCATCAATTTCTGTCTCTAGTTTATGGGTTTTTTTACTTTGAAGTCATTTAAATAAGGTTTATTTGGCTGAATGCAATCTAGATGGGTTGTATGCTGGTTTTATTGTTGCTTTTAATTCAAGCAATTATATAAATGCTTCAATAAATCAGTAGGGTTTATGAGTTCATAAAAGGTATATTGCATAAGAATGGAGATGGGTGATTGCAGTTGATTAATTCTTATACAAGTTATTTGAATTAGATCTCCCGCCAATAGTCAATTTCTTGCCCAATGGATAAGGCACTAGTTCTATAAATCAGAAGTAAACAAGGATGAATTTTTCTATTGCATATCAAATCATCTTACAAAATCAAAATTATTTTCAATCCTGTTCAAGAATTATAAATGCTAGTCTCAACTCATTTATATCTAATTCCTGAGTCTTAAGTAGCTGTTATTTCTAGGAAAATTCATAAATTTTAGGAGAATTATGACCAGATCTGTTGATAAGGGATGTGTATAAGTTTAAGAGCATTGAAGAATTGAAGTGAGCTGTGTATGTATGTGAGGGTAACAGAGTAGAATCATAATGAAACTAAGATAATTTCATTTTTGAATTCTACTGCACCGTGCACTTGTACAGATCCTTTCTTGTTCCTCTTTGTGCCCACCACTTAGCCCACATTATTGAGTGTCCTATACAAGAAATTCTTATAGCAAGCAATTTACCCAAGATTCTTGGAGTTGTTCCATTATAAGATATGATGAAATCAAGAACTAATTGCCTATTATTTAAGAAAATGAGAAACACTATAAGACACTTTGTAGTGCTGCAATAATAGCCAAATCACCAAAGTAGGCATGCTTTTTGGATCATATTCTCTCTTAGACACAGATGTAACATGCATTTTGGTTGTAGGTGATTTCTAGGAGCTTGGGGTTCACTATCAATTCCAACACCTTTGACTAAAATTTTTGAACAAGTCAAAAGTTGTTCCACTATAATGATTACTAATCAACTTTATCATTGTTCAAGTCAAAATTTTATCATTAGCAAAAATGGTAGATAATTTTTTTCATGGTCTCAAGGAAAACAAAGACTACTTGACAATAGCAAGAAACAACACAAATGACTTAGAAATAGTCTGTCACAATGAAAGACATATTCTGCCCACCATAACACTAGCAGTGCTCTACTATCTCATTTTTGGTAACAGAGACACCCCCCAAACATGAAGGATTCACCCCCCAAACATCTTCAAACATGAAATGATCCACTGTCTATTAGACTGGTGTCTAATCCAGGCTAAACCTCCATCAGCAATTACCATCCAACACTGCACTTGCACCAAGTTTTCCCACTCTCCTGCATTTGGTTAATATAGTACAAATAAATTATCACAACCTCATTTTATCCCACCAATAACAGTGACTACAGGTGGTAGGAGAGAATCTACATTGGAAACTTTAGAATAAGTACAGTTGACTGTGCCTAACCAGTCACTGGTTTGAATGCACCAGTCTATTATTCCTTACTCAACCAGCAATAAAAATTAAAAGAATGCGTGGACAAGATAACAAAAATAATAAAATGTTCTCACATTAAATATTAGTCAAAATGCATTTGATACATCATAGGAACTCACTGTTCCATGGGACAGAGACTGAATTGCAGACAACAGGATTATTTTATTGATTATAATTTTTTCACAATGCCTTGTCTCACCACCCCAACTCTACTTCTCCCCCAAACACTCAACAAATCCCTTCTAAATAACCAAACAATAGTAAACAACCACTGCTGTCTAACTATCTGACTATTACTAGTTAGTTATAAACTGAAATTTGTTGTCTAGTTGACACAAAGTGTCAACTTCGACAACTTACAATCATATATGCCTTTAATATGTTTCACTAACCTTTTCAAAGGTTTTATAACTTCACTAACCCTTCCAAAGACACCTAAAACCCTTACAAGTTGTACTAGGCCTAAAGACACCTAAAACCCTTACAAGCTTTTCTTTGCATTTTTTCTACATTTGATACTTTTCTTATAGGTGGACATGTCTATCACAAACATCCAACATGTCTGTCCTTAGACTTCATGGCAAAAACCCTACAAACAATAAAAAAAAAATAAGGACATGAACCATCCAAACATCTCTAATAGCTTTTGGATATCCCAAAGATGCATAAGTGCATGACTTGTGAAAACCAAAAAGATAAGACTAACTTGTATAACAAGCGAATAACCAAAATGATTTTATGTCTGTGTTATGTTTGATAATGACAATGATATTTGGATTCAAGTATGAGGAAATTTGTATCAATCAATTCATTAAATATCATTTGAATACAAAGAAGATTTTAAGAGATTCAAGAGCATAATTATAAGCCAAATTTGTGGAAGACCTAAATCAGACCTAAGTGAACAGACATGTGAAGGCTTATTTTGAATATGATAAGAAGATCTAAGGCAGATTTTTATGAAGGTCTATTCCAAGTTTAGAGCATATATTGAAAAAAAATATTTCAAATCTTGGTGGATTATTCATAAGTACAAGGAAGATTTTTTGAAGACCTCGAAGGAGATCTAAGGCAAATCTACCTACATTATAAACACTTTGCATTTCAAAGGTCAGTTCCTTCTGCATTGCAGGATTTGAGGTTGGTGTCTCTTGCTAATTGATTCTACACATTTGTTTGAAGTTATATACATACATACATATATGTGTGTGTGTGTGTGTGTACATACACACACAATTCACCTACAAGGATTTCCATGCTAAATAGTATATGCATCTTGTCTTCTTTTGTTAGACATCAACTATGTGAATGCTTTCTACATTGTTTTCAGTTGACTAAATATATATAATAAAATATGTAGGTTTCTATGCCAAACTAACTCCAATGTGGAAAAATATCTAATAATTGGGATTTAAACTAAGCAAGAACTATATGTTCAGGGAACCAAAAGATGACTGCAATGAGACTATTACAAGCGAAAAAACTTCAGTCTCGTTAAAGAGAATTGGGATGTCTGTTTGAAGACTTAACAAATTTGAGCTTCACTTGGTTTCAAGAATACTATAATATTCTCTACTTAACAAGGCCAACTACGTAAAGGTGGAAGCTCATCTAGCCTCACCCCCCTCCCCCTAACATCAATCTAAAGTATCCATTATCATCTAATTACATACTTCATTCATTAATTCATCCATTTATGAACTATAACATTCAATCAATACAATCACATAACATTCATTAATATGATATAAAAATCATTAATACACAATACTAATCAAAACTTCATTAACACATAACAATATTCATTAACATAAAATAAAAATCTGTATTAATATGCATCATTCATATACAATTACTTAAAACAAAGTTCTTTCATTATCCAACAAGGTTTATCAAAGAAGATTTTTAAAACATCATTTTTTTGTTTGTTTTTCTGAGCTCTCTTAAGAAAAGTGCTCATAGGGACATCCATATCTGCTTCATTCTCCTCCTCTTCTGGCATGTGTAATGTCAAATTATGATGGCTCCTTCTCTTTAGAGGAGCAGGAGGTTGCTGCACTAAAGGGGGCTCTGTTGCAAGAACAAGTGAATGTGATAAATTGGCATACTCTTTTTCTTTTTCTAATTGTTACAAGTTTGTAATTAAGTACGAGTACAACTTAAAATGCATTTTTCTTACTTGACAATTCCACATCATGTACATTAACATTTTGATCTGCCACCGCGTCAACATGTTGAACACTTGGAACATGGTCCAATCCTTCAGCATGATGTTCAACATGCTCTGAAATATTCAAAAAAAGGATACACGTCAAATCCCAATTGAAGATGTTAAATTGTATTCATAATTGCATAATTAATTTCCAATAGCAAATTAATACCTCCACCACTATAATGCACGTCATGGCCTTCGTCAGGAGCAGGTTCTCTGGTAGGATATGAAGGCTGCAGTAAAATGTTATGCACATTGTTATGTAGTCAATTTACGTTTAAAACTAATACCAACAAAGAATCTTCTCAACTATTTAATTTCATTTACTTTTTATCTGACCAATTTACCTATGAGATATCATTTGGTGCACTAGATTCTTGGGCAAGGCTTACAGATTCTTGACATAGGCGTGCAACCACAACTTTATAGCCTTCCTTCAAGGAAATTTTTCTATCTTCATTTGTGACCTCCACATTGAAATCTGTGACCTGTGGTTTTTGCTTGATAATGTTAGTTTTTCATGTATGGTTTCATTAAAAAAAATTGTTTGCAACATTATACTAAAAAAAATTCATTGCTCTACTTACAAGTCAAGACTGCAGATTCATATAGCCACCAGAGCCAAGTTTGTGTTGGCCAACCTTTTCTATTCTCGCTTTTGTAGCCACGGATGTGTCCTGCAATCTATTAACAATTTCAAACATCTTAGATTATATATTTACAAATATCAATAATTAGTGCATGATTACAATGTACTTAATACTATAATGACATACCTCTTTTTGCCCTATGCTGCTTCATTATCTCTATCTTCACATAGCCTTTTCTCATTTGCATCTTCTATTATTTCATTCCACTCCATTGGTGGAATCATAGGAGGACGATCGTACTTTGGGTTATCCTTAAGACCCCTTCTATATTGATCCCTCATAGTCTTTATATGCTTTTCTGCTCTTTTCAGAAGTAGGCCAGTGTCAAAAATGTTTTTCCCAAATTTCTCCTCAATGGATGCAATCAGCTGATTTTTTAATTCCCCATCTTGTAAATTCCACCTTTTTAAAAAAAAATAGATTGTTAGATCAATAACTTTAATATATTACAATAAATAGAAGAAAATAAAAATTATGTAGCAATAATATGAAACTACGTACCTTTTACGTATGGTGGGTCCAAACAGTCTCAATGTCATATGAAAAAGATGTTCAAAGAAAGCATTATTACCTACAAAAACATAAAGGATTTATCAGTCCAAAATGAGTAATGTAAAAGTAAACTAAATTTACACTTTAAAAAATATCAATTTTAAAGCACCTAGAAGCTTTCATTCTCTTAAGGGAAACATAGTTTTCTTATTCAGCAACAATGTCCCTTCATACAAACCAGTACTAATCACACGAACTACTCCAAGAAATGGATTAGCTTCAGTAGTATAGCTCTTTGTTGCTCTATCAACTGAAACATCATAACAATTAAATGACAATTTTAGTACTACTCTCTGTTGGTCTACCTCCCTGCCTATGTCCATGTCTCTCTATGTGTGGCTATATATATGTATTTATGTATGTATGTGTGGTGTGTGTATGCATGTGTCTGTGTGTATGCAAGCTTTTGTAGACATCATTTAAGCACTAATGTGCTACTTCATTGTTTATCAACTTGTAGAAATACATTACAAAATATAGCAAAACAAAGTTTTACCAGTTCTATTGGGCATAGACGATGATGTTTGCATGGTCCTTGTTGCCAACAATGTAGCAGACAATAGTGGACCACCAACCGAAGGAGGAGTTCGCACTTCATCATGAGTTGAGGAATAGAATATTGTTAGCAAAGACATTTGCAATGGATAAAGATCAAATGGAATACTAGCGAGAAAAATCAACAAAAAAAAGGTAAGTGTTATAATGTTGATCAAAACAAACAAAGTGTTACTTACACGAAGGTACTGTGAAACAACCCTGACCATGTTTAGCATGTGATGTCGCAACTGGCACATATGTCTATACAAGAACACATAAAATCAGAGATCATGATCCATAAGATACTATAAAATATTAATATCTATTGAACTTCTATTACTGCTTTAGTCGAATTACTGCTTACTGTCAAAGATTGGATTTTACGGTCCAATTCTATTCTCAGTGCCTCTTTCTCCTCACTTCTATCACCCTTAATGATAATTTGAACAAGCTCATCAATGTATCTTTGTGTAATTTTTTGGGTGATGAATATAGGGTCACTACTAAGGCCAATGTCATGTAGATATGATGCCTGTATTTCAGATTGCATTTGATCAGCGATCATTGTAGCTTTTTCCTTTCATTTGTGACATCAAATATTTGTATACTTTCATCAAAATAACTCCAAAGCCATAAAGAAAAGAACATAATAATAGGACATTTTTTTCTATATTAACATTAAAATTTACAATAATTAATGTTTACCTCTACTAAAGGTGTTTGACATGGTGCATCCATATTGCCCTGTGAAAAAAATTAGTAAGTCTTAGAAATCAGGAGCGAAATTAAAGTAATAGACTTACCAAAAAAAATATTAATAATAAAGTAGATTGTATATGTAAATCATTTGTCTTAAGTTAAAAATTTAGTGTAACTAATGTTTATATCTAAAAAAATATTTGGCATGTTCTACTTAATGTTTATATGTGCACATAGGGTTTGGAAAGAAATATTTGGTCATACAAGACCCCATCATAGTTGACATTGATCGTACCTAAATATTTCATTGATCATCATGATCGTCATCCATGTCATCATCATCATCATCATCATCACCATCATCGTACTCGTCACTTTGATCATCGTCATCACCACCACCATCTTCATCACCATCATCATCCTCTTGATCACTATCATCATCATGACCATCATCGCTATGATCATCACCATCTTTGTCACCATGATCATGATCGTCATCAGCATCATCATCATCATTATCACCATTATCGTTAGCATACCAAAATCATCACCATCTTCTTCTTCTCCATCACTAGGTAACTGTTGTTCCTAATAATCATTTACTTCCTCTTGTGCTTCTTCAATATCTTCTTCTTCAATCACATTATACTTTACCGGCCTTCTCTTGGGTCATGTCTAACAACAAATAACCAACCTGGTTTGTCTGGAACACTAAAGTAAAACACTTGCTCGCATTGACTTGGAAGAACATAGGGCTCATTTTCGATTGGCTCAAATGACCTTGTATTAATCATAGTAAATCCACTGTCGTGTTCAATAACAGTCCTATCAGGATCATTTCGATTCAGTTGTAACCTAAACCATTTGATGACAAATAGAACTATTTTGAATGAATTAAATTTGCACTCAAGTATATCATCCAAAATTCCATAGTATTGATTTTCAGATTGTTGAGGATGTATGTTAGTTCTAGATGAAATATTGGTGACCGCGAAGACAACACTTATCCTGAAATCACATGTTTTCTTCGTTTCATCTAACTTTTTTGTGTAGAATTTATAGCCATGGTAGTACATAGCATTGTGTTGTTTGACCTGCAATTATTCAAATATGTCAAGAATCTTCTCATTGATCTGTGAGTTGATATTAAACTTATGTCTCATGATTAGTAATCTTATGCATACCTTTGTATCTCTTAAGCCATATATTAGATCAAGTACCATTGGCATAACATTGGGATCTCCATTACAATGAGCTTCTTTAACCAATGATGCAACACCATCCCATGTTAATGAGCAACCATTTTCTTGAGACTGTTCAAGCCACACTGTCATCCAATCAAGATTGTTTGCAATATACAAGTGTAGTGCATCCCACTCACGACCAACTATAAAGAAGATAATTACACCAGTTAGAAACAACTTATATATATTGATGATGGATAAGAATTGTTAAATTATAAAAAAAACTTATAATTACCTCTCACCCTCCTCAATCTACCTTTCCCCGTCAGGTACTCCCCTTTGAATTTGTCATTATAGTTGGGATCCCAAATGTGATCTAGATGGATACCTGCTGCAAACTTTGGAAGATATTCACTGATATACACCATGGTCTGGTATATCATATATCCCTCTATCATAGAACCCTCAGGACGTGCTCTTTGTTGAACCAAGCCCTTCATAAATTTCAAATGCCTCTCAACCATCCACATTGATCTAGCTTGTACAGGTCCACACAATTCAATCCCCTCAACTTGATGTATGAGGTAGTGTTCTTGAGCATTGAAAAATGTTGGAGGTAAACACTTTTGCATTTCACACATAAGCTGTGGAATTTTTCTCTTCCAATATTTTATATCATTTTTATCAATTTCTTTAGATGATAACCACCTAAATGAGATTCAACATGCAAAAACACATAGAGGAGATTTCAAATAAAATTATACAATAGATTTCAGATAAAAAGCTACAAATCTAAGAAAAAACACTCTTCTAACCTCATGTATTTTCCAAGATCATATATAACTTGTTTAATACTATTGTCAAACTGTTGTGGAAGGGATAGAGGTAGGACAAACTGCAATCATTAAAAAAAGATCATTTGAATATATTATTAAATAATGCAACTAGTACTACATTCAATCTTACAAATATACTGTAAATAGAAAACATGACTTACCTTGAGGAAGGTATGCCAATCATGTGTCTTCAACCCTGGCCCAAAATCACCTTTCTTTGATAGAAGAGTGCTTATATTTGCAGCAAATCCTGTTGGAAATTTTGTTTTTTTTATGACTTCTTTTAATGCATCACTTTGTTGCTCCGTTAATAACCAAGGGAGGGCACTTATATTTATGCGCTCTCCATTCCTATTTGATTCAATGAAAACTTTTAGTGCATGATTAGATTCATGAATGTCAATACAAATTTTAGCAATTTGTTCTCTATCACGCCTTCCATCCAACATTTTCCATAGTGTCTCTATTACATTCTTTCCAATATGCATAGCATCAAAAAAATGCATGATTGGGAGATCCTTTTAGTATGGTAACCTACTAAATTGAGTAGGATAACTTTTCATTCCTCTAGGAAGTTGGTCATTGATGCCTTGACGACCTTCACAAGCATCAGTTACAACATTAGTAAATATAAGACAATATCGAAATATAAATTGTAAACTTTGGACGACAAATTGGAAATTACCTCGACGATTTAGTCGATCGTATTCCAACTTCCATAAATGAGGTGTCATTCTTTGTGGCCTTGATGATGTCTCTTCTTTCCCATTGAAAAGATGTTTTTTGACAATTCGACACCTATGATTATTGTGGAGAAAGTGTCTAAACTCATCAAACACCTGCTTTCCTAAACTTCTCGAATGACGACATTTCATCTTCAGACCACAAACTAGACATGCAAATTTTCCCTTTGTCTGAAGACCTAAAAGATCATGTATAGTTGGATCATGTACAATTATCATGCGTAACTTAAGCATTTGATAGTAATGTGTAAGCACTATAACAAACCAAAAATATGTGATCTTAACAATATAACATACTGCAAAAATGAGTTAGCCCAAGGGCATCATGTATTGTCCATACAAGCATTGCATGGAATTGAAATGGTCGATGTCCTATCGGTCTACAGATGTCATACACAGTGATGCCATTCCATAACTTCAACAACTCATCAATTAGGGGCTCAATATACACGTTCATATCTTTAACTTGGTATTTACCTAGAAATTGAATGAACATAAACATTACGTAATTATTATAACCATTTTCATGCACTATTTATAAATTAATTTAGATAACTATAAAAAAAAAAAAATTACTTGGCACAATCATTGACAACATTATGTGCTCCCTCTTTATGGACATCCAAGGAGGAAAGTTATTGTTAATAACAAAAATAGGCCATACTGAGTAAACAGATCTCATATCTCCATATGGATTGACACCATCCGCCGCCAATGAAAGTTTCTGATTATGAGGTTCTTCTTTATAGTGTGACCATGTTTCTTCTATCTCTTTAAATGCAGAACCATTGGCAGGCATTCACATAATGTCATCCTAACTTCTATTGTGTGCATGGTAATCCATAAATTGTGCCAAGCTAGCGCACCTGAATAATCGTTCCAGACGTGGAATAATGGGAATGTATTGAAGAACCTTGTGAGGCACTTTTTTTGTTATTTGATCTGACCAATATCTACTAACATGACAATCAGGACATTCTATTGAAAATTCATGTTGTTTATGATATAGAATGTGATCATGTCCTTTGGCACATTATCATCTTCTTCCATGGGAGCATTATCCTCAACTTGGATATTCACACCTCCATGTTCCTCTAGTAGGAAATCCACATTCAGCAATGGATGAAAATCATGGCCCCCTTCAACATGACCATATTTCCTACAATGACTTTGGGCTGTTGTGATTAGAATTCTTTGATTCTTTAAACCCTTACACTTTTTGCAAGGATAATAATATTTATCAGGTTTTCTTCGGAATTGAGCCCACAATGCAGCCATTGTCTCATTATTTTCTTCTAGATTCATATTGTCAAGCATGGTCTTTCTTCACAAGAAAATATACCTACAAATAAATTGGACATGTTGTGATTAATGTTTATATTTGCACATATGGTTTTTGTTAATTAATGTTTTCAAATGTAACTAAAATGATTACAAACATATCAAAAAGGACCTTCACAGGGTCTTATTACATCAACTGTTCTAACATGGTCATGTTGGTTATCTTGAGACCTTAATGTCTTCTCATGCCTTCAACCTTGACCTTGATTCTCCTGCATCATTCTCCCAAGGATCAAGGAAAGTTGGATCATCATGGAATTGAGTAGGTAGACCTTCTAGGAAGTTGCAATACTTCAACCTTGTAAGTGTCACGTCAATGCAATGGGTACTAAACAAACAATTTAAGTTGATGAGAAATGGTTCTTATGAATTCAAATTGTAAGCATCACCTCAATGCATTGGGTATTAAACAAACAATTCAAGCTGATGAGTATGGGTTTTTATGAACTACAACTCATGAAATATGCATTAAGTCCATACTTGCTATTTACAATGAGTATGGGTTTTTTTTCTAAGAGCATACCTATTGTTTACAGTTAGTAAGTTTCTATATCCTCTAACAAATTTAAAGCAATGAGCCAAAGTCACACGGTTGAAGATGATCATTGTCCCGTCAAAGTGCCATCGTTTGATAAATTGTTACATTGAAATATGATCTAGAAAGGGCCTTTCCACATAGTATGTTGGCACTATTGGCAATCATCGATCATGTGGTTATTGCAAAGAGGCTAAGGACCAAACATGGAATCATGGAGATAGTGCATGGATGTACAAGGAAAATTTGTTGCTCTTTATCTACTAATCTTGCTTTGTGCTTGTAAATTAAAACATTATTTTTAAACTTGATCTTAATACTTTTTATAATCAATGGCTTTCTTTCCAATGTCTATCTCTCGACTCAACACATTTTTTCATTTTTCTTTCCTTCTTGCTTCATCATAAATACTTGGTTCACAAGCACTTATGGTGTTCTTCTTGCTAAGATTATGAAGTGGACAATGACTTTCAATCTAGATAATCAAATGTTTGGCTCAACTTTTTTGGGTAAGTGTGATGATATGTAGTGCACTATAAATTTTATCTTCAATGAAAGGATTAGCACCTCTAATTTTCAAATGGCGATCAACCAGAACTAGCTGACAATCTAACCTAAAAAATACATTTTATGACAAATTCCAATCATAGTTAAAGACATTTAGCTATTGGAAAATGGCAAGATTATGTCTTATTTCAGATATGCAATAAAATGGGCAAGAAATGTGGAAGAACATTAAGTTTTTATCCACCAAAACATGAGTAAAATTGTATAAACTGAATGTTTTTTAAAAATAATGTCAATTCCCTTCAAAAGAAATATTTTGCATGCAAATTACTTGCTAAAGATATTTCAAGTTCAGCAACTCTTTAATCACAGGATTCACAATAGTTGGAAGCTTTGACCTGTCTATCAGTTGTGGCTTGGCCTGCAGCAACAAAAAATTCTTAGTATATGCATCTCAACATTTAAAAAATACATCAAGCAATTTAGGTCAGTTATAGTCTATAAATTAACTGGCATTTGTTTCTTCTTTAACATATTCAAAAATCAAGTACAATTAATAGGAATACAAGAGCAAAACTTGGAATTCTACTAATGTCATCAATGTTAATCTTGGGTACTAGTACAAAGCCAGTAAGAAATCTACAGTTGTACCAACCAAGATATTTACAAGACTTGATCACAAAAGGTTCATTTAGCACAAAAAAACTTCAAAAATATTGTATATATACACTCTTTGGTGCTGTCAAAGGGAACCATTATTTTAATGATGTTTTTCATAAGAATTGCTAGAGGAAATGATAAGCATGAAATATATTCAAGTTTTGACACTAAGGAATTGAAACATCCGCACTCAGGAATTGCCTGGAGTATTTAAAGAGTGTGTATCCCATAAATGAAATTGGTATAAATGTTACAACCACCAAATTTGGAGGGCATGGAAATTCAGTCATCACTATCCTATGTAGTACACTTAATTTCATATGTTGGAATCATTTTGTGACTTATACACATGATAGTCCAATAGTTTTTAATGTCATCTTCATCACAATTTTTCTATGATAGTCTAATAGTTGCAGGTGGCATCTTTGTCACAATTTTTCCATGATAGTTTTGTTGGTCACATCTTTTCTTTTATGTTTATGACCGCCCGATCCCTAAAAGATCTACAGCAATCGCTATCTCGCTATGAAAAGATACAAGTATTTTACCCTTAGCGACATAGCGACCATCGCTAAGTTGAAAAGAGGTACCGTCAAGTGGAAATACGGTGACCAAAGATTGTATTATTTCAGAGATATTTCATCACGTTTACAACAGACATGTCAAAACCTAAAAAGGAATTACAAAATTGAGGTACAAAAGGCGTCAACAAAAATCTTAGCTTTTCTGATTAGTCACTTTGTTGCTATGAAAGAAATTAGGCATTTCATCATTAGCGACATGACGCCTTCACCAAAAATAATGGCCAGCAGTCACTTTTAAATTTTTTGATGATCGTAAGTTTTTTCAGGCTGCCTGGTGCACGTGCTATTTTATTATGTGTTAGATGCATTAATGAGGGTAGTTATGACTTCACTCGCCCTTATCTTTCCAACCCTAAATTTTGATGAGTCACCAAAAATCGCTATGTCGCTATCGAAGAATTGGTGTCTCTCGCCGTTAGCGACATAGCGCCCAGACGAAAAGTAGTATTGTGACAACTTTTTAGAGTAAGTGGGTCCCAGAAAGTACTCCATCAGATATCAATAATAAAGCTTTGGAACACGTTGGCATCTAATGGGCTACATGTATACGCTGAGAAAAGCAAAGACACCAGGATTCGCTATGTCGCTATCCAAAACTTGTTCTTCTCGCCGTTAGCGACATAGTGACCGGCTAAGAAATAAACAAATATGGGCCCCAAGTAGCAAGTAATATAGCTAGGATTTCATCATGTCATCAATTATTGGACCCATGCCCTATTTACAAAATATATGAAAGACTGATCGTCAGATCTATCTCAGATCCATGATCGTCGCTATCTTGCTATGGTGAGTTGCACCAAGGTTATGAATAGTGACATGGCGACAAGGGGCCCACCATATTTTTTTTGAGCAATGCATCAAATGTCATCCACATGATCAAATCAAGATCAATGACGGGTGCTATCTCACTATGGAAAGGTGCTCACTCTTTATGTATAGTGAGATAGCGCCTAAGTGACATGTGTCCTCAGAGTTCTGTGGGTCTAGTTCAGAGGTGCCAACAATGAAGGAAAGGTACACATGGCAAATTTTTATTGGGTTGACTACCATCTTGTCAAGAGGAACATGAATCGTCCTTGCTTGCATCCCTGGATCGTAGGATTTATTGTAAATCCATGGTGTAAATTTGAATATAGAAGGTGATGCCACCTTGTGCATTTATGAGAGATGAAAGCTTCGCGTGTGAAGAAAAATAGAGTATAACACAGAAGATTTTCTTAATTCCACCATACTCGAACAAAGATGTAGAGCATTTCTAAGAAAAAATAGTTGTTGAGAAGACCGTGTTGGATTCAGTAAGATTGTGAAGTAGTTTGTTCGCAGAAAGATTGCAGTAACACTGAGAAGAACTAGAGCGAAATTCAAAGTAAGTACTTGCATTATAATCCTCCTGATGTTTCAATTCCTTCAAGAGTTAATTAAAATGGCTCCAAAATAGAAAGCATTTTTTGATCAAGAGAACTATTTGGATAGGAATGTCCACGATGATTTTCTTGAACTGCTCCCTTCTTCCACTGTTGAAACTATAGAAGTTAAGAGGCTAACTTCATTAAACCCTAGGCTGAAAATAGCAGATGGGTTGTATGACATAGGAAACTGGGTTAGGGATGCAACAACTTCACAGACTAGTCTTGTTTTATTCAAAAAATGGTTTTCAGAGAGGAACCTTTTTGCCCCACATGCCAACATCTAGAATTTTGGTCTAGGGAAAATGGTGGTTCCTAGTATTTTCATGGATTATGATCCTTTGGAAGCTGTAGCTAAGAATTACAACCAAGCCCTTAGGGTAGTGAGGAGAACTGATGGTGAAATCTTGATTACAATTAGCACAGAGGAGATTAGGGAAGTTTTCAATTTAGGGCCTGTCACTGATTATCATGTGCCCATTGATTTGAAAGGGTTAAAAAATGAGTATATGTCTAAGAGAGATGCAGTTAGGCAAGGAGCGTTGAGCACACACATAGGTAGAATTGGAACACTACTAGCAACAACAGCATCCTCCAGGGAGCCTTTCAAAAGGGCATACTTCAATTCTAGGGCTATAGAAATATATAGGTCCTTGTGTAAAGTTTTTGGGAGAGATGAAGAAGAGTTCATGCTTGTGGATTTTATGTATATGATTACTCAAATTTTCTCTTTGGGTGTGGATATAATTTTTTATTTTGCTTCTTACTTAGCTGAGGAGGATCACATTGGACTAATTGGAATTGCTAAGGGTAAGGTGGAAAAAACTTTTGGCCATTATTCTCTGCTAATGTACATGTTCTTATTCAAGGGAGTAACATATTTTAGTAAAGAAATGGAATTAGATAGAGAAGAGAGTGAGGAAGCATTACTAGTTCAATTGTGGAGTGCAGATATGACTTGGGATGCAGAGAATGCCAGTTTTGTCAGGTTTGATAGGTATTTCACTTTAAAGCTAAGATGCCTCCTATTAAGGGACAATCCTAGAATCCCCAAAGAATTAATGAATCTCATTAGGCCTATGGACAACCCAAGTGGTTTGAAAGTTTCACATAATTGGGGAAATGTCATTCCATATTCTATTTCTACTATATTTAGAATATATGGTTTTAAAGGAAGCCCTCATGTACTACCCTACTAAGTGCCTTTGAAGGTAGGAGTTGCTGAGATATTGTGGCAGCTAGGACAAGTGGAGGAAGCCCTTCTATTGAAAAGACAAAAGGGGTCAATTTTTCCTACTTGCATAGTGGCTCATCATTTTGTAATCACAAAAGAAGGTTGGCTTTCTCTGCACAAGATTTTGAATCCTTATCAGATGGCCACTTTCCATCCTCGTTATTGTGATTCTGAAGGATTTTATCATTTGGCTCTGAGGCAGAGAATTAAGCTTGGTAAAATTGAGCATGAATTTTATTTTCCTGAAGACTTAATAAGGAATGAGTACTCCTTGTAGGAGCAAGAGACTAGGAAAGAAAAGTGGAAAGTCTTTTCTAAAATTTTGGATTTCATTCATTATTTTGATCCAGATTATAGTCCTTTGGATGATGTAGTTACAAATGTAGATAAGATGAGAAAACTTATGAATAATTTTCCTAAAATAATAGAGGCAATGAATGAAAAGAAGCAATTCTTTATTAGATTCTACCCAGATAAGGCTAGGGAAGTAATGGGAAGATCAGGTTTTACTCCCAATATAAGGGTAGGTCAATTAACTGTCCAAAAAAGGCTGAGATATACTATTGTTCAAAATAAAAAGAATACAGTGGACAAAGGAAAACAAATAATTGAGTCCACTAGTAGGATTTTGGAAGAGAGGCCTACTGAGCCCTCCCCTAAGAGGAGGAAAATAATAAGAGAGGAGGATTCTCATGTTGAGGAGTATTCACCTTCACAGACCCCTTTGAGAACCGAGGAGGAGCAGCTCACTATTGAGCAAATTGAACAACTTGGATCACAAGGGGGAGTTTTTGTCACTCAAGCAGAGATCGATGAAGGGAACCCCCAAGAACCTCTTGTGCCAAGCCTCGAGCTTACTATAGCTGATTTTAAGGGAAGGGAATTGGACCCTATTTTGGAACAAGCCAGCCAACAATTTTTGTCAGATGACAGTTTTGTAAGGTCTAGGGCTTTCCATCAATTTTCTTGGAGGGCAAACATCCACAATTTTGAGGAAAGATGTAAGAACATGAAAAAAAAGCATCCAGAAATGGATGAAGCCTCCATCCAAAACCAAATAAAGAAGCAAATGAGGCAAGAATTCTAGAACATTACCCCTAAGGAGGGAAGGCAAATGGTAAAAAATTCTAACATACTATTGTTTCCTAATTAGGATATTGCAGATGCATTGATTTTCAACTTTGTTTCTAATAGACTGGAGTTACAAGACCCAAATAAAAAGGAATTTGCAGGGACTACTTTTAGTGATGATCAAGTTGCTCTTGTTATGTGGTCATTAAGAAGAGGATCCAGGATTGTATTAGCACAGCCTGATGGTTCAGGACTGATAGGGAATATTATTGTGAGGAGAGTTGTTGATACCTTACACGTACAGGTAGCCCACATGAATGTAAATTATTCTCAATTTGCCTTGGCTACTGCTAAAAGGGAGGAAAAGAAAATGTTTGAATTACAAAGTAAATATGAGGCAGTTGTGGATGCCTACAATAAAGAGGTAAAAAGGAGAGTTGAGCTTGAGAACAAGCTACTGGGAAAATCCACCAGGTCTAAAATAACATACCCTCACCCCCCTATTGAACCTTTCAAATCTACCCCCCTCATTGAAATACCAGGCACACCCCAAGGGCCACAGTATTACGCTGCTGAGGATTTTGAAGAAGAAAAGAGTAAACTGTGGGCCTTACATGTAGAGCTGGAATCTAAATATGAAGATAAACTAAGAACAACTCTTACATATCTAGGAGACAAGGTTGAATGGACACTAATCCATGATCAATTGGCCAGGGTAATTAACATCTAGGAGGAGTTAAAAGCAGATGATGAGGCTCTAAAGCCTATTGTGAACAAATGGGTGAGAAGGGAGAAAGCAATAACCTTATTGTGTCTATCTGTTATAAATAATTCTCGTGATCAGATTGATAAAACCTTTGACATTATTTTTGATCTTGCTGATTTTGATAGCAAAAGGATACATTTATAGAAGATAATAATAGGTTAGTTAGACAAATATAAGAGCCAAAAATTCAATTTATTTCCTCATGCCCTAGATAAGAAAAATAGTTTCAAAAGCAAAGAGGAATCGGCGAAGGAACTTGATGATTTATTCTATTTAAGAATGAATCAAGTCATAAATGAAATAGGGCATGCATGGTGGGCCACCACAATAGAAGAAATGGTGAAAGCCAAAATATTCTTTGATTCTTTAAAAGAGGAATTTTTTGATATTGATAATGAGGCTGATTATATAATAAAGAAATAGAAGGATATTTTGCAATTCAATTGGCCAGATGACACATTATTTGACAAGTGGATGGCAGAAATGCCTTCTAGTGAATAGTTTGATGTAGATGAAACTGACAGTGATGAGGTGCAGGGTGAGGAAGTCCAAATCATTGATACCATCACTGCTCAAACCCAATCAGAAGAAGAAGACAAGAAAAACCTGTCACTTTTAGTTGCAGAACTGGAACCCCAAGATGCCAATACAATTAAAGAAAAGGAAAAGGTAGAAGTTGTCCTTACCATGCAGAATGAAGGTGGTGGAAGCCTGCAGGTGGAGTTTAATGTGCCCTCATCAAAAGAAGCTTCATCACTGGCTAATTTAGCAGTTACATATGAAGATGAATCAGATCAATAGCCAACTCGGCAACATCAGAACATGTAACAGAAGCTGACCCACCGAAAGGAATGATTTGATTTCGATATCTTTTGTTACCCATAGTTTTGTCATTTTGTGATAGGTGTATGTAGATATTCCTTGTAAAAGACACCTGTCAGTTTCTCTTAGCCTGAAGCTTGTTGCATTTCACACTATATAAGTGAAATTCCAAGGCAGGAGAAAAGGTCTGAATTCTATTTGCTAAGTGATACACTTAGTTTTTTTTTGGTCCACCATTTTTGAACAAAAATTCATGATGTATTTCCTCTGTCAAATCTTGAGAATACATGAATATAGAATGATCTGTGTTTCTTTCTGAAGGTCATTCTGAGTCTATTGTAAATTGTATACAATTTTCAAGGAAAATGAATACAAATTATGAACTGTCCCCATATCAGTTCTTTCTGAACTTTGTCTCCTTTTGATTACTTGGTTATCTTGATGTTGTATAGGTAAAGGCTTATGCAATTGAATGCGGTTCAATTAGGTTGTATATTTTTTTATCATGGTTGTCAATTCAATGGATTAAGTAAAAGCTTTTATGAATTTGATAAGGTTGCTATAGTAGTGGAAAGGATTTTGAATGACGATTTCTGATAAGAATTGCTGATAAAATTTGTTGTAAGGCAACAAATTAGATCTAGAGATTTGTAGTAGACTCTAAACCCCAATGATTTAGGCACTGATCAAATTTAATCCAACTGAAAGAGAAATGTGTCACACATTATTGTCAAAATGCAGAATTATAATTAACTTTACTTTTATTTCCTGTAGATCTTCAAAGTTGGCCTCTACTTGTTTGCATGGAATGTTTTAGCTTTAGTTAGCCATTATTGCTGAGAACATCTGCAGACCTATAGAAGATTTTTGGCCATATCTGTTCTATGGGATGTGTTTATTAAAGTATCAAGAATTGTACATGTATTGCAGAATTTGAGATAAGAATCAGAATGAAACTAAGATAATTCTCATACAGCTTTCCTAGTCTTGTATCATCCCTAGGTATACCCACCCTGGTTTTGCAGAGCCAAAAGAGTAGAAAACCACCCTTGTTTTTGTAGATGTTTGGCCCAAATGGTGTGCACATACAATTGATAATAAGAATTGGCTAGTCTTTAGACTATGTGAGTATTGTCATCTTGGTATTAAGCATTTTGTTGCTTAGTAGTTTTAAAACACCAACAAGTTTGTTATTCATCCAAATGGAAACCCTTGTAGGAAGACCTAATTGCAATGCAACAATTAAATGTAATATTGAAATATAGGAGAGAGATTATTTTGGTTGACCTAGAAGATAAATCATCTTCTAACAAAATGACAGAGACTTTCGATGAAGGATCCAAAGTACATCAATTCAATTATAGTCTAGTAAATTTAGGTGCCATCTTCATCATAAGTTTTTTAAGATAGTCCAGTATTTGTAGGTGTCATCTTCATCAAAAAAATTCCATGATAGTCTATTAGTTTGAGGAGTCATCTCCATCACAAGTTTTCCATGGCATACTTGTAGTTAGAGGTGCATTGAAGACCTTTTATCACTACATGAGCTAGTAGTAGATGGTGATTATTCATTATCATCATCATCATCTAACATAGAATCACATGAATATCATGTTTTATAGCCCACATGGCCTAGGTATTGAGGGTACAACTCCAAGCACTAAACACACTAGATTTCAAATTATTATCTTTATGTGTTGATGTTTAAGTTGAATGTTCTAGAGTTGAAGAGAGAAACACACTCAATTTTTTTTTCTTTTTGTTCTTTTTTTGAATATGAAACTATTGTCTAAATGATACAATATAATTATGTATTATTAAAACAAAAATACAAGAAAAATATGATACCAACACAACTATATTTATAAAACAAAAAATTTGTCATTATTATTTCTTCTAAGCTTTTACAACTACAGCTTCTACATATACATTTCCTTTCTTTTCTTTCATTACTATAACAAAAAGTATAATAGTTGTTACAATAGACCAACATTCCAAATGATAAATCTGCATCTACACACTTTTAATAAAATGAAACAACAAGTACATTACATTCTTTTTGCAACTAGACTCTTTTTAACACTTATCATCAAAACATCACTGAGAAAAAACACTTGAGCAGAGACTCTCCCATTTATATTACACAACAATGGTTGAACTTTGGCATAAAAAATAATAATGATAGTAATAGTATTCACTTCCATCTTCAATATTATCATAAAAACCTACAACAAAAATACACATGTACCTATGGAAATATGCTCGAAGAGAAATCCCTCTCCTCAACCATCGGAGATGCAGGTGTGATTGGAGGTCGTGAATGGAATAGCTTTTGAAGTCGAGCACATCAGGAAGAATGAAAGAAAGACAATATTGAGAGTTTCAAACTACTATTCCACCCCCCCTATATTGATGCAAATGTAGGGCCCCCTTTCATATTATTCCCAGGGCTAGCAGGCATCATTAATCAAGTGGGTGGAGAAAACCTAAAACAAAACTGGGCTCAGAGAAAACCATGTGAAAATGAAGAGATAACCATGCGAAAATGCTCCAAAAATGTCAAATGAAATTGGGCGCCAAAAACGTAATTGGGCAAATGTTTTTTGAACTTTGCGGATGTATAAGCCCTGTGTTGGTCAAAATTTTGACCAACACGGGTCTTATATGTAAAAAAATGAAATTTTTGCCTTTACATTTCGACCACCCTAAATTTATTTAGTTGATAGTCGAAATTTTTGGTCGAAAAATGATGTTAAATGTAGTAGTGATGTTATGTGAGAAACTGCCATCCACATGAGAAAGTGCACTTAATGCCATGAAAATGCACTTGGCCTAATAGCAAAGACACCAAAACTAGTGTTGGATTTTGCACAAGAAAGTGCCAAGCCATACAAAGAAACCCAACACACCATGTGAGGACTTGCATTCCCGCATGAGAAATTGCATTTTCACATGAGGATCAAGAACGAAACGCTAGAAAAACACTAAGGTAAAAAGAAATAAATAAAGTTCCTCCACACTAGGGAGTACCAGATCCACATTTCAAGGCAAGGACACTCAAACAATAACTGAAACATAGAAAGCCAAAATCTAACCATCTAACAAATAGTGAAGTGAAAATTACTGAAAGCAACATCGCAATGTACATAACTAACATCACAATAAACCAAACAAAAAAACTAAGTACATGGTTCCTCCCAACCACAATAGCATCATAAGACCATCATGGGCCCTAGCCATCCCCCATGCGTAACATCCCAAGCTATCAATCAGATTGTCAGTACTATCATATGGGGATGTCACTACTAAACATGTTAAATACAAAGCATAAGAAATCAAACAAAATAGATAACATCATCTATCATATGCTAATCATCATAATAAGGAAATGCAATAATAACTAACATCATCTAAACATGATATACAAGAATCACAATGAAAGCATAGATCACAAGAAAGCACACTCTAGAACCCAAAGTACCAAGTGAAAATATCCAGCAACAGTCACGCTAGAATAATAGACCATCTCTATACACCAATCCCTAGTAGTGGTATGGGTAGCTATGTCTCCCAACCACATGGCACCTGTAGGTCCACTCTTGTCATGTTGATGGAGATAACAATCAAACCATGAATGCACATAAAGCACAACATCCATGGCTAACACTCATGCTCGATAGTATGATGACTGAAACCAAGACATAGACAAAACATAAAATATAAGTCCTAGTTAGACACTCAATGGGCTACTAAGTAAGGGCTAACATCATGGAGAGTCATTTGGCATCGACAAGTCCAAGCCAATATTGGTAGCATCAACTTCCTAATGGAAGGTGCACAATCTAGGCAACATCAACTTCCCAGCGGAAGGTGCACAATCTCACTTTTTAATTATCTTATATTATATTACCACCTAGTATTTTATTTAGTTATCACTTATGTAAAACTTCCTCTACCAACCAAGAAATGGTCACCAGGTTGCAAGACAGAAGCCCCTCCATGTGTTACCCTACCCTACCCATGCTCATCCAATGATGAGTTCCCATAGGCATGCAAATTTTCAACCCAACCCCAATGATCATAACTTCTGGAAGTTCCAAAAACAATTGGGACTCACAAGTCACTCGACAAGTGTACATACATGTACTCATGTGTGGCACACCACCATCATGAAGATCATTCACAAGGACTAGATGAGAATACAATGTAGAATATCACTCAACTAAACATAAAATTGGGAGGATTGATGAAGCACACATCCCAATGCAACATAAAAGTACAATAAAGGTTTGACCAACATCCAAATGGATGATTTAGGTCCATGACCAAACTCATGCCAAGAAAACCTAATAAAATAGGGCAGCACACAAAGGAAGGTAAAAACCCCAAAAAAATTAGAAAACTTTAAAATTAAAACCCATTTGGTCTTTGGGTACAAAACCTCCAAAAATACAATAATATTTGGCTTTGGAAATTGTATGCAAAAATGGCCAGCATAATGGTCCAAAATCCCAAATTGCCATCCCAAAAATTGGGAAAATGTTCATACCCAACCAATCAGGCAGAACCAACAAATAGAAACAAAGGGAAACACTAGTTCTCATCCTCCAAACAAAAAACTACCAAAAATAGAACCTGAAATGGAACTAAAACAAGAAAATAGGAAGGCCCTACTTGACAATGAAAGCGGCAAAAATTGAAACCCACATAATAAAATAAAATGCCCATCAAAGTTTCCAAAAATCGTGACAAAGCAAGGTCTGCCTGAGCTAGATCTAACAAAATCAACCTTGCAAAGATCTCATGCTCACATCTCCTAGAAAAAATAGAAATGTGATCCTCCAGAAGAGGATTTCAAAAAAGCTCTCAAATTTCTATTTTCAAAAAGTGAGAAGTGAATAATAAAATCACTTTTTCAATACTTATTCACTTTTTGAGTGAATAGTCAATTAGGGAAAATAGCCAATAGAGTAGCTAGACTCTAAATCAACCCAAATGAATATAGGTCATTCCTCATAACAAGAATTCACCTAAGGAAATGTGCTAGAAATTAAATTTGAGAAGATTTAAAGCTCGAAAATCTAAAATCACATAAATCACTAAACTTTCACAACAATGTGAACCTCTAAATGCACAGACACGCTCACTGGTCTAATCACATAATGCAGATTAGTTTAGATTTAATAATCATCGAAAGGTTTTAAATCTAAACAATTAAATAAGGATATGTTGACCATATGGAGATGACATTGGTAAAATATGAATAGTTGAATCACTAACTCCACGTGCCACTGCCAAGGATATAATTCCTGCACACTAAAACACATGATCAAGTGCAATTGCATATAATATAATAGTCAAAGCAATAATGCATTAAATAGCTAATTAATCCATTTACATCACTCACGTTTACATAAAAGCATAAAGAGGCAAGAATGACGTAAATCACCATAGCATAAAATCCATCACATAATATAATCAAAAAATATGTCCAAATGCTAGATAATTAGATATCATCACAGATCTACTATAATCTCAAAATGGCATCAACATGAATATATGATAAACTGAATAGTATAGTAGTAAAGAATCTATGGTATTGAATCAAAGTATAACATTAAACCCTCAGGTCATCTCAAAGTACATAAAATAAGAGTATCAAGTTTCTCTCAAATCAAAATAGGCAAGGTATAGACTCCAAAAATGAGAGGCACTACAGGATCACTAGCCAATTCATTGGAGAGAGATCTCAATGATGGAGAATGTGCTAAGCTCCAAAATTAGTGCTTTATTCCTATTTCTATTTACCTAATTTAATGGGTCTATTTAATGCCCATAGGATACACAAGAATATTTCAAACAACTAATATAATTTAATATCAACATTTATTCATTATTTTTTGTACTTTTAGAAGTCTATGTATGCATCATACTCTTCATTGCAAGTTTGACCAAAGTTTAACAATTCATTTCAAAACCTATCATAAAATATTTGTATCCTTGTGCTGAATTTTAACATGTTAATCAGCTTAAACATGATAGTAGATTATTGTTATCAATATCTTCCATGATTGTAACGAAATATGTTTCTACCTGTGAAGGAGTGGTAAGAAGATTTCACTACTTTGCATTAGTGATTGAAGTATCTTGAATGTGTGAAATGTTATAACTTATAGGGTGTGATATTGTAGTTGGTTTAGTTTTTGGAGTATTAATCTACAACCTATTAGGTTGTGGATCTACATTTGATCTAATATGTTCAGTTTTAGTATGTCTCAAGTTTTCACCAATTGTAAAAATTTACTCCTTGGAGTGTAGATTGCAAATGTTGATGGAAGAAGTTTATCTTTGGGTCTATATACATACCATGCTGACATTTTTTTTTCATTTAATTTTGTTGGTTGAACAATAACCATCTTGGATTTTGTCAAGGATCATTTGATTGTTTATTTTGTTGAAAAAAATCTTCAAACTATATGTGTGAAACCTTGACCACTCTTTATCAGTGTTAACATATCTTATAAGGTGTTGACAAGGAAAAAATTCAATGCCACATGCATGAGTGACACAAAAAAAAATCATCTTTATAATGAAGATCACATAAATATTTGTTCAACTAGCAATAATCATGATTAAAGTTAGGGGTATGGTACCTATGGTTGTAAATGAGTCCTCTCCATTTTGTGAACTCTTTGTTTGGGGTCTTGTGTTCATGAAAAGACTCTAACTTTTGAAAAGATTTTGGGATGATTTCATCTTGGAAGAAATTACATTCAAATATAATTATTGAATGGAAATTAGAGCCAAGCTCTTATTGGGAAGATGAATAGAATGTGATAGGAAAAGATTAGGAGGAAAATTTATATAAATAAGGGAAGAAAGATTTAAACCATATCAAGTGTTTCATGTGTTAACTATTTAGCTTCACAATATCCTATGAAGACAAGCTAAGAAGGTCTTGAAGGGTGCAAAAGCTTCAATAGTGGATTAGTTGTTGAGGCTTGAGACTACCTATTCCATGGTTTCATGCTTATCCACTAAAGCCATTTTTGGTGTAAGGTGGTATGTGGACTGTAGCATCAAGTCATGCCATTTGATAAAAATATTTTTAACAAATTTCAAGAGTAGAAGGTTGGTTTACATGTAAAAATCTATGGTGATGCCACATGTTTTATTGGTGTGATAATAACTATAATTTTCTACATGTTTTCTACTAATATTCTTCACTTTCATGATGTTCTTTATGATCTTGGATTAGCAAAGAATTTAATTTCAGTTTCAACTCTGAGATTTTCCAATTGTCGATAAATTTGACTATCAACAAGAAATCATTAGAAATCATAGCCAAGACCCTAGCTAGACATTGGCTAGAGGTGTTGTGTTGTTGGTACATGTTTTTTCTACATGTTTTATGCTAATATTCTTCACTTTCATGATGTTCTTTATGATCCTGGATTAGCAAAGAATTTAATTTTAGTTTCAACTCTAAGATTTTCCAATTGTGGATAAATTTTATTATCAACAAGAAATCATTAGAAATCATAGCCAAGACCCTAGCTAGACATTGGCTAGAGGTGTTGTGTTGTTGGTATATGTGTTTTCTACATGTTTTCTACTAATATTCTTCACTTTCATGATGTTCTTTATGATCTTGGATTAGCATAATTTCAGTTTCAACTATGAGATTTTTCAATTGTGGCTAAATATGATTATCAACAAGAAATCATTAGAAATTGTAGCCAAGACCCTAGCTAGACATTGGCTAGAGATGTTGTGTTTTTGGTACATGTGTTGAAATTCTAGTCATGTTTTTTATTAGTGACATACACTTATTCATATTATAAGTTCATACCAAACATATTGTATAGTTAACAATTGCTACCAGCTCTACAGTTGCTACTGAGTCTTATGGATAGATTTTAGTTTGAATTGAGTAGTTACTATAGAGTTAAAGATCAATAGTGTAAACCAAGCATCTTAGTGTATGCTGAGCTTGTAGAGAATCTAGTGTTGACCAAGCTATACAGTGAGAATCAAGTGATTCAATTTATTTGCTAAGTTTCACAATATTCGTCGAGTCACTAATGTAGACCGAGTTCAAGACTACTTGGAAGTGATCGGTATGGATCGAGCTTCTAAGTCTATCAAGTGCCTGATATCAAGTATCAGAACCTCATCGAATCAATCTTTAGAGCCTAATTTTCTACACTTTGGTCAACTTTATAATATTTGTGTAAACTTGTATTGTGGCCAAATTTGTAATTATGTAATTGGATTGGTATATATGTAATGTATTGTATCACATCCAAATCATCGAAGTGAAGTAATGTAATCATTAGAAAAGAGAAAAAGAGGGAATTACAAAGGCTACAATAGTATAATGAGTAGCAAAGATTCATCTATCACAGAAGGTGATTTGTATACTGAGAGAAATCTCATTCAGTAAACCAAGTTGTAGATCAAAGATTAGCTATTGCTTCATCCTAATAGGTGGATCAGTCAAATTATTTAACAAGGTAGACCTAACAGTCTTATATAAATCTCTTTACCGAGTGCATACTTCATTGTATGTTTGTAAATACTTTCACAAGGTGGACCTAGGAGTCCTTATTGCTCCTAATAGGGAAAATCATCAGAAGTGATCATTGTAAGCCTTAACAAGCCAAATTTATACTATAGTACTAAAGCTTGTGGGTATCATCCCCACCCCTATTTTACTTTCTATTTGGAAGATTTTTGGGTCACCAAATCTTGTGTGTTAAAAGTGTTATGTATGCTTTCATGTTTTTAGTTTCTCATGCATGCAGATAGATCAGAATTCAAATAGAGGATTAATTGCTAATCAAGTTAAAAGTTTTATAAGTTACTGATTCACCCCTCTGCTCTCAGTAACTTGGCCTATTATAATATTTACAATAATTAGTATCAGAGCTCTGTGGTTCTTAGAGAAAATTTTAATAGCTTGAGCAAAGATCAAAGGCTATGGAGGTATTCAAACTTGACAAGGCTATTGTCAATGAAAAGCTAGATTTGGAATTGGCCATTGGAAAACTCAAGAAAGAAAAAGAGTAACTCTCTCAATTCCTAAAAAGAAGAAAAGATCTTGCAATCTAGATGAATGATTCACTCTATATTGAAGAAAGAATTGAACACATCCATTCAAACAATTCAGATGAAGTTGATGAAGCAATCAAAGAACTATTGGAAAATAATAGTACTCTTCAAGAAGAAGTAAGAATTCTAAGAAGAAAACAAGAAATTAAATTAGTAAGATTGTGTGAAATAATGGAAGAGAAAAATAGGATAAGAGAAGAGATAAAAGGAAAGAAAAATGAAATTCAGCACCTATCACTTCAACAAATAGACTTCATTGATTAGCTCACCAATGCAAATGAAGAAATCATGAACCTAAGATTAGAGAATGAAAGATCAACTACTACTTCATCCTAACAGGTGGATCAATCAAATCATTTAACAAGGTAGACCTAATAGTCTTATATAAAACCATTTACCAAGTGCATACTTCGGTATATGTTGGTAAATCCTTTCACAAGGTGGACCTAATAGTCCTTATTGCTCCTAACAGGGAAAATCATCATAAGTGATCATTGTAAGCCTTAATAGACCAAATTTATACTATAGTACTAAAGCTTGTGGGTATCATCCCCACCCCAATTTTACTTTCTATTTGGAAGGTTTCTGGGTCACCAAATCTTGTGTGTTAAAAGTGTTATGTATGCTTTCATATTTTTAGTTTCTCATGCATGCAGTTAGATTAGAATTCAAATAAAGGATTAATTGCTAATCAAGTTAAAAAATGTATAAGTTGCTAATTCACCCCTCCCCTCTTAGTAACTTAGCCTGTTATAATATTTCCAACAACATGATGGTGACAAATTGTGTGATCTTTGGCACATTAGATTTGGGCACTTTCACTATGGAGCTCTATTTTGTTTGAGGATATGGTGTATGGATTACCTAACTTTAAGAAAAAAATAATGATAGATGCAAGGGATGTGCACTTGGCATGTACATTAAGACTATTGTTCCAAACGATGAGTACAAGTCAAAATGGATTCTATATTTGATCTAGTTAGATGCTTGTGGACCTATGTTAACAACATCTTTGGCTGGAAATATTTATGAAGTTACTTTCATTGCCAATTTTGAAAGAAAACCTAGACTTATTTTATAATAACAAAATATGAGGATTTTGGGAAATTTCAATAGTTCAAAGCTTTTGTGGAAACTATTTGGGTCAAAGAATTGAGTTTTTGAGATCTAATAATGAAGGAAAGTATATCTTCAAGCACTTTGATGTTCTTTTAAATATTAGTAAAGTGGAGAATATAGATAATTCCTTACAACTAGAAATAGAATTGAGTTAGAGAGAGGAAAAATAGGTTCCCAAAGAGTGCTAAGTCTATTGATTCATGACTTAGATTTGTTCATGTTTCTTTGAGTTGAAGATTAGTTGTACAATATACATAGTAAGAAAGTGTCCACATAAGAGGACAAGGCTCTAGAAGAAGATTTCATTGGAGAGAAGCTTTTTGGTTCTCATTTTTGGGTATTTGGAAGTGTGTTTATATTTAGCTACCAAAAGATAAAAGTACCAAGTTCAAATCTTTTAGCCGGAAAGAGTTTTTCTTTTTGAGGAATATAGTTTTTCTTTTAGAACTTATTTATGTTTTATCAAAAATGAGGATAGTAAAAAAATAAGATGTTAAGTTTGATGAGGTTTCTTGCTCCTTTAAGCCTTTAGATCCTTTTTTGGAGGTTGATTTAATGAAAAATTCATAGCTCCAAGTTTTGATCAACAAAATATACTAGTGCCTATTAATGACTAGTCAAGTTCTAGTATAGTTGAAGCTACCTTGGCCACATCTAAAAAATCTAGAAGCCTAAGTTGCTTACTCAATTTTTGTAGGAAGGCATAAAAGCAAGTAGGAGTACCAAAATTTTCTTTTGGAATGAGCCGTCCACTTAAGAAGCTTCCAAGTTATGTTGCATTGATGTTTGGATCTTTAAAGTTGAGCATTTCATTTTTGAGGGGGCAAGCTTAGATTAGACATGGTAGGATGTGACAGAGAGTACAACTCCACTCTTTAGAATAATGTTCAGAATATTTTTCCAACACCTCATGGGAAATCAATGCTCAATTCAAAGTGGTTATACAAAGTGAAACATACATCAAATGGGAGCATAAAGAAATTCAAAGAAAAAAATGTTCTTTGAGGGAATCGGTTATGATGAGACTCTTGCTTTAGTTTGCATGGTATGCTTCTATATGTGTAATTTTGTCTCTTGCTTCTGATTTCAATTGGCCTTAATGTAACATGGATATAGAAACAATGATTTTGAATGGATCATAGAGTAAGAAGTTTATATAATTCAATCTAGAAGAGTTAGGTGCATGTGTGGTATACCCATTTATATATAGGTTCTATATGTGTAATTATGTCTCTTGCTTCTAATTTTGATTGATCTATATGTACGATGGATAAACCAATTTTAGCTCATACTTCAACATTCAAAAAGAGACTTTGACAATAAACCAATTTTACTTGATAATTCAACATTGATAAGGACTTAAACAATCAACCTAATTTATTTCATAAGCCAATATTCACAGGAGACTTTGTTGAAAGCTATAGTCTAAAATGATTAGGATAGTTATATAATAGGAGATCTCTTATATCATTTATTATGTTGGAAAAAAAATGTGAGTAACAAAAATATATGACTTTTAACAAATTAAAGATTTTAGATAGAGAACATAAAATGTAAAAGAGGTTTAAATTGAAGAAAGGGGGGTTGAATATATACAGATGAAATTTTCTTATTTTATATTCATTAACTAAATGAAAATACATTATCTAAATGATAATACAATAAAAGGGGCTAGTACACATTTTGATCTCTATATAGACAATATGAAAAGAAACACCTACTCAAAACAATGGGAAACTCGACAGTTGGTTTAGGAAAAGGGTAAGCATTTGCAAGCTGGGGTCTAATGACCAAAGCTCCACGCATTTTGGCTCTCAAGTACGTAATATGTACATGCCACCACAACATCCCTTCTTGTTCTGTGATTGTAAAGTTGTATGTAAACTTTTTCTCTAGTGTAATGGGACATTGTGTTATGTACAAAGGTCCATCTACCTAGCATGATTTCAACTACTTCACTCCATGTCTGCAATAATCATCAATAATTAAATCTCAATATAAGATCTATGTAATGTTCATAAAAGTAAAAATAATGAGGACATAAGTAGTATAATTTGGAGCATAGTATTTTATAATTACCAGTGAAGAGTCACATTATAGGGACTATTGTTGTTCACATCAATTACAAGACTATCACCTTCATGAACATATATAGTGGGGCCAAGAAACTTTCCATTCACTGTCACAATTGTTTCTATGTTGCACAATCTGGTCACATTTTGTGTTTGAAACTACAACACATTGTAAACAACATGATTACATTAAACTCATGCATATTAAATTATAAACTACCATAAAATAATATTCAAATTATTTTATTGAGCCTTATTTTTCTAAGTGAACATAAAAAATAAAAAGCCTATATTTATTTGTTAAACATCTTAAACATTCAAGAGGTGGACTTCATCATAATTTTGATTTTATCCTCTAAATATTTTAGGTCACATACTATGGCTTGTGAACTACTAGTTGCTACAACAGGGTTTTAATATTGGTATAGGAGACACAATTGTTGATACTACAACCATGGAAGTCATCAATGAAAGGATTTTGAAAGCAAAGAATGAAGCAACTTATTAAGGTTTCTCAGGACAAATAATTGGAGGTAGAACCTGGTTGAACAATGCTTGAGTCCTTTGAAAATAGAGTAAACTAGGTGTCTTGAATTAGTTAGATATAAACAATTTCCATTAAAAATCACAACTTGAATCATAGTTCATTGAAGTTACAATTTTTAGAAATAATTTTTTTTAACCATTTAAAATTGAATCAATTTACAAACTTTTGATAAATGTTGAACAAATAGCTCATTTGAAAAATAGTAGCGACTTTGGAACCTATAACATATTCAACATTAAAATTGAAGCAATTTAAAGAATCATAACATTTCTATTAAATGAATATATACAGTATATCAAATTTTTATTTAATTCCCTACCTCATACCTTTGTGTCTTATATTTTCCTTTTCAAGTGTTAAATAAGGCTTGTGATGATGTAGGAATTAGTGCACAAAAAAGTTTAGTTGAGAGTTATAATTTGAAGGCTATGGCTACTACTGCATCTAAAGGAAGTTTCATTAACATATCTCAAATGGCTATTTGTGTGGGACAACAAAATGTAGAAGGGAAGAAAATTCCTTATGGATTTGATGGAATAACTCTACCACATTTTACAAAGGATGATAAAGGACCAAAAAGTCAAAGATTTGTGGAGAATTCCTATCTGCATGGTTTGACTCCTCAAGAGTTCTTTTTCCATGCAATGAGAGGACATGAAGGTTTGATAGATACTGTAATCAAAACATTAGAAACAAGGTATATATAGTGTCATCTTGTGAATACTATGGAAGACATCATTGTTAAATATGATGGGACTATTAGGAATTCACTTAATGATGTCATCTAGTTCTTGTATTGTGAGGATGGTATGGATGGTTGATAAGAAGCTAAGTATGGAAGACATTGTAGAAAAAATAAACCTTGAGTTTGATGATGATTTGACATGCATTTTTAATTATGATAATGCAAAAAAACTTATTTTGCATTTATGTGCTAAAGTTGATGTTTTCCTGAAGAAAAATGAGAGTAATATGCTCATAGAAATGGCTCTCTAAGGCATTCTAGATATTAATAAAGTGTTTATAAAATCTAAAAAAAATAACAAGTTTGATGAGAACAAAGGATTTAGTCCTGAGATAGAATGGATGTTGGATACAAAAAGGATGAAAATGTTAGCTATTATGTGTCATGATGATGTTGATGCTACAAGGACAACAAGTAATCAATTGATTGAAGTAATTGAGGTGCTTGGAATTGAGGCTGTGAGGA
Organism: Cupressus sempervirens; assembly: GCA_028749045.1. Taxonomy (NCBI): domain Eukaryota; kingdom Viridiplantae; phylum Streptophyta; class Pinopsida; order Cupressales; family Cupressaceae; genus Cupressus; species Cupressus sempervirens. The sequence goes on from CM053783.1 coordinate 221,054,746, forward strand.
AATCTCTTCTAGATGAGCTTTGTGTTGTGACCTCTTTTGATGGGTCATATTGTAACTAAAAGCATTTAGCCATTTTGTGTGACACAATAACATATCAGGGCTATCTAATGGCCATTACTAAACATGGTATCAATCATAATGATACAGGGCTAATGATGTGATGTTCATTTGAGGAAACAATTGATATTCTTTTGGATGTTGTTGTTTTTACTGAAGCAGACCCTCTGAGGGGTGTTATAGAGAACATCATGCTTGGCCAATTGGCTCTGATTAGTACAAGTCATTGTGCTCTATGTTTGAATGACTAGATGCTACAATAAGAAATTTAACTCCAAATACTTAGCTATATGGAAGGAATGGTAGACTTTGGCATGACACCATCTTGGTCCCCAATAATGGGAACACCACACCATGATGCAATGATGTCACCTATCTATTTGCTGAGCCCAAGTCTCTATAGTTTACCAATTATAGATGCCCAATTTTCTCCCTATGTTGGTGGGATGGCCTTCTCACCATCCTCATCTCTTGGCTACAACCCTTCATCCCCAAGTTATAGCCCCTCATCTCCTAGATATAGTCCCACATCACCTAGGTATAGCCCCACATCTCTAGGCTATAGTCACACATCTCCTAAGAGTAGAGGATACTAGCCCTATACATAAGTGGTTGGAATCATTTTTAAGACACTCAATAATCAACAAGATGCAAGCAATAACACAAGTTCTAGAAACCCTCTATCTCCTATTAGTGTAAAGTCCACAAACATGCAACACCCAATTATAAGTTCTGACTTTGAGTGTTCTGCATCAAGTAATACCATACAATTTTTTCATAGGAGATCATTTGAAGACTAAATCAAGCCTTGTATGATGTAGGATAATTCCTTCTACAAATAAAAAAATAAAAGAGAGCCAATTTCATGTTTCTGATCGAGTCTTGATAGGATAAGCAATTAAAAGGATATATTTTGATAATAGCATCAAATATGCATCCTTAGATAATGAAAATGGAATATGTATAGGTGATTGACCTTACACCATGGCTTACAAAAACCCATGATTTTGATTGATGGAAGGAAAGAATGGCAGTTTGTGTATTATCTGCCAAGTATTAGCACTGATCAAGGTAAGTCATTTGTAATGTTTTTTCCTCTATTTTTGTCAACCATGACTAGCAGGTAGGACATGTCCATAGCTATTCAATTCAAATTTTTCATATTCCCCACTTTTTAGTAACTATAATGAACCATCTTAATAGACATTTATACAATTTATGGGTTTTATTGGTGTAAATAATATGTATCATCCATTAGTGTTAATCCAACTGATTGAGTGATGTTGTGATGTAGAGCCTAATTAGACTCAGAGGTTTATTCAGTGTGGTTTCCCTCCAAATTATTTCTATGGGGATTTTGGGGTAGCACCTCCAAGATGGGGTCAAGGGGTAGAGCCCCTATGGGGTCCCGAGGCAGCACCCTAGGTGTGGTCCTTATTGCAGTATAGGATGGGGTCGAGCGATAGTGCCCCTGCGGGGATTTCAGGGATAGCAGCCCTGAAGCCAAAAATGCCCTTATATTGTAAAAGGTGGCAACTAATATTTTTCTATTATTCTAGCCCTAATTTTGTAAGCAACAAAAAACTTGTATAAAAAGGGCTTATGGTAGGGATTTCAAGGTGTGATGCAAAAATTGGTTCTTGTGGTGGTGTTGACTTTTAAGGGATTACAGATTGTAATCAAGTTGTAATCACTAGATAATAATAATATTGGACTTGTTGCTGGTGGACATAGCCTAGGGGATTGGGTGAACCATGTTAAATCTTGGTGTCTTGTGTTCTCTTATGTGTGATCTATTATTTGTTGATATTGGTTATAATTGCATGTAACTATTATTTTTGTCTAAGGTTAATCCTAACAAGTGATACTAAAAGAATACATTCTCCACAATACTATTGTTAGATTAGGTGAAAAATTAATCTCCTAAGAACACTTGCATGCATAACCCTATCACATGGATGAAGCAAAGAACAGAAGCAAGAAAAAATTATGGAGGCCAAAAAGCCAGAGACATCTTATGGACATGCAAAGAGAAATCTCTATTATGATCTAATAAGTGAATGAAAAAATACAAAGAGGTGAATCCTTATAAAAGGAATCACAAAACCCTAACTAGGTTTGCGCATTATATTAATATAAAATATTAATTATATGCACCTAAAAGCAAGCTTAAGAACTAGAGTAATAAACCACTTAATTAATTAAATCAAGATGATCTAATTAATAAGTGAAACAAAATAATTACTCTAACACCCCCCCTTAAGTGAAGCTCGGGTGGAAGCTAACCTAGCAAAGCTATGAAAGCAAAAAAAATGGGTCCCGGCAACAAGGCCTGATCAGGTACCCAATACAAGGAAAAGAACTAGATGAAGGAAACAAAGCCTCCAATCTACGAAAATGTCCCAAATAAAGGAACAAGAAAGAGCATGAAGCATCTCTGAATCATGAAGCTACAAACACTGTCAGAAGAAACTACTGGAACCCCCACTAAAATAGTGCATGATCAGGTAGAGAAGACAAAGTCTGAAGAGTTGATCAATTGAAGAGGTGACCTCCAAAAGTAGGAATGAATGAGTGTCTATATAGTAGATGAACCATCTCACCAAAATGCATAGGTGCCTAGCCACTGCATCTGCCTAGTACATAGGAACAAAAACTGAATATGTAGTTCACTCAACCAAACCAAGGAAGCAATAGAGCCAATAGGTGAACCCCCCCATAATGTTGAACAGGGAGAGGGGTGATAGGAACACTGAAATGCAATGCCAAAAACATCTACAAGAAGAAGAATCAGGAACACCAACAGTGCAATAGAAGCACAACCATAGGATAAAGGGCAATGTCACTGACACACAACATGGGCTAATGTCATGGAAGGAACGCTCACTTGACAAAGGTGGATGAGCACAAAATGGCAAAACATCATGACCCTCCATGGCACTTTATAACTGAGTGTGAGTACAAACAAACACAAGGTGTACAAGATCCCAAATATGCAAAAGTAGGCACTTTATCTTAGTGTGTTTACACAAAAAAGAATGCAACAAAAGAGAAGCATAAATGCTCAGAAGTCAGAAAGAAGAGTGAGCCAAAAGAACAGAAGAAGAGATCCCAGGACCTGTAGAATCCAAGTAATCCGCCAGAGTGTAAAAGTGCAAAACTCGGAGAAGAAAGAACTTGTAGAAAAATCTAGATAAAAGACCTTTGCAACTGAATAACTCATAGAACCAGCTTTCCAACGATGTCTGGAAAGTCCAAAAAAGAGATCGGATGAGCGAGATATGGCTCCCAGAAGGCAAAACAAAAAATCTGGATTTGACTGCCAAAATAGGCAACCAAACTGCAAAAAAAACAAAAAACACCTATACCTCATCTCTATCTTGGAACCATCTTTTCGGAACATTTTTTGGATAAAAAAAAAATACGTCCATATGCTCAAGTTATGGAGAAAAAACCAACAGGGCCTCCGGAATGCATGAAAATTTTATTTTTTTAATTAAAAAAATAATTTAAAAAATAAAAAAACAGTGCCACCCCCGCACTATCGATGGAGCGATGGCCAGGGTAGTGGGAGGGCAGATGGCTGCCGTGGGACAGAGTTGCGGCGAGGCCACGGCGGGAGCTGCTGCGGGCCGCTGGGCGACAACCACCACCGGTGACCGCAGCGGTGACCGCGGCAGTAACCATCAGTGGTTTTGTTGTGGTTAGTAAACTGCCGAAGGTTCAAAACTGCACAAATATATTTTTTTTGCGATTTTTTTTCAATTTTTCTGCCTCGTGATGCATGCAGGAGGTTGTACGGACCTATTGGACAAAAAAAATTTGCCTTCTAGATCAACATTGTCCAAAATGGACAAATTTTATATGGATTCTAGGCCTTTTGGGTGCTCTGAGTGCAACGGTGATGTCCATTTGAGCCCAAAGTGGCCAAAAACAAAGGTCCCCCCTAAATCCACATAAAAAGCTTCTTAAACCCTTGAAAAAACTCCTACTTCTAGAACACTTCAACAAAACACGAACAGCGAGTAGCAAGATGGCTCTGATACCATATTAGATTAGGTGAAAAACTAATCTCCCAAGAACACTTGCATGCATAACCCTATCACATGGATGAAGCAAAAGAACAGAAGCAAGAAAAAATTATGTAGGCCAAAAAGCTAGAGACATCTTATGGACATGCAAAGAGCAATCTCTATTATGATCCAATAAGTGAATGAAAAAATACAAAGAGGTGAATCCTTATAAAAGGAATCACGAAACCCTAACTAGGTTTGCACATTATAATTAATATAAAATATTAATTATATGCACCTAAAAGCAAGCTTAGCGGTGGCCAGGGTAGTGGGAGGGTAGATGGCCGCCATGGGACGGAGCTGCGGCGGGGCCACGGTGGGAGCCACTGCGGGCCGCTGGGGGGTAGCCACCACCGGTGACCGCAGCAGTGACCGCGGTAGTAACCATTAGTGGTTTTGCTGTGGTTAGTAAACTGCCGAAGGTTCAAAACTGCGCAAATATTTTTTTTTTGCGATTTTTTTTCAATTTTTCTGCCTCGTAATGCATGCAGGAGGTTGTACGGACCTATTGGACAAAAAAAATTTGCCTTCTAGATCAACATTGTCCAAAATGGACAAATTTTATATGGATTCTAGGCTTTTTGGGTGCTCTGAGTGCAACGGTGATGTCCATTTGAGCCCAAAGTGGCAAAAAACAAAGGTCCCCCCTAAATCCACATAAAAAGCTTCTTAAACCCTTGAAAAAACTCCTGCTTCTGAAACACTTCAACAAAACACGAACAGCGAGTAGCAAGATGGTTCTGATACCATATTAGATTAGGTGAAAAACTAATCTCCCAAGAACACTTGTATGCATAACCCTATCACATGGATGAAGCAAAGAACAAAAGCAAGAAAAAATTATGTAAGCCAAAAAGCCAAAGACATCTTATGGACATGCAAAGAGCAATCTCTATTATGATCCAATAAGTGAATGAAAAAATACAAAGAGGTGAATCCTTATAAAAGGAGTCATGAAACCCTAACTAGGTTTGCACATTATAATTAATATAAAATATTAATTATATGCACCTAAAAGCAAGCTTAAGAACTAGAGTAATAAACCACTTAATTAATTAAATCAAGATGATCTAATTAATAAGTGAAACAAAATAATTACTCTAACAACTATTTGTATAAAATAATTTAATGAATTGCATGACTGAAAAGACAAAAGGTACATCATATTCCCATGGGTCTCATGTATTACGGATTATTTCTATGCACCAAAACAAATTCACATTATTCTGAATGTACCAATATAATGTTTAATAATTATCCAAATTCCATGTATACTCATATCTGAATCATATATTGTTTAATAATTACCCAAATTCCAAACTAATCCATGCATTAAAATTGGAAAATGAAGGCAATATTAATTGAAGTTGAAGATGAGAGAATCTTCTCTTCTAGGTTATGGCCAATGCTCAAATTATTGAATGAACAAAGCAAGTGAAACATAAATCATTAATTCTTGGCATGCATGGCCAGAATTTTCATGAACATTGGCATTTGTTGTGTACTAAATTAGCATAGCTTTCATACAAAGAAAAAAAACATCTATGTCAAAGTCTTAACTTTAAATTTAAGGAAAATAAATAAAATTGCAAGGAAAAACATATAAATGATAGTGATGATGATGGCAACAATCACACATTGAGAGATTGGATCCAACTCCATGGTGAAAAAACCTATGTAGTTGTAGGTAGTGAAAATGATACATAGGGCTACTAGCATCTCACTCTCCTAAAATAGAAAGTGGGCATGATCACTTGGACAACAATTATAAATAATGTTGTCATTAGAGATAACATGCTTGTTATCAATACCTTGATGAATGCCCTCATCTCTATTTTCAAGATTGCTTAGAAGAGATGTGATGGTGATATAATTAGATGATATAATAATACCTAAATAATCGACAATGTTTTAATATCTCCATACGAAGCTTGCTCATTGATTGCTTCTTCTGTGTCAAATACAAAACCAAGTAGAATATTTAGCCTCTCTATAATCTCCTATTTTCTCTCATTTTGATTCTTAATGTGAAAATTTGGGATGCATATATGTTGTCCTATTCCTATACTAGTCACACAAGCCTCTTCAGCACTCATGTGAATGTATGCTACTCTTCCTAGCTACTTTTATTTGGGACTTTTTTGTACAAAGAAAAACTATTGGACTAAGTATACTACAAGAAAATGAAAAAAATGGCATCTATGTAAATCTATGTCCATAGAATTCATATGACATGTACAAGAGTGGGGAATATGAAATGTATAGGTGGGAAGCAAGGATCATGTAAAGCCCTACAACAAAAATTATCATTTGAAACTTCTTAAGCTAAGGATAACAAAGAGGTTAGATAAGGATTAATGTATAATAAACTTTAACCAACATAAGATCTAATGTGAAAAGTAATCAAAACTTGAAAACCTTCCAAATTTTGATCAATTATACATCAAGCTTGAAAACAAGAATAAAATTTTATGGAATTAAGAGGCGAGGCAAGAAATAGACAATATTAAATAGTTTATAATTAATTTATTGATGCATATGAATGAATATATTACACAAATGGAATACAACCAAAAACTTGACCAATTTCTATATATTAAATTTTTTTTATCCATATTCATTCCCTATTTTATTACTCTTTTCCCACCCACCAATCAATTTTTCACTTAGCTCCTAAAAGTTATTTGGATTGATAGTTCAGTTTCATTAGTATATTGCCAAAGTTAAAAACTTGACCTATTTCTATACATAAGAAAATGCTTTCCATAGTTATTTCCTCTGATGCAAATAAAGCTTCCCCTCTTTAGCTTTTTCCAACCTTTAGCTCAATTTAGGACAAAATTATATTGCCCCAACTTCAAGTAATTTCTAAATATTCATAAATGACTACAAGTATCCTGTGTTGCCAAATCAGATGTTTTACCTACTGAACCCAAGTATGAAATGTTCCAAATTGGATCTTCATTTAGACCATCCACACATATTATGACCTATTTCTACTCTTCCAAACATGTAAAAGGTGAATAAATTCCTAAAATGTGATGTGATCTTCATTTTCATTCATTTTATGAACACATTGAATGGTAAATGCAGCGAAGAATGGTTTTTTGGGCTAGAATTTCAGTTGATTGATAATATAATGTCACCTCTCTTAGAAGGATATTAAAGAGTTATTAGTGATGGAGCCCTATTTTTTTGCAAAAAAGTACATACTCCATTTAAGAGATGATGTTGAAGATTTGATGAAGTATTATGGCTTGACAAATATTTACTATTTTCATCAGATTTTTCTGATTCATCCTGCTTCAATAGCTTAATTCTTTACCAAAAATCTACTAATACAATTGCTTACGTCAACCCAAGTTGATCCATAAACAACATCATATCTCTATTATATGCATGTATCATAAGAAAGGGTCCAAAATTCTCTCTAAATCACCTTGTTCAAGGCTTGGCCTAGCCTGCCAACACAAGCAAGAAAGAAAAATATAAATGAATTTCAATGCTAGTAGAAGAAAAAAATGTAAGTATTAGTCCATGGGAATATAATGATGTGTATGGCATGAACAGATAACTCACCCAGTCAATGATGTTATAGTAGGGTTTCCTTTTGGTAAGATCAATGGCTAGTCTTGTAGTAACCGACTGTAAGAGAATGACACCAAAATTGTAGACATCACTGAATGGTGTAAGATGGTAATTTGAATAGTAGTTAAGATCCATATAACCAAGTGTCCCTTTAACAAGGCTACTCACATGTGACTCACTACCTAATGGACCTACCCTCACAAGCCCAAAATTAGATACTTTTGCTTCTATTTCATTGTCCACCAATATATTGCTAGGTTTTATGTCTATGTGGATGATAGTAATCTTACACTTTTCATGTAGGTGATTAATCCCTACACTTGACCAAATGCTAGGAAATATTAATTCTTTTCTAATGGTGATATTGGCAATAGTAGTTCCTATTAGAACTACACAAATTTAAGTTTATTTGTTTAACTGATTCATATGAAATCATAATAGTTTCTCTAATATAACCTATTTATTAGTATACTTTTACATAATCATCTAAACAAATCAAAATCTAAAATGTGTCATATAAATATATTTTTAAGAACAACATTAGTAAACATTTTGTCACCCAATTATGGGTTAATATGCTCATTATTCAAATCAAAAGCAACTTAAAATGTTATCAAATGAAGATTACCTTTAAACATCGCATACTCACATCTTGCTTTCTTGTTATATTATGGTGACTAATCACGAAAGTATTGTACATACTTCATAATGAGTATTAAAAAATTTGGGTCGTGGCTGACGTTGTAGCTGACATATGGCCGACATGTTGTAACCCTAAAACAGCATAAAATACTTGTATAAAAGGGTTTAGGGTTAGGTATTTTCATCATGTTGTGATGCAAAATTTCTTCTTATAGTGGTATTGAGCTATAAAGGATTATGGATTATAATCAGGTTGTAATCATTGGATTGCAATAATATTGGACTTGCAATTTGGTGGATGTAGCCCACGGATTGGGTAAACCACATTAAATCTTGGTGCCTTGTGTTCATTTCTGTGTGATCTATTATTTTTTATTATTGGTTATATTTGCATGTAGTGTTTATTTCTGTCAGTGGTTTATCCTAACAAGTGGTATCAGAGCCTAGTTGTTTTTTAGTTATCCTCTGCAGGAAAGTTTCACAATTGAGTGAGAGTTTCACGGTTGAGTGGGAGCAATGGAAGATGAGGGTAAATTGAGGGTTGATAGGTTTAATGGGCAAAACTTCCAATTATGGAAGATGCAAATGGAAGACTATATGTATCAGAAGGATTTATGAAAACCATTGGAAGGCAAAGCCAAGAATCATGGATCTATGTCAAATGTTGAATGGGATCTTTTGGAAAAAAAGGCACTCAGAAGCATTTGGTTATTCTTGGCACCATCGATGGCATTTAATATTACAAAAGCAAAGATGACAGAACGGTTGATGTAAACCCTAGCGACACTGTATGAAAAGCCCTCCTCTTCAAACAAGGTATTTATCATGAAGTGTTTATTTAATATGAAAATGCCAAAAGGTGGATCTGTTGCAGATCATTTAAATGAGTTTAATACTATTACTAGTCAGTTATCTTCTGTGGGTATAAATTTTGATGAAGAAATTAGGGCTCTCTTGATTTTGTGTTCTTTGCCTAAAAGCTGGAATGGCTTGGTAATTGTGATGAGTAATTCTGTTCTTGGATCTAGTACCCTAAAATATGATGATGTGATCGGTGTTGTTTTGAGTGAGAAAACTTGTAGGAAATATTCAGGTCGATCTACATCAGGAAGTGGGAAGTAACTCTAGAAATCGTGGAAAATCAAGAGGAAAGTCAAAGGGGAAGAGGTCTCAATCGAGAGGACCAAACAACTAATGGTACTGTGGGAAACCAGGGCACAAAAAAAAAGATTTCTAGAATCAAAAGAAAAATGAAGGAGATAAATCAAATGGAGAAAAGGAGGCAAATGTGGTAAGTAAAAAATTCAAAGAGGATGCTTTGCTTCTATTTTTAGAAAGTGTTGATGATTCATGGGCTTTAGATTTTGGTGCTTCATTTCATGCTACACCTCATATAGGTTATTTCATTGATTATGTCCAAGGGGATTTTGGGCTTGTTTATTTGGGGGATAATGAACCCTATCAAATTCTTGGAAAGGGAAAGATTAAGATTAAGTTGTAGAATGGGAATCATTGGCTACTACATGAGGTAAGACATGTTCCAAGGCTGAGTAGGAATTTAATTTCAGTAGGGCAACTCAATGATGAGAGTTGTGTAGTTACTTTTAATGATAAAAATTGGAAGGTTTCAAAAGTTTCTCTTTTAGTAGCAAAAGGTGTGAAATTAGGCACCTTATATATTTGTACAAGTCATATTGTTCCTTCTAATTTGATTGTTTTAGAGAAAAATGAATGTTCAGGAACAATTGCTACAGTTGAGCAAGGAGAACAAATAGCTGTTGTAGATTCTAATACAGCACTGTGGCATAATATACTTGGGCACATGAGTGAGAAAGGTATGAAATTACTTCATTCAAAGAAAGTTTTACCAAGTCTAAAATGTGTTAATATGGATTTTTGTGAAAGTTGTGTGTATGGAAAACAAAAGAGAGTGAGTTTTGTAAAGACTGGGAAGGAAAACAAAAAGGAGAAATTAGAGCTTGTGCATATAGATGTATGGGGACCATCTTAGGTATCTTTCCTTGGTGGCTCTCATTATTATGTTACATTTATTGATGACACAACTAGAAAAGTATGGTTTTATTTCCTTAGACAAAAATCTGATGTATTTCAAACTTTAAAAAATGGAAATGCTTGGTTGAAAATGAGACTGATAAGAAATTAAAATGTCTTAGATCTGATAATGGTGGTGAGTATTGTAGTCATGAATTTGAAGATTATTTCTCCAATAATGGTATTCATAGATAGAAAACTATTCTAATGACTCCATAGGAAAATGGAGTGGTTGAACGCATGAATAGGACTATAATAGAGTGTGTAAGGAGCATGAGGTTGCATGCTAGGTTGCCCTTACACATGTGGGTGGATGCTATCAATACTGTAGTATATTTGATTAATAGAGGTCCCTCTACTCCTTTGGGTGGTGGTATTCTAGAGGAGGCATGGACTCGTAAGAAGGCAAGTTATTCTTTTCTCAAGACCTTCAGTTGTGAAGCTTTTGCTCATATAGACTCTGAAAATAAAACCAAGCTAGAAGCTAAATCAAAGAAATGTGTCTTCATTGGATATGGCATTAATGAATTTGGTTATAAGCTTTGGGATTTTGAAAATATTAAAATTGTTAGAAGTTGAGATGTCATATTCAATGAGAAAGTGTTGTGCAAATATCTATTGCAGCAACATGAGAAGAAAGAAGATGATTATGTAGTGTTGGATGATACTCCAAAAATTGATGTTCTAGCCATTCCTCATGATGTGCAACAACTAAAAAAACAAATACCACACACACCGATGAATGTTAGATGGTCAACGAGGAAAATTAAACCTCTACAAAGATTTTCTCCCTCTTTGTATTCTATTTTACTTACTGATGCTGGTGAACCTGAAAGTTATGATGAAGTTGTGCAGGTGAATACTAAGATTTAGTGGGAGTCTACAATGAAAGATGAAATGGACTCTTTGTTGAAGAATAAGACATGGGATCTATGGAAGTTTCCTGCAAGTAAAAAGGCTTTACAGAATAAGTGAATTTACAGGTTGAAAGAAGAGGAAGGAGGTCAGAAAAAATTTATAGCTAGGTTAGTTATAAAAGGATTTTCATAGAAAAAGGGAATTGATTTTGATGAGATATTTTCTCATGTTGTTAAAATGACTTCTATTTGTACTGTTTTAAGTCTTGTGGCTACTGAAGATTTGCATTTAGAGTAGTTGGATGTTAAAATAGTCTTTCTTAATGGTGATTTGGATGAAGAAATATATATGGCTCAGCCATAGGGTTTTGAGGTCAAAGGTAAGGAGAACTTAGTATGCAAATTGAAGAAAAGTTTATATGGCTTGAAGCAAGCATCTCGGCAATGGTATCTAAAATTTGACAGTTTTATGCATGAGCATGGATATAATAGGTGTCATTCAGATTACTGTGTTTATTTTAAGAGGTTGGATGATGATAGCTACATTATTTTATGTTTATATGTTGATGATATGCTTGTAGCTGAGTCTAACATGGATCATATTAAGGGGCTAAAATGCCAGTTAACACATGCATTTGCTATGAAGGATTTGTGAACAGCAAAAAAAATCCTTGGTATGAAGATTTGCAGAGATAGGAAGAACAAAATACTAACGCTATCTTAGGCTGATTATGCTGAGAAGGTGTTGCAACATTTCTCTATGGAGAATGCTAAAGCTGCCAGCACACCTTTACCTGGTCATTTGAAATTGACTAAGGAGATGTGTCCTAAGACACAAGAAGAGGAGGATAAGATGTCTAAGGTACCTTATGCTTCAACTATAGGAAGCTTGATGTATGCTACGGTATGTACTAGGCAAGACATTACACATGCAGTGGGAGTCGTTAGCAGGTATATCAGTCATCCAGGATTTGAGCATTGGAATGTTGTCAAGTGGATTCTTAGATATTTGAGAGGAACATCCAATAAGTGTTTACACTTGCAGGGCTCTACTACTGATTTGCAGGGCTATGTTGACTTAGATTTGGCAGGGGATATTGATACCAGGTGGAGTACTACAAGTTATGTCTTTACTATTGGTGGGGCAGCTATGAGCTGGGTTTCTAGGTTATAGAAGATTAATGCTCTATCCCCTATAGAGGTAGCCAAGGAGATGATATGGCTTCAATTATTCTTGGAAGAATTGGGACATCCTCAAAAGGATAATTATTTGTTCACAGATAGTCAAAGTGTCATTCATCTTGCAAAGAATTCAGCTCTGCATTCTAAGATCAAACACATATAGTTGCAATACCATTTCATTCGGTCAGTTTTGGAGGATGGACAGCTAAAGCTAGAGAAGATCCATACAAATGACAATCTAGTAGATATGTTGACAAAGGTTGTAACAAGGGAGAAGCTGAACTCCTCTTTAGCTTTAGTTGGTCTTTTAGACTAAACATGAATCAAAGAACAACAAAGTCTAGGGTGGTTTGATCCAATGGGAGCCCCATGTGGTAGTGGTATTGTTGAAGGATCAGTCTCCAAGTGGGAGATTTTTGTTTAGTGTGGAGCCTAATCAGTCCCCAAGGAGGAGATTGTTAGATTGTGGTGACTAATCAGGAAAGTATTGTACATACTTCATAATTAGTAAAAAAAATTGGGTCGTGGCCGACGTTGTAGCCGACATATGGCCGACATGTTGTAACCCTAAAATGGCATAAAATAATTGTATAAAATGATTTAGGGTTAGGTATTTTCATCATGTTGTGATGCAAAATTTCTTCTTGCGATGATATTGAGCTATAAGGGATTACGAATTGTAATTAGGTTGTAATCACTGGATTGTAGTAATATTGGACTTGCAGTTTGGTGGATGTAGCCCAAGGATTGGGTGAACCATGTTAAATCTTGGTGCCTTGTGTTCATTTCTATGTGATCTATGATTTTCTATTATCGGTTATATTTGCATATAGTTTTTATTTCTGTCTGTGGTTTATCCTAACATTTCTTTGCTACTATCTTTGAATAGCAATACCAATTCTAAGCACTAAAAGAGAAAGGGGAGAAATTAGTTAAGTAAATTTGGAATATGGATATTAGTTTACAAGTCTTTCCATGGTATACAAATACAAAGTAAATAGGTTACCTTAGTTTGGATGCAGTAATGAAGGTTGCTCCAACAATCCTCATCGACTATGGTTTGCAAATTTCTATTGGGGTTGAGGTAAATGGGGCTAATGGAGGATGTGAGGTGTTAAGAGAAACTATAAAATGACTAATGGAAACTAGAACACTAAGGAGGACTATAATTACCTAATTATAAAATAGCTAAGACCAAAGACAAACATGTAATTTGACTATATTGGGATAAAACATGCTTACCTAAGGCAGGATTGTTCTCGTGGCTAGTACTAAAAAATAAAATCCTTATAGCTAATACATTTAGAGAAAAAGGATATGCAGGTCCAAGAAGGTGCATATTATTAACCTGCAAATACTCTCACCAATGTTGGAGTGAGTTACATAACAAACTTGAATGGAACTTAGCAATACCAAGGTCAATCCTAAGCATGTTTCAAACTTGGCCTATTTGAAATAAAGAATGTTTGTATGGTGTCTTGTGGACTACAACACCATCTATTGTCATATGGGATTTATGGTAGAAGATAAATAGACACATTTTTAAAAATAAAAGGATAGGATAGGAACAACTTACTGATAAGATGGAGGCTGCCATTATCAAGATTGTGAATAATAGAATATTGAATATGCAAAAAGTGGTAGAAAAGATGACTTGCTAGGATGAGAAGATGAGAGGTAGATGGATTGGGTTTAAGATTTCTTGCTATGTTAATTTGAGTTTCACTTGGTTTCAAGAATACTTTAATATTCTCTACTTAACAAGGCCAACCACGTGAAGGTGAAAGCTCATTTAGCCTCATCCCCCTCCCCCTAACATCAATCTAAATTACCCATTATCATCTAATTACATACTTCATTCATGCATTCATCCATTTATGAACTATAACATTCAATCAATACAATCACATAACATTAATTAATATAATATAAAATTCATTACTACACAATTCTAATCAAAACTTCACTAACACATAAAAATATTCATTAACATGAAATAAAATCAATATTAATATGCAAAATTCATAGATAATTACTTAAAACAAAGTTCTTTCATTATCCAAAAAAGTTTATCAAATAAGGTCTATCAAAGAGCATTTAAAAAAAAATCATTTCTTCTTTTCCTTATTCTTATCTCTATTAAGAAAAAGGCTGATAGGAGTATCAATATCTTCCTCATTCTCCTCCTCTTGTGGCACATGTAATGTCAAATCATGATGACTTCTCCTCTTTGGAGGAGCAAGAGGCTGCTGCACTAAAGGGGGCTCTGTCACAAGAACAAGTAAATGGGTTAAATTAGCATAATCTTTTTCTTTTTTTAGGTGTTACAAGTATTTAATTAAGTAGTACAACATAACATGCATTTTCTTACCTAACAATGCCACATCATGTACATTAACATTTTGATCTGCCACCACATCAACATGTTGAACACTTAGAACATGCTCCACTCCTTCACCATGATGTTTAACCTGCTCTAAAATATTCAAAAAAAGGTTACACATCAAATTGCAATTGAAGATGTTAAATTTTATTCATAATTGCATACTTAATTTCCAATGAAAAAATAATACCTCCACCACTATAATGCACATCATGGCTTCATCATGAGTAGGTTTTGTAATAGGATATGAAGCCTATAGTGAAATATTATTTGCATTGTTATGTAGTCAATTTATGTTGTAAACTAACACCAGAAAAGGAATTTCTCAACTATTCAATTTTATTTACTTTTTATCTGACCAATTTACCTGTGTCTCATTTGGTACACCAGATTCTTGGGTATGGCTTTCAGATTCTTGGCATAGTTGTACGACCATGACTTTATAGCATTCCTTTAAGACAATTTTTTTATCTTCATCCATGAGCTCCACATTGAATTTTGTGTCCTATGCTTAATATCATCATTTTTGCATGTATGGTTTGATTAAATAGAATTATTTACAACATTATATATATATATATATATATATATATATATATATATATATGTATGTATGTATGTATGTATGTATGTATGTATGTATGTATATGTATATGTATATGTATATGTATATGTATATGTATATTGATATGTATATGTACATGTATATGTACATGTATATGTACATGTATATGTATATATATGTATATATATGTATATATATATGTACATATATATATATACATATATATGTGTATATATATATACATATATATACATATATACATATATATATACATATATACATACATATATACATATATATATACATATATACATATATATATATACATATATATATACATATACATACATATATATATATATATGTATATATATATATATATATATGTATATATATATATGTATATATATATATATACATATATATATATACATATATATATATACATATATATATATATATATATATATATACATATATATATATATATATATATATATATATGAAATTTCATTGCTGCTACTTACAAGTCAAGACTGAAGATTCATATAGCCACTAGAGCCAAGTTTGTGCTGGCCAGCCTTTTCTAGTCTCACTTTTGTAGCCATTGATGTGTCATGTAGTTTATGAACAATTTGAAACATGTTAGATTATATATTTACAAAGATCACTAATTAGTGCATGATTACATTCTACTTAATACTGTGATGGCATGCATTCTTTTTTCTTGTGTTGGTCCATTTCGTTTATTATCATGTAGCATTTTCTCCTTTGCATCTTCTATTATTTCATTCCACTCCATCAATGGAATCATAGGAGTATGATTGTATTTTGGGTTCTACTTTAGACCCCTTCTATATTGATCCCTCATAGTCTTTATATGTCTTGATGCTCTTTTTAGAAGCAGGGCAGTATCAAAAATGTTTTTTCCAAATAGGTCCTCAAAAGATGTAATTAGCTAATTTTTGATTCAGAACCCTGTTCATTCCACTTTTTTTTTTAAATAAAAAATTGTTAGATTGATAACTTTAATATAGTACAATAAATGGAAGAAAAAAATATATTGTAGCAATGATATGAAACTGCATACTTTTTATATATGGTGGGTCCAAATAACCTCAATGTCATATCAAAAAGATGATCAAAGAAAACATTATTTCTTACAAAAACATAAAGGGATTATTAGTCCAAAATGAGTTATGTATAAGTAAAGCAAAATTATACTTTAAATAATAATAATTTTAAAGCACTTGGAAGCTTTCATAATTTTAACAAAAACATAGTTTTCTTGTTCAGCAAAAATGTCCCTACAAATGAACAAGTACTAGTCACATGGATTGCTCTAGGAAATAGATCAACTTTAGTAGTACTGTCTCTATTGCTCTATCAACTGAAGGTCTATCTATTAGTGCACAAAATAGGTACATGAGTATAAAATCTACCCAACAAAAAAATAATGCATGATTAGCATATTACAAAATATAGCAAAACAAGGTTTTACTAGTTGTAGTGGGCATAGGCAAGGATGTTTGCATGTTCTTTGTTGTTGCCAATGGACTTGACAATATCAGACCATCGACTGAAGGAGGCATTCACACTTCATCATTAGATGAAGAATACAGTATTGTTAGCAAAGACATTTGCAATGGATAAAGATTAAATGGGATACTAGCTAGAGGCATCCAAAAATAAAAGTTAAGAGTTATAATGTTGATCAAAACAAATAATGTTGCACCAGTTTCACTTTCAACTTTAGATGTCCTATTTCAAAACTTAGTAATTTCCTTGAATAAACTCAACAGTGTAATAATACTATAATTATAAGTAATGTTGTAAAAAGAAAGTGTTACTTACATGAAAGTTGTGTGCTACAACCCTCACCATGTTCACCACATAGTGGTGATCACAGTTGTCACATATTTCTATAAAAGAAGACATAATATTTTAGATCATGATCCATAAGATACTATAAAATATAAACATCTATTGAACTTCTATTATTGCTTTAGATTAATTACTACTTACCTTCAAAGAATCAATCCTACGACCTAATTCTTTTTTCAATGCCTCTTTCTCCTCACTTGTGTCACCCTCGATGATAATGTTAACAATTTGATCACTATATCTTTGTTTGATTTGTTGGGCCATGAACATAGGGTCAACACTAAGGGCGATGTCATGTAGAAATAATGCTTTTATTTTAGATTGCATTTGATCTGCTATCATTTTAGCTATTCCCTATCATTTGTGACATCAATATCAATAAAATTCTATCAAAATAACTCCAAAACCATAAAGAAAAGAACATAATAATATGACATTTTTTTCTATATAATTTGAAAAATTACAATAATTAAGGTTTATCTCTACTAAAGAAGGTGTGTGAGATGGTGCATCCCCACTTGTGTGTGGTGGTCTATCCATGTTGCCGTATGAAAAAGATTAGTAATTCTTAGCAACCAGTAGTGAAATGAAAGTATTTGACATGTTGTACTTAATGTTTATATCTACACATATAATTTTCAAAGAAAAATTTGGTGTAACTAATGTGTATATCTAAAAAAATCAATGTTAATAAAATTCTATCAAAATAACTCCAAAGCCATAAAGAAAAGAACATAATAATATGACATTTGTTTTTATATAATTTAAACAATTACAATAATCAAAGTTTACCTTCATTAAAGAAGGTGTGTTAGATGGTGCATCCTTGCTTATGCATGGTGGTCTATCCATGTTGCATTGTGAAAAAGATAAGTAATTCTTAACAATCAGCAACAAAATGAAAGTAATAGACTTACCAAAAAAAATATTAATAATAAAGTAGATTGTATATTGGAGGGAATTGGTTTAAATGTTATACTTACTAGTCCCATTATAGGAATTTTTTTTGTATCTACACAATTCAAATTATAATCTATTAGAAGCTCTTCCCCTGCACTTATTGATTTTACCGCACATACAAAAACAAAATTCCCTTATGTGCCTCAAATATAAAATTTTCCAACTTATTAGTTGAAACAAGTTGAGAACTATTTATAAATCCTGCAATATTCCCTATTTATTTTGGCCTTCCATCAATATACATAGCAAACATTTTACTTTGATCATTTTCTTTGCATTGTATATAATTTGGTGACAATGCATACCTATGCATACTTTTTTATATTACACAATCCGCATCCAATTGTTGTAATTGTAACAAGGTCCTACATACTCGATCAATTCAACAACTTTATTGTAACAAACCTTTATGCCATCCATGAAAAATAGGTCCAAACCATGTAATGAAGATGGAGATATGTGATATATCCTTTCATTAACAAAAAAATTAATATTAACTGGAGGTAGTTCCTTGGGTACCCATTCTTTCTAAAGATGTGTGTTCCTTAAGGGAACCTCCCTATCAACTTCGCTCTCATTATCATAAGAACATGGCCCACCCCTTAGCAAGAAAAAATTGCATTCATTTGTTTAATTTTATTCTAGTATTTTGACCTCTAGTTTATCTCCCTATTTTAGACCTACTAGATGTCTCACTTTTGTCTTCTATTACCGCATTTTCCTCACTCGAGCAACAAACATTAGACAAATACATATTTGGTGATACCTGCAATCTATAAAATAAGAGACACACTAGGACGGAAGTTGATGTTGATGGTAAAGAGAGAATATGTAAATAAAAAAATGTATCTATAGGGTCTATTGACATATACCTGTCGATCCATGTGACTGTGCAAGATCCTAGTCAAAGGCATTGAATAGCCTACATATGTAAATCATTTATCCTAATTTAGCCAAAAATTTGGCCTAATTAATGTGAATATCTAAAAAAATATTGGACATATTGTACTTAATGTTTATATCGACACATATTGTTTTGAAAAAAAAAGTTGGTCACCTCACTTATTAAATTCACCCATATTATAATGAATGAAAAGTTGTCCACTTACAATGCTCTATAAACTACAAATTATGTAGAAGAAAAAAATTACATGATACATTCATCAAAATAAAACAACTTTCTATAAATAAAAATCATGACTCCATCATACTTGACATTGATCATACCTCGAAAAAACATCTCATTGATCATGTCATTGATCATCATCTTCATCCATGCATCATCATCACCATCATCACACTTGTCACTTTGATCATCATTGTCACCACCATCATCTTCATTGCCATCATCATCATCTTCATCACCATTATCATGACCATCATCTCCATTATCATCACCATCTTTATCAACATGATCATGATTGTAATCATCATCATCATCATCACCACCACCATTATCATCAACATGACTAGAATCATCATCTTCTTCTTCTTCTTCTTCATTGAATAACAGTTGTTCATGATCATCATTTACTTCATCTTTTGATTCTTTAGTATCTTCTTCTTCCATCACATTATACTTTACCAACTTTCCTTTTAGATCATGTCTAACAACAAATGACCAACATTGTTTGTGTGAAATGCCAAAGTAAAACACTTGCTCACATTGTCTTGGAAGAGCATGGTGCTCATCTTTAATTGGCTCAAATGACCTTGTATTAATCATTGCAAATCCACTATCTTGTTCAATAACATTCCTATCAGGATCATTTTGATTCAATTGTAGCCTGTACTATTTGATGAAAAATAGAATTAATCTGAATGAATTAAAATCACACTCAAGTATATCATCCAAAATATCCTATTATCAATTTTTAGATTGTTGAGGATGTATGTCAGTTCTAGACGAAATATTGGTGACCACAAAGATTGCACTTATCTTGGAATCACAAGTCTTCTTTATTTTGTTTAACTTTTTCATGAAAAATTTATAGCCATGGTAGTACATAGCTTTGCGTAACATGTCAAGATTATTTGCATTGATCTATGAGTTGATATTAAACTTATGGCTCATGATTAGTAATCTTCTATGTACCTTTGTATCTCTTAAGCCATATGCCAGATCAAGTACCATTGATATAACATTGGGATCTCCATTACGATGAAATTTTTTAACCAATGATGCAACATCATCCCATGTTAATGAGTGACCATTTTCTTGAAACTATTCAATCCATACCATCATCCAATCAAGATTGTTTGCAATATACAAATGTAGTGCATCTCACTCAAGACCAACTATAAAGTAAACAATTAGACCAGTTAGAAACAAATTATATTGATGATGGATAAGAATTAATTAACTACAAAAAAAAAATTTATAATTACCTCTCACTCTCCTCAATCTACATTTCCCTATTAGGTACTCCCCTTTGAATTTGTTAATCGAGTTGGGATCCCAAATGCAATCTACATGAATATTTTCTACAAACTTTGGAAGATATTCACTAATGTATACCATGGTCTAGTATACCATAGAACTCTCAAGATGTGCTCTTTTTCAAACCAAGCCCTTCATAAATTTCAAGTGTCTCTTAACCATCCACATTGACTTAGTTTGTACAAGTCCACACAATTCAATCTTCTCAACTTGATGTATGAGGTAGTGTTCTTGAGCATTGAAAAAGGTTGATGGTAGACACTTTTGCATTTCACATATAAGCTGTGGAATTCTTCTCTTCTAATATTTTATATATTTTTTATGAATTTCTTTAGACAACAACCAACTAAAAGATATTCAACACACAATAACATATAACCAAGATTTCTGATAAAATTATACAATAGATTAAATAAAAAGTAAAGCAAGTCATAAATATAATAAATGTGCAACAAATGTAAGAAAAAACACTTCTAACCTCATGTATTTTTCAAGATCATATATAACTTGTTTAATACTATTGTCAAACTGGTGTGAGAGGGATAGAGGTAGGACATACTAAAATCATTAAAAAAATTATCATTTTAATATATTATTAAATAATGCAATAGGTAATACATTCAATTTTACAAATATATTGTAAATAGAGAACATGACTTAACTTGATAAAAGTGTGCCAATCATTTATTTTTTAACCCTAGCCCATAATCATTTTTCTTTAATGCAAGAGGGCTTATATTTGCAACAAATTCTAAGGGAAATTTTGTTTTTTTATGACTTCTTTCAATCAATCAATTTGTTTCTCTATTAATAACCAAGGAAGGCACTCGTATTTATGTAGTCTCTATTGCTATTTGATTCAATGAAATCTTTTAGTGCATGATTGGATTTATGAATGTTAGTATAAATTTTGGAAATTTTTTCTCTATCACACCTTCTATCCAATATTTTTCATAGTGTCTGTTACATTCTTTCCAACATGCATAGTATCAAACAAATGCACGATTGGGAGATCCTTGCAGTATGATAACCTACTAAATTGAGTAGGATAACTTTTCATTTCTTTAGTAAGTTGGTCATTGATGCCTTAATGACCTTCATGAGCATCAATTACATCATTACTAAATATAAGACAATATCAAAATATAAATTTCAAACTTGGGACCACAAACTGGACATTACCTCGGCAATTTAGTTGATCATATTCCAACTTCTATAGATGAGGTGTCATTCTTCGTGACCTTGATGTTGTCTCTTCTTTCCCATTAAAAATATTTTTTTCAGTAATTTGATACTTATCATTATTGTGAAAAAAAGTGCCTAAACTCATCAAACACTTGGTTTCCTAAACTTTTTAACTAATGAGATTTCATTTTTGGACCAAAAACTAGACATGCAAATTTTTTCTTTGTCCAAAGACCTAAAAGATAATGTACAATTGGATCATGTGCAACTTAAGTAAACAATAATAATGTGTAAGCACTATAATAGACCAAAAATATGTGACCCTAACAATATAACATACCGCAAAAATAATTTAGCCCAAGGGCATCATGTATTGTCCATACAAGAATTGAAATTGTCTTTGTACTATTGGTCTAGAGATGTCATACATAGTGATGGCATTCCATAACTTCAACAACTCATCAATTAGGGGTTCAATATACATGTTCATATCTTTAACTTGGTACTTACGTAGTAATTGAATGGACAAAAATATTACATAATTATTATGACCATTTTCATGCATTATTTATTAATTAATTTAGATAACTTTTAAATTAAAAAATACCTAGCACAATCATTGAAAAAATTATGTGCTCCCTCTTTATGGACATCCAAGGAGGAATGTTATTGTTAACACCATCCACAGCCAATGCAAGCTTGAGATTACAAGGTTCTTCTTTAAAGTGTGACCATGTTTCTTCTATCTCTTTAAATGTAGAACCATCCATAGGAATTCACATAATATCATCTTGACTTCTATTATATGCATGTTAATGCATAAATTGTGACAAGCTAGTGCATCTAAATAATCGTTGAAGATGTGGAATAATGGGAATGTACCGAAGAACCTTGTGAGGCACTTTTTTTGTTATTTGATTTGACTGATATCTACTAATATGAAAATTAGGGCATTCTATTACAAATTCACGTTGCTTATGATATAGAATGTGATCATTGGGACATGCATGTATTGTCTAATACTTCATTCCAATTTGATTCATAATGGTAGATAATTCTCGATACAAATGAGGCATAATGTTTGATAGTGGTAACAAAAACTCACCTATCAACCTACAATAACAAATATGCATTGTTAATATAATGAATAGTAATGGTATGCTAACATTGAAGATGAAAAATATGGCATACCTTAGCATATGTGACATTGCTACATTGGATAAATCATTCATAACCTTCAATTTCACCAACAAAATTATAGCAAAGAGAAGAGTTGTTTGGGAGATTTCATACAGGGGTTCATGTACCTTCTCAAGTATAGGTATATCAAGACCATCTTCATCATCATTATTAGATGTGCTAGTACCATCATTGTGAGCATTTTCATCACCTGCACCAATACCATCTTCTTCAATCATGTTCTCTAGTACATTATCATCTTCTTCCATGGGAGTGTTATCCTTAGCTTGGATATTCACACCTCCACATTCCTCCAGTAGGAAATCCACATTCAACAATGGACACAAATCATGGCCCCCTTCAATGTGAACATGTTACCAACAATGACTCTAGGCTGTTATGATTAGAATTCTTTGATTCTTTGAGCCCTTACACTTTTTGTAAGGATAATTACATTTATCAACTTTTCTTTGAAATTGAGACCACAATGTAGCCATTGTCTCATTATTTTATTTTGGGTTCATATTGTCAAGCATGGTCTTTCTTCA
The DNA here is from genome assembly GCA_028749045.1 of Cupressus sempervirens. Classification (NCBI taxonomy): domain Eukaryota; kingdom Viridiplantae; phylum Streptophyta; class Pinopsida; order Cupressales; family Cupressaceae; genus Cupressus; species Cupressus sempervirens. The sequence continues at coordinate 221,078,341 of CM053783.1, forward strand.
TAGGAAAATATATTTGCAAAAATATTAGACATATTGTACTTAATGTTTATATTTGCACATATGGTTTTGAAAGAAAAAATTGGTGTAAATAATATGTATATTTGCAAAAATATTGGATATATTGTACTTAAAGTTTATATTTTCATATATGGTTTTGAAAGAAAAAATTTGTGTAACTAATGTGTATATTTACAAAAAAATTGGACATGTTGTACTTAATGTTTATATCTACGCATATGTTTTGAAAAAAAAAATTGGTGTAACTAATGTGTATATTTGAAAAAATATTAGGCATGTTGTACTTAATGTTTATATCTACACATATGGTTTTGAAAGGAAAATTTGGTGTAACTAATGTGTATATCTGCAAAAATATTGGAAATTTTGTACTTAATGTTTATATCTACACATAAGGTTTTGAAAGAAAAAATTGGTCACCTCGCTCAAATTCACCCATATTATAATATCAATAACTTTCATTGACATAAATTCAACAACTTTCGTTGAGCCTTTCCATTACTCCTTGTTTGTCATGAGTTGGGGTCATTTAATAGGGCAAGTTTGTATTTAGTGTAGAGTATGCATATATCAAAGATGTGACTATTTATTTTAGTAGCTCAATATGATTAATTCATTCTGGCAATTTTTTGGCATCCCCTTTGCCATTTTTCTTGATTTAAAAAACATAAAGGATTTGATTGAAGAGAACATTGAGAAGAATATTTGATTCAAGGCACTACAAGTAATAGAACCTAAAAAGTCTTGGTTAGATACAAAATTAGTAGGGTGGTCCCAAGTAGAGGTTCCTCATGGAAGGATTTGCACTTTTTTAACATCATTACTATATCCTTTTCCATTATTAGTTTTTGGATCTAATGTTATAAATCCTTATCGAAAGGATGGGAGAATGTTAGACAAGATATTATAGAGAATGGGGATATAATAGAAAATAATATAATATGTGGGGAAAGTTCTAGTTGATGAAACTTGATGCATAGAAACCTATCACTAGCTTCACTACAAGGGCACTCAGCAAGAGCATGATCTAGAAAGGGAATTCAAATTTTATTGCTGAAAACTATTGGTCTAGGAAGAAGTATGCAATATAAAAAAAAAAATTTGAGGTAAACGTGATTTTAGTTTAAACCAATTCTATTTCATGAACTGTCGATAGCCATGGGCTATTTATTATTCTTCATTTATTTTAAATTGAATTGTTATTGTGTATAAGGATAAAAACATTAACATGAAGTTACTTCTAAAGTTGATATGTAAAAAAGCATTAGAACTTTAATCAATTACAAAGGGGACACTGTTGTTGAGAGAGGATTCATAGTTTGATAAGAAAGGAAGTTGTGGAATTACTCATAGGAGATAATACAAGAAAAAATTTTAGGTACTCAAATTGATTCGTCACTATTTGAATAGGTATATAATTTATAGTTACCTATACCAAAGGGGAAAACATTATTGAATCCATGTACCAAAACTGGAACCCAAATTGGCAACTTAGATGAAAATTTAAGAATAATTTAAATACTCCATTTGAGTTGCAAAAAGCAACATCAAGGCTTCAAAATCCAAAATTAATCACCATGATGTAACTAAAGTCAAAGGATGATGACAAGTGCCAATGCATAAATTTCATGCATAACTTGAATACAAATTCTATTATCTTGCATAATCTAATAATAAAATAGAGAAAAGGATAAAGGATCATAAAAAAATTGTACTTACCCAGCAGAGATCCAATGGAACACCAACCAGAAAAGATCCAATGCAACATGAACCAAGACAAATACACCCTAAAGACCAAAGAGGGATTCTACAAAAATAGAAAGAAATCATAAGCAGTGAGACCAAAAATAAAAGTAAGGGTTTCTTTTTATCTTGTATAACCTAGAACAAAGCAAAGGATAAAGTATTTTTGAAAATTTGTACTTACCCACGTTATAAGACCAAATTATAAAATATATAAATAGTTTGAAAATGATATAAGTATGAAAATGTACTATGATATAAGGATAGAACACATTTTCTATGGCAGGAGGATGTACTATTTGGAAGAAACATCTTTTCATAGGATTTAAGAATAGTAATTGATAATTAAATAATGAATCTTACTTTTATAAGATGATTTGTGCAAAATGTTTCTTTATTATAGAGTAATGTGAATCTTCTTATATTTAACAAAAAACATGCACACAAGCTTGCTTACACATGTATTTTATAAATTTTGGGAACATTGTGAGGTGACTTCTTTCTTCAAATTAGCTTGTTAATATTTACTTGTTTCGTAATCTAGTTTATCTCAAACTTCCTTGCATGATCAATGATTTTAAATAGACTTCCCTTGCATGACTTACCTATGGAGTCTCTTTCTTCATAACCTAATATGACAATTTTATACATCAATTGAATGCATTACTTTATGATGCAATATGCAGTTGTAAAATTGATGTAATTGATATTACAATGGTGGCATTCCCTTCTTGGGTTTTTGTTTGGATCATACTCTCCATCCTATATTTCTCTTTAAAGGCATAATCTGGACTCTTGAATTTTTCCTACAATAACGGTCCTATTTGTTGATCTGATCTAATATAGTTTAGGCCAAGATTCCATGAAATAAGACACTAAGTTTAACATAAATCTAGCCCCCTAATGTGAAACGCTTAAGCTTGGATCCTAAATGTAAATGCCTAGGCCTAAATGGATAATGTCTAAAGCTAATCCATAAGAAGGCCCTAAATAAGACATGGGCTCAAAAATCCAAGTTCAGATACAACAAGGCAACCTTCATAGCTAAATGTGTGAAGAAAATACCTATATCAAGCCTTCAAATCCAAACATTTTTTGTTCAAAGCTCTACTCATGAGCTTGGATAAGGTAGTGTGTGGGCTTAAATCTATACAATAGGCCTAAAATTGATGAATGTAGCCCTAAATATGAGCATATGTGCCAAAGGTCAGGCCCTAAATGAGGCATCTGGGCTCAAATTTGTTAGATCCGACATAAATGTGAATTGGATAAGATCTATAATGGAAAATACCCAAAAGCATACACCATGCTATGTATCATCAAATGTATGGATTTGATGGAACTAAAATCAATGCAGGTTCATGCCTAAATTTAAATTCAAACCTCTAAACCTGGGCCCCATGGAATAGGACCTAAAGCTTATCACAAAGTTTGATGGTAAGATCTAAATCTGGGAAAACATAGACCCAAAATTCTACAGATGGTCTTGAAATTTTAAGTCTGACCTAAATGTCAATTACAAAGACCTAAATACATAACATGTGTGATTTCTTTTAATGAAGACTAAAATCTGGGCAAAAAGTTTGATTTAGTATGTCCCCATAACAAGGCATGTAATGTTGAATTACAAATCAGATTTTAAATTCAAATAAATAAGACTTTAATTAGTCCCTATAAAGTAGTATGTGGTCTTGCATCCATTCACCCCACCTAGTTGAATTCAAATCAAACCCCTTAGCCTCAAATCTTGTCATGAACTCAAGATATAAACCTTAAAACCCTAAACACAGGCCCTAAATCTAGGAACAAGAAACATGAGGCATTAAATCTAGCCTCTACTACAACAAATGGGCCAAATTGGGTGTGTGGATTTTTATTTAATACAAGACCTCATAATTTTAAATGAAAAGTTGCAAATCATCAAAGCCAATTTCCCATAGCCTCAAGTTTAACCACTAGAGGCCCAAATTTAACAAGGGGATCCCTACATAGAGAAAACTAATCCAATATGTAGGTCTTCAAAATCCAATATTTGAACTAGAAAAAAGGCAAAAAATTAATAAGGAGGCTATAGGTACAATAGAAATGAGGTTTTCATTTAATATATGATGGTAAATATTAAAATTAGTAGCCCCACAAGGAAAGAAATTGATCCAAGATGCCATGTCTATATAAACAAGGTCACTTTTACACTTCAAAAGAAGTTTGTTCAAGCTGATTGCAGGCACATTTGAAGTTTGAACTAGCACGACAGAGAATTTTTATTTTATTGACTATTTTATTACATAGCTACATAAAGGATATGTTGCAATTCAACCTACATAGTTTTTTCCCCAAGATTTCATGCTAAAGTTAGACAAATCTTAGACATTTACTAGGAATTTGGTCTAATTTTAACCACTTATCAATAAATTAAACTCTAATTTCAATCCCTAACAACATTTATAGTAAGAGGACTATGATTACAAACATTTACCAAAAAATTAGGGTTTGATTTCATTCATCTTAGACATATAAGGCCCGAGTTTAATTAAACTAGTCTCATTCTTCTAATTTTGTTCCTTTCACAAAAATGTTGGTATTGTGGATAGAGATCTACAACCATTTTCAAAATAATATAGTTCTACAAAAACCTTTGTTTCTCAGAGATCACTCAAACATTTTTCTAGCAACATAGTAAAATTGAATAGAGAGAAGTGGTATGAGGTCTAGGATTTGCAAATGATCAAACTTCTAAGTTTTTCATGTTGTTAAAGTACTACATTTGCTAATTTCAAAGTATGTTGTTAAAGTTTTAAAGTCTAATTTTAGAACTCTAGTCACTATTAACTTTAGAATTTAATTTAAGTCTGATAAAAAACAAGAGAAATCATGGAAATAGGTGGCGTAAATCCAAAGCCATAGACAAGTAAAAGAAAGACCCATCGGCAAGGGAGAAGGAAAGAAATGAGCAAATAGAGAAAGGGTTAAGGAGCCCAAAATGTTGAAAGTTCTAATTCACGGAGGTTGGCACAACTGAAATCTAATAAACAAGATATGACTCTTGAATCCACCTTCACCTCCAAATGGGAGCACATTGGCAATACCAATATTGTCCCATTTGACATGAATCTAGTAAGGGATTGATGCAAGTAAGAGTAATCACAATCCCCTAAAGTATGACTAACTATCCTTAATACCTGCTCAAAGTTGGGGTGGATGTGAAATGGTCCTTTGTTCCCCTCACCAACTTCACAACCTCAACTCACCATATCTTCCAAGTGGTCTATAATGTACACACAAATAGACCAAATTCAAAAGTTGCACTAGGAAGCCTAAAAGGGGCTCATTCCTAGTAGCTCAATTTTGCCAACTTTACACTAAACTTAAAAAACTTCCACACAACCACAAAAACTAATTACATAATCTCTTAGCATGTATAAAACCATATTGAAATCTCCAATATTGGGTTAAGATCACAAGTTTATAGCTCTATCCTATCGAGCCCTAGTTTCTAGGATTTTCTTGCTTAATATCATTATTTGGTCATTTTGGTTGCTTCACTAATAAAATTATTTGTATTTTCCTTTACATTATATATTGGCAACATTATACTTCACTTTCCACCAAGTCCCAATCTTTTGGCACCTAAAATTTGGTCTCCAAACTTTTTTTTTATAGTTTGTCAGCACGTAACAGCAGGGAATACATACACCAAAAGTTTTTGTTGGACCCAACACAATCAAAAACCACCAAAACTAGTACCATGAGATTTTTCCAAGAATAAAAACCTTTCTTTCCACCAAACACCAGGAGTTCTCACCTTGAGAGTTTAGAGAAATATAATATTTAGCATTCAAACTCTATCACAATATAGGGTAAACAACAAGCAATGAAAAATCATAATTAACAATTTCTTTATCAAGTTTGAATCAATCCATTCCTCCTTTCATTTTTTTAAAAAAAAAGATAAAAGCTTTCCAAAATAACTTGAACACTTACTGTCACCCAAGTGGTCAAATAAGGAAAAAAGCTACTGATTGTGCATAAATCTATTGTCAAAGATAAGTTTGTTTATTCATTCCCAACCTATACATGGTATCCTTTCTAGATACAAAGAGGAAGGTAAAACAGTATATATTTACCCTATCTTGACCTTTCAACTTCAACTACCTAAATCAAACCAAAATAAAGCATACTTTTGAGCATCCACATTTTGCTATAAAAGTTGCTAAAAACATTGCATGACAACTTTTTTTGCAATTTTTGCAAATTTTACATTTTTTCCAAAAACAAAACATAAGAATTCCACCAAGGTCACCTAACTATACCAAAATATGAATAAGGATTATACACCATAATATTGATAATTTTTTTGGTCAACTCCCATGTTTGACCACTCATTGGCCACCCTTTGACTTTACTTGTAATCTTAGTAATAATGCAATCTAGATGTCAAAAATGCACAAAAAGAAAATCTAAACTAAATTATGTCAACTTGGACACTTATTGACCTTCACACTCTTCTCCTCAGTGTTTGACTACCTTAATTAGGACCTAGGGACCTTGTACCAAGGACAAAATGTATGGAGTCATCATATCCAAAGAAATCAAGAAGATTATTAAGAATGGTATTGTTTGAGTAGTGGTCTTCCCACCTACACATCAACGGGTAGAATTAGTTTTGGAGAAGGCAAGAAACTTCAATCCAACTACTAGAAAAGTTTTCACACCAAAGGTAAGCATTGAAGTTTTACTTACAATAGACGTTATAAGGATTACTTTCAACATCCTAGAGAATAGGATAGGTATTCATTGTATGGATACATACATTTTGGAGAGAGAAAAGACATCTTTATTGATATACACTTGAAAATATCCAGATTCTATAGGATACTTATATAACCAGCTTCCAATCGATAGATTACTGCATATGGAATTCCATATATCCTTTGGTAGGATATTTGATCTTTGGGACTAGTTTCTTGTCACCTTCAAGTCCTATGTAGATCATTACTTTCCAACAATAAAGATTTTCTACTCTATCTTTTCACCTAAACTAATAAGATCCAATAGCTCACTTGAGATGTAATAGTTTCCAAGGAGGGTACCTTTGTTATATGTGTTAGTAGAGAGAGACATAATTTACTAGGAAAGAAAGCTGTCAAAATGCCAATAATTCAACTAGACTAGTTTGAGCATGCAAGAAACCAAATAGCAAGTCCCAAAAACTAACATAATATAGAAAGGATACTCATAACATGGAATGAAGGATATCATCAAGTTTCTTCATAATGTATTCATACTTTATTAATCAAATAAAAACTTATAGAGGATTGTCAAGGTTAAAATCATCCATATCATCTACCTTTAATCTTCTACCCAAGTTATAGATTATAGGAAGCATTTTGGCATTACAATAGCATATCACTGTTTCATCAGATTATTGACAAGACTAACACTCCCAAGTGACTTTCGTAGAATCTTGATTATAATTGCAGATGGATAAGATTTGATATCCCTGATAATTCTTGATCATGGATTCATAGATTCATCTGCTTGTTGCCAAGGTACTTTCTTATATAGCTTTGGGCCCTCTAAACTTTGGTTGTGTGACATCCTCTTATGAGATTTCTTATGGTTTTGTCTTATTTTTTATGATTCAAACCAAAATAGACTTATTCTTCTTATATAGCTTTGTACAAAATTATTTTAATTTGATATAAATTTTAAATTAAAGTATATATTTCAGTTCTTCAACATGTAAAGTCACTATCCTCATTCTTATAAAATATCCCAAGCATACAAAAGAATAGAGATAGACAAGATAGACAAAGATAGAATAGAAAGCTATAATTCCAATCATTATTCAAACGATTACATTTGTTATTACAATTATGACAAAGCTCAAGAAATCTCACACCTTAGCCTTCTAATGATTATTATATGTTGGGAGTCACTAAAGAATGATTATGTTTAGTGGTGGCATGTGTGGTATCATTTTTTCACCTTAGTACTTGTGATTGCATGTTAGTTTATTTTAAGTAGGGTTTTCTTGCCAACCTATTGTGTAAGTTTCAGCTGCAATTTGGAACATTAGTTAAACAACATGACTATTATGAGGAAGCAGTCAAATGCCATGATGAAATAATTGTAGAAGTTTAGACAAAGTCAGAAAAGAATAGCTGAATTGCGTTCACACCTGGAAACCATAGATTAGCATGGTATATGGCATTCATTTTTTATTATTTAATTACTAACTTTTTTCCTATTATTTTCTGCAAGGTTTCTCTGATGTTTGTGTATGTTTTTTTTTGTAACATTTCAAACTTTAGTGCTAAACCCAATTTATAGATCTATGTTGTCTTAGGATTAATGCCAGATTCTGTTGCCACTCCTAGATCACTTATAGCTTTACATGCAAGACATAGAAGAGGGACTAGGATTTAGAAGAGGCATGAAAGATTTGAAGAAAGTGGTAGTCATGAAGATATTTACATCCATTGTAACATCTAACAGAACAAAACACCTCTAGGGCTTGCTCCTTGGGAGTATTTGGTTGTATTCAAATCTTCAAATTTAGGCAAAATGGGTTACTCCCAATATTTTGTTGCATTCTTGATGAGAATATTGTTTTTTGTGATAACATCTCCAAGATACACTACAAAATTTGGGTTGCTAATTACAATAATATATATAGTCATTTTATTATCCTAGTGGTAGGGGAAAATTTCAAGTAACTAGTCCTAGCAAGGTAGGCTTTATCGACATCAAAATGGGAGGTCAATTGTTAGGCTACAAAATTCTATAGAGATTATTATGGATATTATGGTAGGGGATCAAATTGTAAAAGGTCACACAATAATGAGATTTAATGACATGGTGGGGTTTTCCAATTCTGTGCCTAAAGAGCCAAAGAGTAGATTGCCTCTTTGTTTAGATTGTGTTTATTTAATCAATGAAATTATGTTCCCTCCCAATTATAGAGGAAGCTACTAGTATTGAAAATTCACTTATTATTTTCCTTATTTTTAATATTTTGTATGTTCCTCTATAACAATAAGGTGTTTGGGACTGCAACATTTGTAATCTACATATGAAGTTTTATAAATCCTTTACAATGAATCTCCTCTCAATTGAAGTGATTTATAGCATCTTCTTGTGTGGTATATTTGGAGTGATGATTTATGACTATATGTCATTGCTTCCCTTTCCTTTACACACCACTTCAAATTTTCATTTCTATTTTCATAGTAAACTATTACTATCCTTAATGTCAAACCTTTTAATCTTTGCAATCCTACATCTCCATATTAGAAACATAATAGATATCAAATTTTATCATTGTCTTCTTCCAATGATATGATCTTAACAATATTTTGAATATCTAGAGACTCTAAATTTTTTTTAAATATTATATTGTTTCCAAAGTGTTCCTTGACTTGGCGATCTTTGTAAAGAGTAGCTACCAAAGTTGTTTTGCCACTGCCTCCCATTGCGGTCACTCTCACCTTGTTAAAGTTATGATCAAATCATCATCTTTACAACTCCCATACTTAATGATCCAAACCTGTAGGGTTATTTGGTAATTCTGGAAGGGATAGTTCTATAAGAGGTGGTTATGTAATAGTTACTTCAAGAATGGGTAAGCTCCTTGAAGATGAATGCTAAAAAGATGACCCACTCCTACAAGAAAATTTTTCAATGCAAGTGAAAATCCATCTTGGAAATGAGAAAATCAACAAGAAAATCCCTTAAAAAATTCCTATTTGCAAACAAAAAAAGCCATCTTTCTGACCCTTCAATAATCAATGCTAAAATCTATAGTGCAACAACTAGTCATAATTGATTCAATCCTTTCAAGAACAATCTATTTTTAATTGATTGATACAAGTCTTCTTATAGTGACATTAATGTAGTGGTATGGGAGAGGGAGGGTCAATAGAGGGATGATATAGAGAATACTGTAGGTGTTTAGTAATGTTTTCCTCTATTCTTGAACTATTCTTGTGTGACAGTGGTGGCGATTGGAGCAGAGAAGGAACTCTTTTCCCCTTTGACACATGTGGAATCGTACATGTTTGGTAGAGGACAATTGGACTAAACTCCAATATTAGTCATGTTATTCAAAGCTACAATCACTTATTTCTATAAGGATTGATTGGTAGTTAATGTTAAGTTGTGATGTCAATAATAAGTAGGTTATTGTAGTAGAAGCGGTCTAACAAGTTAGGCTCATTGATGGATGCACATCTATTTCTTGCTCCTCCTTCCTCACTATCATCTTCATCCTCTCCTTTAATAGCTAGCCTCTATATAAAGAAGAGAAGAGGAGGTTTAAGGTCCAATATAGGGGTGCCAATGTTCAAGGATTTTGAAGAAGACAATAATTATAAGAAGAGGAAAATGGGCTCTGAATTGAAGCATAAAATATAGAAATTTAATTGTGTTAATTCTAGTATTGCTATGGAGAACCTGATGAAATATCCATTGCCCTTAGAATGGGAGCAATGTTTATACCTTCAAGTGGGAAATTTTCTATTCTTTTTTTGTTGAAGGCTTGACAAAATTTATGCATCTAGACTTTATAACAAATATGTTGTATGCACTTTAATCACATGCCTATGCTTGATCAAATTTATGTTTTTTATCAGGTTATTTGTTTAGCTAGAGCTATTATGTTTTATTTATATTTTGCATTTGATTATACTCTTAGAGGTCTAGCTATTCATTTTTTATCTACTATCTTGTTACTTTTGATGTTGTTTATATGTTAATATTTTCTATTCTAAAATTTTAGTAAGTGGTTATATCAGTATATACTAGATTTCTATGGAGTTGTAATATATAGGAATTTTAACCTTTGTTACCTATTTTATTAAAATGGTATATATGCAAAATATTGGACTTTCCTATGATATTTAATGCATCTCTAGTTCATTCTTAGTAATTCATGGTTGTAAGATGTTATTTCATAGAAACTAAATAGAAGGTACCTGAATTTTGTACTCTGTTATCTATTTTAATCTAAAGTTCAATATTTAAGGGGATTTGTTTAACTGATAACTTAAATACATGAATGCAAGTGTGAGTGGAGGTTTTTCTTACTTAGTGTTTATGGTAGTCCTGAATTGTTGTTTTATGAACTATTGAGAAGCTGCAATTAAAGTATACTTATACATCAATCTCATAGCACTATAACTTAAAGATTTGGGAAGCCTTGCACTTTGAAATATACAAGGAATCTTGTTTATTTGGAGTGTGTGTGTGCATGATTGGGACCAATGCTAGGGAAGATGCTCATGGAATAGTTTTGAAGATATTGGATGAAGAAGATGTTGGCATTGGGAAGGGAAGATTAAGCTCAATGTGAAGTAGACAGGCTTGCTGAAAACTAGTTGCAAGAACATTTCAAAAATATCCAAAACATGTTAGATTTAGCTTCCCTAGCATTTGGATTGGAAATTTTGGGTATTCGTCATAGTTCCAAGGAGAAGCTTCAGTTGTGGGAAAGGTTCAAAATTCTAAGTTTTAGAAGGACTACATGTGCCTTGTGGGCCATGATGGTGCTCAATTTATATATAAGAGCTAAAGTTAATATTTTAGGGAAGCATATATTCATTGAGAAAGCCAGATGGTTTGAAAATCTAGATTCAATGGAATTTTTTTTGAAGAAAAGGAGAAAGTGAAGAAATGAGTGGGGATAGTAAAAATAAGATCTGTTTGGTATGCTCTGAGCCTTCATTAGATATGTGTTGAGGATGCATCTAGTGATACGCAGGGATTGCATGATCATGATGTCCATTGATATGAGAAGAGTCACCCCTCCACTCTAGTCCCCCATCTATTCTTGGTTTAATTGAGTATCTCAATGGGAACTTTCCTTCAGATATTGGTCGATGCTAGAGAATTTACATGACTAGTCTTGAACCATAATGTTTTAACAAATTCGAATGTGGAAACATGAAGTTTCAAAGATACAAATTTTAAAAATAAATTTGAACAAGAAATGTGGATGGATTATACTACACTAACCTTTCAATGGCTCTCACACTACTGCAGAACAGTGCCAAAAACACACAATGTCCAAATAACAAAATAACCAAAACACACAACGCCCAAATCATATCCTTTTTTTAGTATGCGCCTAATTTGGTTAAAATTTTGACCAAATTGGAAAACCCTACATTGGTTGAAATTTTGACCAACTCGAGTAAAAAAAATTTAAAAAGTATTGAAGAAGCCCATTGAGGGCTTGGTTGAAAATCTTGGTCAAAATTTGAGTGCAAATGTACCCGTGAATTCCTTGGGTTTAAAGAAACCCCATACTCCAAGGCCTTTACAAAAATATTTTCTAAATGCTTACAGTGGTCTTCAACCTTCTTTGAGTATATTGTTAGATCATCCTAATAAACAACCATAAACTTATCAACATATTCCTTGAATGCAACATCCATGGCTCTCTAAAATGTAGCTCCTACATTTATCAAACCAAAAGGCATCCTAACATACATATAGGTTTCTGAAGGAGTTGTAAAGGTTGTCTTAAACTATTCTTTTTCATCAACCAATACTTGGTTATATCCTAAGAAGCCATCCATCATGGGCATCAACTCTGAACTAGTTACCTGATGTAACATAGCCTCCATATTGGGCAATTCATAATTGTCTTTTAGGGATGAAATATTCAAATTTATAAAATCCACACACAACCTAATGTCACCATTTTTCTTTCTGACAGGCACTAGATTGGATACCTATGAAGAGTGTATGATAGGTTTAATTATTCCTCTATCCCTAAGCTTCATAAGTTTTTCTTGCATTTTAGGAGAAAATATGGAATTGACAAGCATTTTCTTTTGTGTAAATGGCTTAACATTCTCTTTAAGGGGTATTACATGTTGAAAAAGGTCCTCCCTATAAGCCTTAAGGTCATCATATGACCATGCAAAAACATGCTTGAATTTTCTTAGCAAATCAACCAATGACTTCCTAATTGCAGGGGACAAAGTCTTACCTATGTATACCTTCTTTGGTGATTCAATTGTTCCAAGGTTTACTTATTCAATTTCTTGTGGTTTCTTATCCTTGACATCTAAATGCACTCTGTCTTGATTGTCAAAGACACATTCCAATACCACTAATCCTTTAAGTGCCTTGTTTATTTTTAGCTACATAATTTCTTGGCCAAAAATAGTTTCTTTTCCATCTACTATTTCAACCAATGTACTTTAGTCCAACTCTTGGCTATTGTAATTATCTTCATTGAGGAGAGAACTCAAAATGTCCTTATCATCCTCAAACACTTACCAATTCTAAATATTATCAGGAATGGATGGTTTGTTTTGCATCTCAATTTTAGATACACCAGAAAATGATATATCATTAGGTTTAATTTCCACATTAGCCAATAGGTCAGCCATCTTATTGTTTCTTCTATCCATCCAAGAAATACCAAAGGCATCAAATACTTCAATCTGATCCCAAACAACATTCCTATGTTGTTTTAGCCTCTTATTTTTTGATGCATATCTATCCTTGATATGAGACACAAGTTATTGCTACTTTTAACCCAAGAAAAAGTGCCTCATACCTAAATGTATTTTTATCTGCAGATATGAAAACTACTTTAGCCCCTAACCCATCTTTAGAATTAGCCCCACCAAAGCACATAGGCCACAGATTTTGAGCATCAAGACATTTTGTTGCTTCTTGTGAAATTAATGGGATTGACTTTTCTATTTCTTGAATGGTGATTTCATCTATGAAAATATTCATCTCAATGTCCAAGAAACATGTAGCATCTGTGACAATATTTTCTTCAAGCATGTGGGTAACTCTTAGTTCTCTATCAACCTTAATCACTTTGTCTCCTATGTGAAATGTAACATAAGACAGGTCACGTTGTAGGCTACCTCCCATTGAAGAAATTCATTTTCTTGAGAGTAGTATTCCATACTGTGGAGGAATATCAACTACTACGAAAGTCATAGTTAAGTCAACATCAAGGTATGTAGCTAATTTAAAAGGCAATGCATTGATTTTTCCTATGATAGGGACCTCTCTTGCATCCATAGCTCTACACCAACCCTATTTGGTATCTAATTTTAGACCAAGGGCTTCCATGATTTTGAATGACATGATAGTATTTGATGGTCCTAAATCAATCATGCAATTTTTCAAAATTTTACCATTTATGACTAGACTAAGAAAGAAAGGTTCAATGATTTCTATATAGGCTATAGATGAATAATCCAAATACATCTAAAATATCTGGGACATGAATCCTCTTTCTTACTTTTCTTTCAATACAAGTGGCACTTCTTTCCTTATTGATGACTCCTATTCAATAATATTATTTCTCTTTATTCCTCCTAACCGAGAGAGGGCTTTATTTTTGTGTTCTTCTATCCTAAACATTTTAGATAGTGGGATTTTGATAGTAATTTGTGACCACATGGAAATCATGTCTATAGGATCATATACAATAGATTTGAAAATATTACCTCTAATTGCTTGTATTTGAATAGTAGGGTCCAACACTTTCTTAATGATATTAGGATTTTTTTTCTTTTCTTGTACACTGACCTTGAGTGTCTTTGCACCTTGGAATTGGACGTTCCTTTTTTCTTCCCACTTTTTACTTTTACTATCTTTGATTTTGACTATCACTGGATTGCCCTTTTTATTTTCATCATCCATTTTATGAGTGATATCTTTGATGAAAATATGATATGACTTTCTAGCATTATTATTCACTATTCTATTTCTAATATTGTAAGTGTTGTGAACTTGGGCTACCATCTCAGGGGTTATTCTATCTATTTCTTCATTAGATGGTTTCCTCAAATCCATATGCTCAACATCTAATATCATATTGCATGTCATATCTTCATCTTGATCCTCATCATCTTAAAATACTTGTTGATGATGCAACTGATATATATTCCTTTGATTGTAAGCATCAATCTCATAATCTTCCAGGTTAGAATCTTCACTATTGTCACATAGATTAATCATATTTCATGCCACATCCTCATGGTTCTTTTGTTCCTCTCCATCTTCATTCTATACTTATAGAAAATGACTAGGCAACAACACAATAATCAGGAGAATGAGGGGATTGGCATATAATACACCAAGGCATATCTTTCATCATATTTACAAAGTTTCTCTGTATTGGATTTGGTGTACCTTTATCTTGTGTTCCTTGGGTAGGGTTAGGAATGGGCTTACCATCTTTCCAATATGTGGTGTAGGGATAATTTTGCATCCTAGTCTACTTGTTATAGTTATTGTTGAATTGAGGCTTCTTACCAATATTTGGCTTGTTAGCATGATATGTTGGTGGGTTCAAATTTATTAGCAAACTCAAAACTTGATCCATGTTATCATCCTCTAATTTCTTGGTTACAAGAGGCTTGTCACCTTCTTTCCTATTACCTCTTGGATTGAACAGTTTTGGATCATCTCTTCTCCCTAGCTTACCAAATGTTTTTCTATAATTTTCAATGTTGACAAAAATCTTATAGGCATCCCTCAATATTCTAGGATCCTTATCTCTTAGGGTATAAGCCATCTTACTATCAAAATCATTGAAATAAATGGTAAGGCATGTTAGCATGAATGTTGATGATACTACTTTGGGGGAGTATCTTGAGCATTAGAGAGTATTGATATGTTGTATTTATGACTATGTTTATTATTGATGTCAACATAACATGATTTCTATAAAGATTGGCTAAGTAGTAGACAAAGATCTTAATGGTACAAATAATGGTATGATTTTTTGGTGATGCATAGTGATGGACATGTCCTACACTATGTCCTAATGATGTGGTCAAGTGCATAGAGTCTAAGTTGAATACATACAAAAGATGTACCCAATTTACAAAGAGCAGTTCAGAGATAGAGTATTGGGAAAGAAGCTCCTAATTTTTGTTTTCTATCTTACATATGAGATGTAATGATAGGATACACAATCAGGCAGTGACAAAGGACAAACTATTGGTGAGATCAGCAAGTGTGCAAGCCCTAGTATCACACATGAATTTTTGTATAGATTGTGAGACAGTGTAATTTCAATTGTAAGTAATTAATTATCTCATTATAATTAATTGGGAAAGCCTCAAGGCTAACTCAAGGAACTATTTTGAAGATATGATATAAATGAAAGATGTTTTCCATGTTTGTAATGGGGAGTAAGAGTGTGGTGATCCATTGAAGTGTGAAGTGCAAAAAGGAGCAGAGTGGTTGGTAAATGTGAATAAGTGATCCAAGGGATTATTGGATGTGAGATTTGTCATTTGGTTACAAGATTAGGAGGAGTAGAGGTCTAGTTGATAGGGCAGAATAAGGGGAAGGAAGTAAATTTCATTTCTATTATTGTGCAAGGAATAACATAGAGATCATTTGGATAGTGGGTTCATTGCTCTTTCCCTTGAAGCTATTTGGGCAGTGGATCCATCTATCTTTCATAGCTCCTAACAGGGATTCAAAGTCTCCTAAAAGGGTATCATATGTACTAAATGTATTCATAGACTCCTAATAGGGTCCATCCTCTAACAAAGAATATTTATATTAGTACATCATCTTGTGGGTACCATCCTCGTCGAGGTTTTCCCTCTGATCAAAAGTTTCCCTAGTTAACATATTTGGTGTTATTGTATATGAGTATCTTGTTATGGTTTCAGTTTATATTACTAATATGGTTAAATTTTTTTAAGATTGATAATTATGATAATAGTTGGATAACTAATTCACCCCCCAAGTTATATCAATAGACTATATATTCTATCTAGACATACATCTTCTCCTAACCTCATCACTTGGAATAACTTGTACATTCCCTTTTGAAATCTTACATTTAAGTTAAACGTTGATTCATTTAGATTCTTTTTTATGTTATTAAACTCATTTAACATTAAACTTGTATTGGTGTTATCACCATTCTATTCCTTGAAAAGCTTTTCCAAATCATTCCATGAGTGAATATTGTCATCAGGTAACCTCTTAAGACAATCTCTAGAATCTTCTATAAGAGAATGTACAAATAGTTTCATAACTACATCCTCATGTTCTACCTCATATTCATTCAACATGTCAATAAATTTCCTAAGATGCTCCTCACCAGTTATGGCATTTTTGCCTAAAAACTTGATGACTTTGTCTCTTAAATCATTTGAGATGGAGTCAGGAAAACTAGGTATGCCTACAAAAGACATATTTTTATATTTCTCCATATAAATGGGCCTTCTCTAAAAACCTATAAAATTTGAAATCCTTGGTCCTACTCCTTGAGTTTGCATAGGGATTTGATCTTGATCAATAGTAGATATTTGGCTAGTAGTAGTTGTGGAAGAGGAAGCAAGTGTTGATTGAGACAAGTTTTGATTGGTTATTATAGGCCCACAAACTGGCGTAGATGACATGATTTGTAAAGACTATTTTGGCCAAGATGCTAGGGTAGAAGTGGATTTGATAGTGTATTTTCATTCTAGTTTATGCAGCCTAAGCTTCATTTTCAACTTTTTCAAGATCCTTAGCTAAATCTTCTTTTTCTATCTTTGCCTTTTCTAACTATAAGTCAAGTTTACACATAATAGGCTTGTTAGAAGGTATTTGGGGCTCATTAATTTGGATCCCTACTAATTTTTGTTTCCTTTTATCTAGATTCTTCATATTCAAATCTATGATATCCTTTCCAATAGGGTTGTAAGTTGGATTTGAGAAATAACAGGCCCTTCCTTCTCCTTAAGGAGGTGTTCTTGTTCTTGAATTTTGGATCTCAAATCTTCAACATCTCCAAAGATATTAGAGTGTAAAGTAGAGGATTTTTCTTCCAAATTTTTATTTTTTTCTTTCAAAATCTCCAACCTTCTAAGAAGAGATTCCCTTTCTATTATAGAATTCATTGTGATGGTTTCCTTCTCTTTTTCTAAATGAATTCACTTAGCATCCTTTTCTGCAACCTTCTTCTTGAGAGTCAATTTTTGTCAATAAATCATCTGGGTCATCTAAGTCTATAAGATTTCTCTCAACATATGGAACTTGTCTAGGATTAAATTCAGCATTTGTATCATCTTTATATCCCCACCTATGGCTCACTTATCTTGCCATGTTAGGCCTAAGAGGGATGTCTCCTATAGAAGAAACAATTTTATCTCTCCCAAAAGTCAGATAGTCTCTGATTTACAATTTAGGGAAGATGATTCTCTCTCTACCACATGTTGGTATTATGAATGTATTGACATACTACCCCTAAGCTTCCATGTAGGGTTAAGATATTCTTTCTTTTTTGTTAGGTTCTTCCTACCCACATAGGTAAGTTTGTGTACAGAGGAACTTTCAAATTTTTTTTGTGAATGCTCTTGTATTCTTCCTTTTATTAACCATTTTTTTAAATGAGACATTTAGAATATATACTAATAGCTAGAAAACCTTGATTGAGTCACCACCCAATGAAGAGAAATTATTTTAAAATGGCTTGGAGATAGAAAAATTTCATGAGCAAAGCAAACACTTAAAAATAGATTTGACATAAAACACCCAATCACAAAGAAACTTTAATAGTGTATACTTTGGTAAATATAACTCTATTTTGTAGACAATGCACCATTTTAGGAAAATACCAAAGTTACATTCCTCTCATTGATTTGGAATTTTCTCTTTAAATTCTCAAGGTTTGTCACTAGAAAAGAACCAGTACAAATATGAGCAAAACACAAGAGACTGCAGTGATTTTAGAACATGGTGTTTTTTCAAACAACTCCCCAATAGACTGGCCATTTTGTTGGCTCCTAATTTGATAGAATTTCAACTACCTTTTATGATATTAGACTACAAACCATATTGGGTGTTCTGAAAACAAAATAAAAGGACCAACTAACAAGACACTAGAGTCTTCTCCACTTTGAACTCTACAAGATTTAGGCAAGTTTACCTTGGAAAATCAATCTTATTTAATTCAACATCAATATTCACACCATGAATTCCAAAATAATAGATTACTTAGCCTTCTTTCTTCTAATTCAATGGAAATGGAGAGATGATAACTATCTATTTTACCAGACCCTACACACCATGAATCAAATACAAGTTGACAATTATTACTCAGACTAAAAAACATTTAAAGATTGATTAATTATAAGTTTTCTACATTGTGCAAAATATTCCAATTAGATCAATTCATAAGGATGACCAGTGCCTTGTCCATTGGGTTGTAACTCATTGAGATTACACACTTACTTATGGATCTTACCTTAACACATTGTGTTAAGGTTTATCTATATTCATTTCCAGATCTCATACTAATCCTATCTTTTCTTAAAACTATAATGTTCTTCCAATTTACATTAATAATTTACATAATCCATTAGATTATCAGAAAAAGCAAATTAAAATATAATTCAAAATGAATTACAACTGAAACTTTAATAAACTTTTCTATTAAATCTTAGAAAATAATATAAAAACAAGAAAAGAGACAAGATCTAAGATGAAATCAACGCTCTATATTTGTATTAATTTCTTGGAAATTGTATACAATTAAATGATCATCTCTATTAGACAATAACACACATAAACCAACAACTATTAACTTTTGTACTCAATAAAAGAACATATTTATAGTATGCATGGTCTGACTCAAAATTTACATAGACTCATACTATAAAAGAAATCCAAACCCTCATATAGCCTTGGAAACTCACTTATATAGTGTGAGTTGCAACAACCTTTAGGCATAGAGGGAAAAGGATAGTTGTTGTAAGAGAAAAAAGGTTACACAAAATAAAAAAATGTCACATTCAAAGATTTAAAGAGAAGAACAAAGAATGTTCTTATTCTTCAACTGCATTTGATGATTGACCTTGTTTGTTAAATTGGATCTCCCCCTACTCTTCTTCTTTTGTATCCGGCTCTAACACTTTGGTGCCTATTAGAGGTGTTGGAATTACAAGTAGGGAGAGTGAACTTATGGGGAGGGGGGGAGTGAATCAACATTTAGAACATGAGCCCATAAAACTTTCACCACACATCCATCTCATACATTCAATTGAGAAACTGAAATAACATGTAAAGTATATACATCTAAACCATGCAAACATATAAGTAATCACACATTTGACTCTAGATATGATTACCTAGAAACCCTCCAAATGAGAAGGTAAAATTGGGGTGGGGATGACACCTACAAATCTTCACTATTGAAGCTATAAATTTTATCTAGTTAAGGTTACAATGGTTTGACCATAAACTATGATCTACCCTATGAAAGGCTTGCCCTATTAAAGGCTTACAAAGACTGTTAAGTCCCACCTTGTTAGAGGATTTAAACACCCTATTAGAAGTGTCTCTGATTAAAGGACTTCTGATCATTCACTTGGAATGTCACCCTATTAAAGGATTTACTATAGCCTGTTAGGACTACTTTGTTAAGAGATTTTACCAAAATCACCTGTTAGAATGTTTGAGCATAGATCCTATGGTTGGCAGTTACTTGCCTAATAATAGATCACCTCTAAACACTTGTCTCTTTGATCCTTCCTAATCAAATGTCTCACTGTTGTATCCTTCTCTCTATCCTCTATTCTTCTCTAATTGATTCTACAATTCATTTCTTCTCAATCACATCTAAGTCTTGATGAATGCTCTATCTATGCATGCAAACTTCTCTACCACTTCTCCTTCTGCACTCATTCATCCATGATAAGAATTTTAGGGTTTTTTTCTTCCTTAAGAAGATTAGGAGACTTAGGGTTAGATATGAATCTATGGTTGAGATTAATCCATATTGCCTCTTTAGACCTTCCCTTTTCCTGATTGGTTGGATGTGATTGCATAGGGATTAAGCAAATAGATTCATCCTTATCTCTAAAGAATCAAAATCTATCACTAGGTTGGCTCAAAAAATGGTTTACATATGAGTATGTGCAAATACAAACAAATATGTCAATTATGTGTCACTTGGCACTTGATGATACTGATGCTCGACTCCTAAATTGCTTAGCATCCACTATGTTACTCGGCATCTGAATCACTTGGCATGGTCTAGCTACTTGGAACTTGAGTGACTTAGCACATGAGTGGCTTGGCACTCATTTCAACTTGGCATGGTCTAACATTCATATGATGTATTCAGCATGTATTACTAGTTCAGCATGAACTAGGTAAATTGCTTAAGTGTGTTGACACTCACTTGTCAAAACCAATCTGAGATCAATAATCTCCCCCTTTCACATGAGTTTCAAAAACACTTGAATATCCATAATCAACCTAATCTTCTCAAGTATATCATAACCGTGACTCAACCTATATATAAATCTTCAAAATTTCAAAATTATTTAATAACCTATATACCTCAAAATGTATAAGTCCCCTTGAGTTGGTATATCTATTTTGTATCCAAAAATATATGCTCCATCCGAGTAGATTTGTTTCTATTGACACTCTTTCATCTTATACTCTTTATGTATCTGATATCTCTATTTACTATCTCCCCCTAACGGATATTCTCCTCCATACTTCCATACTCATCTAATACTCCCCCTTAAGATATTCTCCCCCTTTTTACTTACTCCCCCTTTTTGACACAAATGTCAAATGGGTTGTACACTATACATGGATAGTGTGTTTGTCCAAAAATGATTGATGGACTACCATTATGATCTTTAGAGATGCATCCAAGTTGTCACATGAAACATCTAGTGACTTAACTCTAATAGAAAGCTTGGCAGCAAGGTGAACTAGGCCATCCAATGTAGAAAGATTGGGATCTTTCTTTAACAAAGTTTCTTCAAATCCAAGTTCCTTATGCAGTATCTCCATATGAGAAGTGAGGGATGCCTAAATGCATGTCAATTTGGCTCTAATATTAGCGTCTTCTATTGTTAATATAGCTAATTGACTTTGTGATTGAAGCAATGACTGAAAATGCTTCTCACTTTGTGTTGGGAACTTAGGTAACTATTTACCTGATATGCTCAAATTTTTCTCTAGCCTCTCAATACATTTTCTGGTCTCTTGGGTGAAGAGTGTAGGGTCACACAATTTTCTATACAATGAGAAAATATTCTCAAGTATTTTCTTTACATCCTCAACCTTGGTTGCTAATGCAACTTGTGACAGTGTTATCTCACTAGATATCTTTTCATTCACTTTTCCTTGAAATTTTCTTTCAAACCATTCCATAAGTTTTGCATTAGTGTCTAGGTCTTCATTATTAACCTTCTCCACAATATCTAATAATTGTTCAAAAAGTGGCTTGGTTTCTTCTAGAGTTGGCAAGTTGAATGCATCTAAGAATATGTCCTTGATTTCTTGTAATGTTTGCTTCTGTTTATACTCCTCCCTAAGCATTTCTTAGTGTTTCTTCTTTTCTAATGCTTGTTGCAAAATGCTTATTTGATCAATTGTCATAGTGTCATAATCAAAATTTGGGATTACTATTTCTTCATTTAAAGTAACATCACCATAATGAGTTACCTTGTCATCTCTAGAAGAACTAGAGCCTAGCACTGAGATTTACAAGGGTATTGCTTTCATGCTCAGCTTCTGAAGACTTTTGTAGGAATGCTCAATGTTGGTAAATTTACCAATGCTTGTATGGCTTCTTGCACCTTTGCCTTTGGTTTTTTTTCTCCTTCTTTAGATTTTTTTTATCTATGCCAATGACTTGAGTTGCACCTTGTATTTTTTCTATAGGTACATATGTATCAATTTGTCCTATTTGTTCTATTACTTTTTCTGTGTCTTTCTCTGGAGTTTGCCTCTACTCCACAGTATCAACTTTCACTAATGTGTCAACATTAGTATATGAGTCTATTGATGCTTAGATTGAAGGTTGCACTTGAGTAGCTAAAGGGATTGTAGAAGATGGTTCTTGTGGATTCACCTTATCCCTTGTGATGTTAGCTACTACCTTTTGAAGTTCTCCAACACTGACCAATATAGGATTTTCACATAATTTGGCTTGCAATGTGTATTGGTCAAGGATCTTCTTCAATCTTCTATTCAAGGGATTGATGTTCTAAGTAGAAACATCAAGAACATCCTTAATAGTTAAAATTTTTGTAGGTATACTAGTATCATGTGGAGGACTCATGCTTGGCATCTATAGGTATTGCACACTCTATTCTTCCTACTACTCTTTAATTGTAGCCATCTCATCTATCTTTTGTTGTGTCTCCTCCATAGTAGTATCAAATTTTTCTTTTTCTATTTCATCTTCCTTGTCTTCCTCTTCATCTATATTGTTTCTTCCCTCAAAGGGATCCTCTTCTCTTTTTTTAACAGTTGTTAATCCATAAATCACCTTCCACATTTGAGTGGATTTCTTTACAACACCTTCAATATTATTCTAAAGTATTCTAAATGCCCTATATTTTGGTGCAAATCTATTACCATGCTTCTTGTTCACTTTAACAATTTGACCTTTAGTCAATTTTGGCATAACTTGGGCTAATGTGGATTCTCTTATTTGATTCTCTAGGTTCAAACAATAATGCAACTTATTTTCAACAATAGTGTACAATTCCTTGGGCATTGTGTTTTCTAATTCAAGTGGGGTGTTCTTGAATTTTGAAATCATAGCATAAATTGATTCCTCAATTAGATTTTGCTCTTCTCTACCTAATTTTCCAAAATCAATATTATTTAAACCTGTCATGTCCGCATTATTCTTAATATTCTCATATACATTTTCAAGATTAGATTTTAGTGCATGACTTACCACTCTAAACTGACTTCTATCTTCAAATTCTATTCTTTCATCATCTATTTCTGGTTGTGCAACATATTTTCTCCTTTGTTTCTTCTGCACTAGCCCCTTTTGTTCTGTAGCCTTTGTCTTCTCTTTGGTTTTCTCCTTGGCCTTTTATGTGTGATGGCTTGTGTGATTGCTGATGGAGACACAACCAAAGACCAAAATGAACACATAGGAAAAGGGAAATATTATTATCAATGAAAAATTTCCTATGGGCTTACAATAGTATGATTCTGGAGAAAGAAATCCTCCACATAGTACTTTCTCTCTAACTCCACTAAGAATTGCCTTTACAATGCCATAAATGTTCTTAAATAGACCCCAATTCATTTAGGGTTAGTAATACATTCTACAATATGCCAGTTGGCATCCACTGCCAAAACAGAAGGTTCTAGAAGTCACATTAGAAGTTGGTGTAAAATTAGAAGAATCCAAAAATGGTAGTCCAACTTCTGGGAGGCATAACTTTTAAACTGGGATTTTAATTGATAAACTGTTTACATTTCTAGAAAGCTCTCAAAGTACTCTATAGCCCTATGGATCATATTAGATTGTACCCCATTTTTTGGCCCTATACAAGGCCATTTGGTGCCCCATATCCAACTTTGAAGTGCTCTTACGAGGTCTCTAGGAAAATTAAAACTGCAATAACTTTCTAATTGTAAAGCCTTTTGACCTGATTCTTTTTCTGGAGTGTTTTAAATTACAATTATAATAATCCCTCCAAATTACACCCTCTAACTCATCATAATTTTGTCTCTATTACAAGATAATCCATTTTTTACATTTACACGTATCCCATGGTGCTTAAAAACTCTAACCCAAAAAACTAATATTGGAACAATGAGAGTTGGAAGCTTTATTTGACCCAAGTGGGTATCCAAAAATTACAAAACATTAAATAGAAACTATCTTTGAGCATATTTTTGGGTAATACAAGATTAACTTTACACCACTCGATGCTCCTGCATCACCTGCTCTAGTGGTTGGTGTTGCAAGCTTTGGTAGGATGGGCTTGGCAACTTTCTTTGCCTTTGGTTTTGTCATAGGTTGTACCTTGGCTTTTCCCTTCTTTGGCTCAGCTTGTGTTGGTGCTTCATTGGCTTCTTCTCTCTTAGCACCTTCTTCTTCTTGGTCATCACCCATGCCTTGGGTTAAAACTAGAGGTCCTTGTGCCTGTACCTCTTCTTCCTCTTCATTCTCTTCATCACCATCTTCTTCTTCTTCTTCTGCATCAGCACCCTCTCCAAATTTCTTCTTAAGTTTCCTCAATAATTTTTCTTTCTTTTTTAGTGTGGAGGGTATCTTCAACTCCATTTCAACTTTAGATTTCATAATATCATAATTACCAAAAATCTTAGCACTTTTATCAACCTCCTCTACAAGGAGTGTAGTGGTGGTAGCTGAGGCTTCATCAACATTGATTTCATAGCCTAAGGGTCTAAGCCATCTTACCTTGGGTACTATTGCCTATATGTAAGTTTAATCAATGTCCACAAGAAAAAAAATGTCATTGTAGTGTTTTTCTACTAGGGAGATAGGTATCCTTAACCTCTACTTCATAGGCTTCTTGAAGTCTTCAAAATAGCTAGTCATAACTGACTCAAAGTTCTCTCCTATTTGCTCAATATATTCATTAATTTGAACAACCACTAACTGGTTTTTTTTCCAATCAACCTTGCCAAAATATCGGAATTCATTTTGTACATAAAAGAATATGCACACAAGGATTAAACCAAACTTACACTATGCACTCTTTTTCTTTCTTATAGCTACTAGGTTTTCATTAATCTGTTGTAGTTTAAGTTATGCAAGATCATAAGTATGATCTCTCTTGAAAATTTTATACCCAACATCAACTGCAATGCAGGGCACACTATTTAACTTGCTTGACTGATAGAATTTATGAGAAATAACTCTAATTGTGAAGTCAAGTAGAGGATCAATAATAGTAACTATGGTCATTCCTCTCTTGTTCCATTTAGCACCTGTATTTTTCTCAATTACCTCTTTTGAGTCACTCTACAAAGTCTTGGGCCAATCTAGGGTTGGGTATCTAATTACCCTATGGATTATCCTCTTTGAAATCTCTATTCGTCCTCCTTCCAACCATATACATCCATCATGTATTCTACTTAAAATTATCATGATCCATTCAATTTTGAACACCGTGGGGAAATCTAGGGCATAGGTCAAACCCTTTATTTCAACAATCTTAAATTCTTCCTTCAAGACACTTTTTTCGCACAACTTATCATAGGCTTGTCTTATTTCCATGTCGCCTATGCCTCTTACCTTACAATTGTAACATTTCCTCATGTCTTGGACCATTATGACCTTTGGTGGAATCATTGATAATGCACCTGATGTATGCGTGAATATGTGGCCTCTGCTAACACACACACTTCAACACGGTCATTGTATGCGGATTCATCCCGAAATGAACATTGGATTGTTCATCCAAAAATCAGCTGGAAAAGTGACTTGTTGCCTTCTATCTAAAGGGATTTTGCCTGTTAATATCCTCATAATCAAGGTGCAGGAAACTAGACCCTGTAAGAACGAAGGATTTGAATGCAATTTAAACTATATGAATGTGCAAGTAATCTATATGAAGTACAAGCAATTAATCTAAGAAATAAAGGACATTAAGCTAAAAATGAATTTAAACTAAGAATGCAAGATGTATGTAAAAAATATGAGCAAATGTGAGTATGAATTCCAGCAGCAATTCGATGCAAATTCTCCAAATTCATCCTCCTCTCAAAATGAAGGGATGAGGGTCTCTTAAATAGACTTTCCTGGAATCCATCAATGGTTGAGATCGATTTCAATCAATGGTTAGGATTAAAGGTGAAGTTCAGTCATAAAGGGAGATTCCCAAATTAAAGGGAGTTAACATATTTAATTTGAGTAAAATAAGGAGTTAACTAATTCAATTTGAGTAGAAAAAGGAGTTAATTGATTTAACTCATTTTTTATCAATAGTGAACTAGAAATTTCCCTTTTTGAACTGAAGAGAGATTTTGTTGAGATATTTAATTTTAATAAAATGAGATATGCTCTCATAATTACTTTTTCTATTTAATTAAATAATCTTTAATTAATTAGAGACACTTTTCTTATTTAATTAAATAACTCCATTTAATTAAATAATTTTGTTTAATTAATTAGAAATACCTTTCCCATTCAATTAAATAATTACATTTAATTAATCAAGATAGGCGTATTTATTAAATTAAATAAATTTAATTCTGTAGTACATTAGCCTTAGGATATAATTATAATTTAATTAAAGTATAAATACTTAATAATTAAATTATAATTATATCAAGTAGGTTTAATGCAACTAATATGAGTGCGTACTATAGGAATTAAATAAGAAATTTGATGAATGCAAATTAGGGTTTCCTGCATCTGACAATTAAGTCAAGTAGCGAATAGCAGAATGAGAATTGCCTATTAGAATAGGTCTTAGGATTGATCAAAAATAGACCAGAATTGGTATCATGGCAATGAGCCAATTTTGGGGTATTACATTTTACCCCTCTTTGAATGAATGTGTGAGCATCACGTTCAATTCAAAGAAAATCAGAAAGCATAATGCGAACATGAGATTGGTTCTGAAGGTGATAACATGGAGA
The DNA here is from genome assembly GCA_028749045.1 of Cupressus sempervirens. Lineage (NCBI taxonomy): Eukaryota > Viridiplantae > Streptophyta > Pinopsida > Cupressales > Cupressaceae > Cupressus > Cupressus sempervirens. The sequence continues at coordinate 221,105,488 of CM053783.1, forward strand.
CCAATTGATAAGCTTTTAAGGACTATTCCTAGAACAGAACTTAATCCTAAGGGATCCAAGCAGAGCACTTAGATACCTAAGATTGATAGCATTTAAAATATTGTCTCCATAATGGAGCATAATCTTTAAGGATCTAGACAGAACATCTAGATACCTAAAATTGATAGCATTTAGAAGATTACCTCCAGAACAGAGTTTAATCTTCAAGGATCCAAATAGAACACCTAGATACCTAAGATCGATATAAGATAACAAGGTCCAATCATGAGTCATAGAATCATCCCCAAAATGAGCCTTGATCCTTAGGAGTCAAGGTTTAGACTGTCCCAATACCTGTCTATCGAACTCTGAGAAGAGTTGTTATAAGGTTTATCAATTGATGAAAATATAAGATAGATGGAAAAGATGCCAGATAGAAGGGAACAAGATGCCCTGAGCGATGAGATGCCCCAAGTGATAAGAACATAAGATGGGAACTAGATGCCCCGAGCAATAAGTATTTAATGATGTAATCATCCTGCTTCCTCAAGAGAGAAATCGAAAGATGACACACCAGAAATAGATGTGAAGAAATATAGCAATAGATACTGAAGAAATCTGAGATTCAATAGAATCTAGAAGAGATCAGAACAATCTGAACAATAAAGAAGAGATCAGAATGATCAGAAGAAATATGAAGAGATCAAAATGATTTGAAGAAATATAAAGAGATCAAAACAATTTTGAAGAAATATGAAGAGATCAAAACAATTTGAAAAAATATGAAGAGATCAGAATGATCTGAATAAATATAAAGAGATCAGAATGATTTGAAGAAATTTGGAGAGATCAAAATGATCTGAAGAAATATGAAGAGATCAGAATAATCTAAATAAATATAAAGAGATCAGAACGATTTGAAGAAATTTGGAGAGATCATAATGATCAAAAGAAATTTGGAGGTTGATTTGAAGTGATTTCAAGATCCAAAAGACCAAGTTTGAGTTGAAAATTTTCCAAGAATTGCAAAGTATCAAAAAGATTTGGATTGCACAAAAAAATTTAAAATGCATTTTGAGCCACTTAAGTGTGTTAGATTTTGAATTTGATCTCGAAAAATGGGTTTAGAGCAACCAAATTAGCCAAGAGGGTGATTAATCAATCATTTGTGCAGTTCATGAATGAATTTGATTCTTTGAAGAGATCAGCCATCCTTCATCAGAGAAGGTGAAAGTAGATTTGCAATTGAATCACATGCTTACGCAAGTGAAGTATGCAATGCAAGACTATGTTAAATGCAACCCTAGGTCTGGTTACCGAGCCTCAATATTTAATCATCACCGAATATAGAACAAAACTCATAGGTCATACAATTCCCACTAACATTGCAATCATGGAAATATGAATATAACATATGTTATTGGTTTGTCAGGATTAAATGTAAGCATTCGAGGCACAAGAAGCCAAAATAACTAGAACATTTGTCCCTTTTAATGCAGCAAGTTAACATAAGCATCAAAGCATAGATGCTAGGATGACCTGAATGTTGCTTGCATAACAAACATACCAAACACATGGGAGATCCATCTTATGCTAAGTACTCAGTATCTATCCTGTCCACAATGACCCTTGCGTTCATAACCTGAGACAAAAGTGTGCTAGATATACTCGTAGTGACCTGTACATTCATTGAATAGGACGAGTATCAGTATGTACTATAGCATGAAGAGTTCACTCCAACAAACAAGGAGAAGAACCAATGTCATTAATGTATCTATATAAAAGGAGTTGAGGTACACACTGTAGAACTAGATCTTAGTGTGCAAGGAACATTAACATTAAAGAAAGCATTCACAAACCAAAACTAAGTTCACATATATTCTTAGACAAAGAAAACAAACAACAGATGCAAACCTCAAAAGATGAAGCACTTCATTGCTTTCTTGATTTTCTAGATGTGTCCTTTGATGTAGATGTATGGTCAAGATGCTCAAAGATGCTTCAATGCTAGAGATGGGTAATAGCAAATTGGTAGCTTTGTGAGCTCTCAATTTGGCATTATAAGGATATGGGTATGGATTTTGGCTCTCAAAATGGCATGATAACTTTAGCTCAAGGATTGTTATTAAAATAGCTTGGGATGAGATTCAATTTATAGGCTAAAGGCTTGAGGGATGGAGGGCTAAGATGCAAGGAGAGATGAAGGCTTAAGGAGGGCTAGGATGCACTCAAAGGAGAGGACATTGATTGTGCTTGTTTAGCACCAATGGGAAGGTGACACTTGTCACAAGGAGGATGAGTGTGAGAGGGTAGGGTAAAGGGTTGGTTAAAGGCATGATGAGTGGGGTTGAGTATGTAAGGGAGATGTAAGAGGAAAGAGTGTGGAAGAGGGAAGAGTGTGGAAGATGGATGTAAGAGTCATGAGTGAGCTTGTAAGAGTCTTTTATGTTTTGTAAGAGCACTCATGACTTGGTGGTTGGGATTTTTGAGGGGAGACTTTGGTTTGGTTTAGGAAAGTCTTAAACTTTTTTACGGAATGTGACAACATTAGGGGGTGGATTAGGCTTGGGTTTAGGATTAGATTAGGGATGTTAGAGATGTACAAGTGGGTGGCATTAATGAGGTTGGGTGAGTTAGTGGCTGAGCTAGGTTAGTATGGGTGGATGGGGTGGATTAGGCTAAATGGAGGATTACGGATAGGTTAGGGGTTTTTAGATTTGAGAATTTTATTTATCAAATAGATTTATTTAATAAATGGGGATTTTTGGAATTAGATAGGAGAAAAGGATTTAATTGATAAATGATAGGTTATTTGATTTATCAATTAGGACTATAGATGATTAATTAAATTAATCAGCTAGGGGATGGCAAAGGATTAATAAAATAAGAATTTAATTAATGATGCATTTAGAGATAACTAAATAGGATTACTAAAGCGGTGTAATCAAATTTAGGTGTCTACATTTTGCTCCTCTTTGACATAGTGTTGAGACAACACTATTTCAAAGAAGTTCAAGTGAAGATGACATGAGGAAGATGTTTTAGCAACAAGGTTGCTCCAGTCTTGAATAAGAAGAGGAGAGACTAGACTTAGATGATGCCCCCTCAAGAAGGTGGCGGAGAGAGAAATGAGGCTCGATGGCTTCTTGAAAAGTACAAGAAATCGAGATGAGCAGAGACACAAATTGCCAAAGAGGAGGGGCTAAATTAGCTCAAACTCTCACTACATGAGAATGATAAAAGAGAATCAGAGGCACAATAGTAAAGCAAGCTTAAGACTTTCTAGGATTGGGGGGGGATGGAGGAGTGGAGCGCTATAAAAGGAATCCATGGCAGGGAGATGGATGATGGAATGATAAAGCTGATGCAACAGGATTTCAAAGAGTCAGATTTGATGGAAGATGGTTTTCGGAGACCCCTAGGACTAGGATTGTGGATCTCAAAAGATGAGGCTTGGTGGATTGATTTGATTGGTGGATCCCTAAGACTAGGATTGTGGATCCCTAAAGCTAAGCATGAGGATTGATTCAAAGAGATACTAATGCATAAGTTGGGGGAGGAGTGACAGATGCTGGAGATGGATGGCGGATAATGGAGATGAAGGGAATCCATTGGAACTTTTTGAGTAGGGGGATACTTCAAAGAGAAGTACCACCATGTAGTTGAGCACTAGATTTTCTATAGGACTGTTGGTTAATTGCCAAGGTTACGAAGAACATCAAGGCCTTTTTACCAACCATCCAGAGGACTGATGAACTGACTCAAAACAAACACGCAAGGATGGCCCTAGTATCACACATGAATCCCAAAGGAAGCAGCGTAGAAATGACACTGGGTAACCCACAAGTAGAAAAGAAAACAAGAAAAAGACCTGATCAAGACCTTACACTCTGATTACCCCATTCACATCATACCATGATTTGGAAGATCATGGCAATCTTGAGGAGGGAACAAGGAGATTTCTTGGAAAAGATATTTTCAAGAACCAAGAGGGAAGATCCCAAATCAAAAGAAAGCAAAAATTCAAAAGAGAACCACTTGCAAATGAGATGGGTAGGACAAGGTACTAACGGACCAAGATCAGATATGAGGAAAGCTATATCCTATAAGGACCTATCGAAGAGTACCTAAGCTGGTGGATTTGGATGAGTGTTGCATCTGGCAATATGAACTAAGAAGGATAACACTTTGGTGATAGGAGATCTAGCTAAAGGATGCATTGGAATACCTAACCTAGGTGTGCAATGTGTGCAAGATGCTGATCAAGGATGAACTGACACGAAAGTCGAATAGATACAATGGTAATAAGCTAAAGATATGTTACAAATGTACAAGGTTTTTCATGTTTGGGTTTTGTGAGATGGAAATGTTTGTGAAGGGTGGGATGTCTATAATAGTTGATAGGCGAATAGTTAGATGATTTGTGAAAAGCTTAAGTGAAAATGGGGTTCTTTGTGTGCATGTGATAGGATACAAGCTAGGGTACAAGATTATTTACAGGTTGGAATATGGTACAAGCTTTGGACAAGATTTGGATATACAAGCTATGGTACAATATTTACAAGGTATAATACAAGCTTTGGTACTAGATTTACAAACTGAGGTACAAGATTTTACAAGCTATACAGGAGGTATTTACAAGCTTCATCAGATTTTGGATATTTGGTTGGAACACCAAGGGAACAAGCAGGTGTTTTATGGGATGGTGGGTGGATGGATGAGGGATAGGATAGTGATAGATAATGGATTAGTCTTAGTACACAAGGCACTTGAATTACCAGGTTTTCACCAAGGTACCTACCCAAGGCGCTTGAATTGCCAAGTTTTCACCATTGGACGCTTATTTCTCTTTACTATTTTTTGTGTATTTTTCAAAAGTTGGGTATACCAAGGATCTTCAAGCATAGAACTTCTTGAGATGAATGATGTTAGTAGGATCATTCAAGAGTTCCCCTTCTAGTGTAGATAGTTGATAGGCTCCAGAGCCAAAGGAGGCAGTGACAACATAAGGACCAAGCCAGGTAGGTTGAAACTTGCCTTTCTTTTCTCGATCTGCTTGGACTTTTATGTTTTCTTTGAGGACCATGTCACCTGGCTGAAAGTGTCGTGGAAGCACCCTCTTGTTGAAATTCCTTTTGAGATGATTTTGATAGACTGTGAGATGATCATAAGCTTGTTGTCACTTCTTGTCTAAGAGATCTAACTGGGTGAGCCAAGCTACTCTGTATTCTTCATCTAATATTTGCCCTCGCAAAGATATGCACAATGAGGGAAGTTCAACCTCTATGGGTTGTACCGCTTCGGCACCATAGACTAAGGAGTATGGAGTTGTTCCTATAGATGTATGGAAGGAGGTTCGATAGGCCCATAGAGCTAGATTTATTTGTAGGTGCCAATCATGACCGGAATCATTGACAACTTTCTTTAGGATTTTGAAGAGGGTTTTGTTAGTTGCCTCTTCCTGGCCGTTACCTTGTGGGAAATATGGGCTAGAAAAGTGGTGATGGATGTGGATGGAAGTGCATAATTCTTCCATGTTGAGATTTTCAAAGTTACCTCCATGGTCAATGAAGATGGTGGATGGGATGCCGAAGCAGTAAACAATGTGGTACAAGATGAACTTGGAGACCTGAACTCCTGTAGCTGAGACTAGGGGGACTACTTCCACCCACTTAGTGAAATAGTCTGTAGTTGTTATTATCAATTTATGTCCATTATATGAGAGAGGTGTGATGGTTCCAACTAGATCAAGGCCCCAACAAGCGAAAGGCCAAGGTGGTGCAATAGGCTATAGATCTTGTGCTGGAGCGTGCACAAGATTTGCGTGCTGCTAACATGGGAGACACTTTCTGACAAATTCACAGGAGTCTTCTTCAATGGTAGGCCAATAATAGCCTACTCTAAGGATTTTTCATGCTAGGACAATACCACTCGTGTGGGCACTGCAAAGTTCGAAATGCACTTCTTTTAATGCCATCGCGGCCTCATTCTCATCTAAACATCGAGAGAGAGTATCGTGATAACCCCGACGATATAGGGTATTGGCTATGATAACATAGCGGGATGATTTTCGGATGAGGTTCTGGCATTGGGTACGTGTGAGGTGAGGGGCTATGATACCATCATTAAGGTAAGCGTGAATTTCATGGTACCAAGGGGATTGGGGACCAACCAAGATACAAACATAGTTTGAATCCTCATTTGCATAGGCGGGTGTGAGGAGCTGCTTGACTAAAAACTCATACTGTGTAGCTGCTTGGGGAATTTCCAAGAGTGAGTCGATAGTAGCCATAGTGTCTACTACTTTATTCTGCATTCGAGGAACTTGTGTAAACTGAAGCTTTGTAAAATGATGGGTTAGCTGATCAACTAGCTCTTTGTATGGTAATAGCTTTTCATCTTTGGTTTGATATTCATTTAGGACTTGCTTGATGATGAGCTAGGAATCACCAAATATTTGTAACTTAGTGATGTTCCATTCAGTTGCTATCTTTAATCCTGCTATGAGAGCCTCATATTCTGCTATATTGTTGGTACTAGAGAATTGTAGCTTAAAGGCTTTTGGAATGTAATCTCCTTGAGGTGTAACCAACAATATTCCTGCCCCTGATCCATGAGATGTGTATGAGCCATCAAAATAAAGTTTCCATGGGGGCTGTTCTTGAATTAGACAGATGTGCTCATCTGGAAATTCTGTGATCAAAGGATATGCATCTATTAGAGGTGCATCAGCTAGGTGATCTGCTATAGCTTGCCCTTTGATTTCCTTTTTGTCCACATATTGGATGTCAACTTTACTAAGGAGCATAACCCATTTGGCTAGCCAACCTGTGAGTGCTGTTCTAGAGAGCATATACTTGAGAGGATCAATTTTGGATACTAGTTGGATGGTATGACTTAGCATGTAGTGGCAAAGCTTTTGAGTTGAAAAAACAACTACCAAACAAGAATTTTCCATAAGAGTGTAATTGAGTTCATAACCAACTAGGGTTTTGCTGATATAGTAGATGGCTCTTTCTCTGCTATAATCATCATGTTGTGCTAGAAGTGCCCCTAGAGCAGTAGGTGTTGCTGATATGTACAAGATTAAGGGACGACCAGGAACTGGTGGGACCAAGATAGGAGGATTGGCTAGATACTGCTTGAGCTGATCGAAGCTGCACTGACATAAAAGATCCCACTTGAAGTTCTCATCCTTCTTTAGTAAATGTGAAAATGGTGTACACTTATCTGCAAGCTGGGAGATGAAGTGACAGATGGATTGAATCTTTCCTTGAAGAGAGCGAAGCTGTCACAGTTTTTGGGGAGGAGGCATGTCTAAGATAGCCTTGACCTTCTTGGGGTCAATCTCTATACCTCATTTAGAAACTATGAAGCCTAGAAGCTTGCTAGATGTGACCCCAAAGACACACTTTTTGGGATTCAGCATGAAATGATATTTGGATAACCTATCAAAGACTTTCTCTTGGTCAACAAGATGATCCATGAAGGTATGATATTTGACCAAGATATCATCCACATAATCCTCCAAAATGCTATGGATAAGATCATGAAAAATGGCCGTCATAGCTCTTTGATAGGTAGCCCCAGCATTCTTTAGGCCAAAAGGCATCATGTTGTAAAAAAAGGTTCCCTAAGAGGTAGTGAATGTTGTCTTATGCTGATCCTCTTCTACAATCTTGATTTGATTATACCCAAAAAATCCATCCATAAGGGACAGAATTTCATGTCCAGCTATAAGATCTACAATAATATCTATGTTGGGCAAGGGAAAATCATCCTTTGGCCAAGCTTTGTTAAGATCTCTAAAATCAGTGCAAATTCTGATGTCACTGGAAGGCTTAGTGACAGGGACCATGTTGGAGATCTACTCTGAGTAGTCGATAGGTCAGATAACCTTAGCAACTAACATTCTTTCTAATTTAACTTTGACCAGTAATGCCACCTTGGGGTACATTTTTCTAAGCTTTTTTCTGATGGGCTTCATCTTTGGATCGACTGCAAGATGATGAACTACAAGCTTTGGATCAAGTCTCGGCATGTCTTGATATGACCATGCAAATTATCCAATGTTCTCTCTTAAGACCTCAAAGAGGAGGTCAGCTTGGTCTTGTGATAGGGATGTAGCAATGTGAACAAGTTTGGGGATCTCTGAAGAACCGATGTTGACTTCTCTAGTATCTTCAATTAGAATAGAAGACACCTCCGATCGATTATCTTGAGGAGGCAATGCTAAATCCTCATGTTCTGCTTGTGGCTCTAGATTTTCTCGCTAAGGGGTTCTCTTCGCTATCTTAGCTAGTCCTGGATTCACCTTAGTTTCAGTTTTGGGTGTATCAGAACTAGGTTGGGGATTTTCTCCAAAATACCCCTTGGGATCTAGCTTGTTGATGTAGGCAGAATCTAGCTTTGTTTGCTTATGAGGAGTTTCGGCTCCCATGAATCTCAGAAGTGCTTCCTCTAATGTGAACTCATTAATGTGTATGATTCTTGGTTGGTCCCAATCTATGAGTTGTGGATGAGCGAGTGGTAGGTCAATGAGATGGATGGATAGTTCTCGAAGAATAGAGTCTCCTAGGAAGATTTGGTCTGGGCTCTCTTTTCAACTTCCTCAGGAATGTCTTTGATTTTGACAAGGTCACGGTGGATGTTCAAAAAAGCGTGATCATTCTCATTGGTGCCCCCAGTTGTGGGTATGCCAAAGCCAAGACCTGACTACGTTTCCCACTTATGTGCTTCAATGGGACATTGCATGCCCCTTTCTTCTAGTCCTAGTCCACCTCCTTGATAGTTCCATTTTTTAGTGATGAAGTTATTTTCTTGGGGATACTTCTGGCTGAAGTGGTCAAGGCATTCTTGATTTCTTGGAGGTGTATCCTTATGTAACCAATTGTTGATATCTGGAGTGAGCTCTTCATGAAGAGGGATTTTTGAGGATACAAAGGTGGTTGGGTCAAACTGTTTGTATCGAGGAGGTGGAATCTCCTTAGCTTTTTGATATGTCGGCCATCCATGGGTATGTGGATCAAGTGGGATTGCTCTGACAGCAAATGCATCTGATAGACTATATTCTCCACAGCCTTTGTTATTGATCTTCGCGGTAGATAGGGTGGAGGTGAGGATGGTTCCTGGGTCATTACAAGTGTGGGATGAGCTGGCGATGGCTGTGCCAATATCAATTCCAAGGAAATGATTTGTATAGGAGGCTTCAACTGCATTGCAGTAAGCAAAGGGTTCTAGATTGGCATGGATGGTTACCTCAGTGCCCTGATGCAAAAATTTGATGCACTAACGGTACGTGGATGGAATGGCTTTCATGGCATGAATCCATGGGCAATCGAGGAGGATGTTAAATGGTAGGTTTGGATCAATAACATGGAAAACTTTCTCTTGGATGACCGGCCCAACCTTGATTGGTAGCAAAATAGTTCCTTCTCTGGTTCTTTCCAAGTTGTCATAAGCTTTGATGGTGATAACCTCACTGATCATATCTACCTTAGTATACCCAGCTTGTTTTATGAATTTTAGGGTGCAAATATTCAAGACTGGTCCATTATCTATCATTACTCTTTTCACAACAAAACTGGATACCATAATGGCTATGCGAAGTGGAAGGGTGTGATCTGGCTCGACCACAGGTATGTTAGTGGGTTTGAAAGATAGGGCACATGAGGATGAAAGGTGTCCAACAAGATTATGAAATTCAGTAGCATTGATATCAGAAGGGACACGACATTCTATGAGAGCACTGTCAAGGATGTCTTTGTACACAGGACTACTGCAGAGAAGGTCTAAAATGGAGATTTGGGCTGGCATGTTCCCCAGGTGTTCCAAGATATTGTATCGGCTTTTTGATGGAGTTGATGGTGCTGATGAAACTGGTGGGCCTGCGATGTTAAATTGTGCTCTTCGAGTGGTGACTGCACACTCATTGTCTGCTCCTCGGATATTGATAACATTGACAGAAGGCTCTTTCTTGGATATACAACCTATAAGGCTACCATAGTCTATATAGGATGAAGTGTGGTCATTATTCTTCCCATGCTATTGGTTTGGCTGGCGATTGTTGGTGTTGTTGTTGTTTTGGATAGGTGCTTTTCTAGGATTTTGGTTATTGTGAGGAGGAAATGCATTTTGATAGATCTCCAAGCCTGCATTGGGAGAAGTTTGTGCTCCAACTATGATTTATTTTTGATCAATGAGGTCCTGCACATAATCTTTCAGTTTCATGCATCTGAGGGTGGTGTGACCTTTTACCCTATGAAATTTGTAGTACTCATTGTCTTTGTACTATGTAGCTTTGGATTGGCTTGGGTCAATTTGCTAGGTAGAAGGAAATTGGACGAGGTTTTCCTTGACTAATTTTTCAAAAATGACATCCAATGGCTCACCAAGGGGTGTATAGTTTCTAGGTGCAGGTTGGAATCTGGGCTTTTGCCCTACAACTACATTGATGGCATTAGCTTCATTGCTAGATCCTTGGAAGTTGGGTCTTGGATTGTGGTTTTGATAGCTTTGGTTACTCTATTGTTGGTAGTTGATAGCTTGTTGATTATTTGTTTGATATGGTGGGTTAGACTAATTTTGGGAAGGACCAACAATATTCACATGTCTGGTGTCAGTGATGCCATCTATTGCAACGTGCTTGTTTTTGTTCCAATACCTAGACTTTTCATTGGAATATGATTGATTTTGGTTGGTTTCCTTGTAAATATTGACCACACCATCTTTAATGAGTCCTTTCTCAAGGATCATTCCTTTCTCTTTCATATCTTTATAGGTTTGCAAATAGTTCATGGTCATGTGGTGAGCCAAGCTGGAATGGGCATTATCAATAAACATTTTCACCACATGGCACTCTGGCAAGGTGTAGGATATGTGGGTGGTAAGGGTTTGCCATCTTTGTAGGTATTTAGCAAGGCTTTCTCCACCTTTTTGCTTAGTGTGGACAAGTTCAACTATTGATAACTCTGTTTCAACAAGATGGGCATATTGGGCTACAAATGCCTCAGACAATTCAGCGAAGTTTTTAATTGTGCCATATGGGATTCTATAAAACCATTCAAGAGCTGGCCTGGCCAAGCTTTTGGGAAAGAGGTGTAAGAGGAAGATGTCACTGTATGCCACTTCTTGGCAGTGCATGCAAAATTCTTTGATGTGGGTGACAGGGTCTCCTTGTCCTCTAAATTTGTCAAATTTAGGTACCTCAAAATGCTTGGGGAATGGAGTCATAGTAATGGCTCTATCAAATGGATAAGGACACACAGTCTCAAACTTGAATGTCTTCAAATCATTCCCTTCTTGGATGGCTTTCAGAGCTGTCTTCATTTTCTCCCATTTTGAATTGATAGGTGATGGCTAGGGTGCCCCCAATGTAGGAGTTCCTTGAGGTAAGTATGCGCTAGATGGGGCCACTGAATATGGATGGGTGTGAGGGAATTTCTGATAGGGATTGTACATTTTTTGGGCAGCTACATGGTGGATGATGGGTTGTTGAGGTGGAGGTGACGCATATTGTTGCATGTGTTGCGAGGCTTGTTGTTGATATGGGATCTGAGGTTGGGATTGAGGAACATAAGCTGGCTATGGGATAAATGGATTGCTTTGTGGAGGTAAGGTATAAGATGGTTGTGAAGCTTGGGAAAAGGATCGGGGGGCTTGTGGGGTTTGACCAATATATGTGGGTTGCGCCCCCATTTGGGATGGTATCTGCAAATAATTGGTGGTTGGCTGGGGTGGTGGATTACCTCCTAGAAGTGGCATTGAAAAGTAGTTGGTAATAGGAGGTAATGGATTAGTTGGTGGTGGAGGTGGTGGGAATTGAAAGCTTGGGAATGGAACTGATGGGGTTTGATAGCTTGGTGGTTGGATTTGAAAGCTTGGTAGAGTGGTGGCAAGAGCTTGGGCCACTTGAGAGCTTGGTAGAACATTGGTGGTAGCTTGTGGGGTTTGATAGCTTTGTGTAGTGAGGGTAGTAGCTTGTGGATTTGTGGCTGATGGCACTGAGCTCCAAGGACCTAATGGAAATGATGGGATTATGCTTTGGGTTGTGGTGAACAAGCTGGGGGTGATGAAAGGTTGATTACTTGGCCCCATGGGTGGCATCCCTATTTTATATTGCTGAGGTTGGCCAAAGATGCTAGCACTGATTTGGGAGATGGGTGAATTTGGAAGGCTAGGTTGGGGAGCAGCAACAACAATAGTGAAGGGAGTGAATGGTGAGGTGTTTTGGGTGAAGGGGGTTTGGGATGGAGTGGTATGAACCAAGGATGGAGTGTTGGTGGCTAGGTTGGCTTGCAGAATGGAGATTTCAACTTGAGTGGAGGATGGTATGTTTGGGTCTGTTGGATCAAAAGGATTGGCTTGAGGCTCTTCTTTTGGCACATATTGAGGATAATTTGGATCATAAGAGCCTATGGGTGGGGGTAGCTGCCCAAACAATGGGTGAGATGGATCTAATAATGGAGGAGGTCTTCCAAAGTCGAAGGCTCCTGTATTGTCCCTTTGAGAGTTAGCCATGATTGTTTCTTTATTCTTGTCTATAATGGCATTCACCAATACTGCATTTCCTAGTTGGTTCATAAAATCTTCAATGTCAGTAGGTGATGGTATAGCGTTCTCTGGGCTGGAGGATGGTTGAGTGCTCAAGGGGAGAAATGTTGTTTGATCCAAATGATAGGGCTCCATTGTTTCCTTCTTCTTCTTGGCTAAGCGAGTAACGGGTGGCGTGAAAAATGCTCCTAGGGATGAGATGCAACAATGCTGGTGGATGCAAAGGGGGAAGGCTTTTCTATGCAGATGATTTCCTAGGTTGAGGCAAAGCTATATGACAAAACCTAAGGAGGATTGGGTTGGGGATTCTAACTTCAAAGATATGTTGCCAAAGTACGAAAGGTTTTCTTTCCTATGTGCAAGCTTGGTGGTGATTGTGTCAACTTAAGGATAGACTGATGATCTTTTAGCAAGAACACGAGATTGACCACTTGTGGATCCCAACCTTTAGCTCAAGGTAATGAGGGATAACAAGTGACAAAGCTATATTACCCTAGACAAAGCTTTGTCAAAGGGATAACCTTGGTGGGATTGGTGGATTTGGAAGATTTTAGGAATGGAAAACTTTTGGCAAGGTGACAACAATTTTGAAAGCTTAAATGTGCAAATTTTGGATTGTTGGCTAGATGGTTTGGTTCTAAATGAGATGGATGAGCTAATAATGCTTACGGGGATAACCTAAGATGGCTGGCTTTTCTACAAATATGACTCTAAAGTAAAGCCTATCTAAGAAGATGTGGAGAAACAAGGGTGCCTAATCATAGAAATCATGCCTAGTTGGTAAGGCATAAGCAGGATTAACTCTTGGATGTTGGCTAAATTTGATGGTGCGCTCTAACCAGGCCTCTTGAAGTGCTTCGTCGGTAGCTTTTTCCTCTGCTTTGTGGAGTTTGGCAATTTGTGGGCTTGGTGTTATTTCTTTTCTCTTGGTTGAAAGTTCTTGGTATGCCAGAGATGGCTTGAGTTTGACTTTGTGAAACTTCTGTTTAGGTTTGGGTTGTTCCAACATAAATTCCTGAATCTGCTTGGCTTTGGAAGACTCTAGTTGTTTTTCTTCAACTCGTTCAACTTCTAAAATAGGCAGTGACTATGCTAAGTGTGCCCTAAGCTAAGATTGACCAAGTTTGGCAAACATTCATTCAACAAGTAAAATAAAATCAAGCAATAGATAAGAACACCCAGATAGAAGTTTGTTGTTCTCAAAATGTGATACTTGCGTCGAGGAGTGTGTATGTTCTACAAATTTTTTGATCAGTCACTTCAAACATATTAACATCCTAGATACTTGTCTACAAGTCTAACAGTTGGTTTAGCTAGGGAGTCCTCGATATACCCAAGGTACGTGAGGCCCAAATTCGTAGATGAGACCAAAAAGATGTCACACAGCCGAGAGGAGCGGTAACCCACTTCTCCTCTTTCACTTCTCAAGGGTATTAAGTTCCTTAAGGCTTAGCCTGAGTGACAAAATCTTGATCCCAAGAGAGGTGTCTTTCGATTCACCTCTCGGTTCTTATACTCTGCCAGAACGCTGGAGTTGAGGTCATCCAAGGGGTGATGAAATTCCCAAGCAGACCTCCTAAAAAGAAACAAGGTTTTGGATCCTAATCTTATACACCCAAGATGGCCTCAAAAGACGACAAGGGGAGAGAAGACTTGGATGACCTTAGGCTAAAAAATACGCTTGTTCTTTTACCAACTAACTCTTATGTGTGCTAATCTAGACTTTGCAAGCACTCATGTTTAAGAGACAATGTTCAATTCCAACTTGAAGCGCCAACAAAAGTAAATCAATCAAAGAATGCAAACAAGAAGAAGAGTTAGGGTCAACAAAAGCAAACTCGTGCACCCAGAGGCCCTCCACGTCAAGTATCGATTAATTTTCTTTAAGGCATTCAAGATTGAGTGTGAGTTTGTTTTAAGCCCAAAACAAAAGTGTGTGAGATTTGATTTCAAGCGCGCGCTCGGAGGCTCTCCACGTCAATTGTTGTTCAATTTTAGTGCCCAAACTTGAAGTGTGATCAATTTAATCTAGAGTTTTGGTCATTTAAAAATTTTGATAAAGTTAAAGTAAACGTTCAAAGACCAAATGAGTTAGTTAGATTGTGGAACATTTAACACCTTTTTCAAGTAGACCCATCCCCATAAATGGCGCTGAGATTGCAACCAATGGTTGAATTGATGGGTGATTAGAAAAGAGGTGAGTCCAAGGAACTACTCAAATTGATTTTTGCAAATTTGTATTTAACTTTAAAAAGTTTCTTAATTGTCCAAAAATCAAACTTTGCCTAAATTGCATGCAAAAGAGAGATTTGTTGGTTCTTTTTAATGCATCAAAAATTGAAGTGTGAGATATTGCAATGGTTAATTGATCTTTGCATTCAAGATTGAGTTATTTGTTTTAAGCATGCATTCCAAAAAAAAATTAATTTTAATCCATGGCATTCAAGAATGTGTTTTGAACAACATATATTCAATGAAAAATGTGTTTAACCATTCAAGTTCATTTTAGCAACATGCATTCAAAGACAAATGATTAAATATTCAATTTCATTTTAGCAACATGCATTCAAAGACAAATGATTAAACATTCAAGTTTATTTTTTTAGCAACATGAGAACCTACAAGAAACATAGTTAGTGGTTTCATATGTGCTCCAACCTGCAATGAGACAAAAAAAAAAGCAATTTGGTTAGTCACCCAAAATCTTCCAAAATGAAAGTTTAACTATGGGAAAAAAATTTATCTTTTTTGTTGTTTTTCCTACGCGTAAAAATTCTTAGAATGGTCTAAATCCTATTGAACCACTAAAAGTCAAATTTTAAATAAAAAGTGCAGGAACTGATATGCTAAAATAGAAATGTAACATAAATAGATAGAGATGACATTTCATCAGGCAGAGACACCAAAATTTGAAGACGTTGATCTACGGAGATGCCAATCTGCGGAGATGTTGAAACTCGCAGATGATAGTCTGATGAAGAAAGCAGCTGGCAGCGTTGGAGACGACAGTTGACGGATTGTGGCAACAGAGACGACAGTTTGTATGCTAGCGGTGGCAAAGACAACAGTTCTAGCTCTAGAGGCAATGCAGATGACAGAAGCCAGGTGGAGACGCTAAAACTCATAGACGTTGATCTACACAGACACAAAAATTCACAGACGATAGTTTAAGTTTCGACGTAGACTACCAGCAAACAGGCGGAGATGCTAAAATTCGCAGACGACAGCTTGAATTGGCAAAGACGATAGTTGAACTTTCACAGACGATGTTCTGCGAAGACGACAGGCATAGACACCAATCTGCGGAGATGACAGGCGGAGACGCCAATCCGCGAAGATGACACTACGCAAAGTGAACTGATGGATGCAAATTTTTTCCAAAACAATTTTGTTTTCTTGGTTATTCTCAGATTTTAAAAGGGTACATCTTTCTCTCTAGTGCGTCCTTCAACCTGCAAAAATAAGCAAAAGCACCTTGCATCCACTCAAATCTCAACAAACATTAGATAGTTAGTTTGTAAGCACAAAATATGGATTGAAAAAGATTAAGGAATGACCCATAGTGGGGTCCCACCAGGCGTGCCAAAATGTAGAACTACATCTTAGTGTGCAAGGAATATTAACATTAAAGAAAGCATTCACAAACCAAAACTAAGTTCACATATATGCTTAGACAAAGAAAACAAACAAGAGATGCAAACCTCAAAATATGAAGCACTTCATTGCTTTTTTAATTTTGTAGATGCGTCCTTTGACGTGGATGCATGCTCAAGATGCTTAAAGTTGCTTCAATAGTGGAGATGGGTAATAGCAAATTGGTAGCTTTGTGAGCTCTCAATTTGGCATTATAAGGGTATGGGTATGGATTTTGGCTCTCAAAAGGGCATGATAACTTTAGCTCAAGGATTGTTATTAAAATGGATTGGGATGAGATTCAATTTATAGGCTAAAGGCTTGAGGGATGGAGGGCTAAGATGCAAGGAGAGATGAAGGCTTAAGGAGGGCTAGGATGCACTCAAAAGAGAGCACATGGATTGTGCTTGTTTAGCACCAATGGGAAGGTGACACTTGTCACAAGGAGGATGAGTTTGAGAGGGTAGGGTAAAGGGTTGGTTAAAGGCATGATGAGTGGGGCTGAGTATGTAAGAGAGATGTAAGAGGAAAGAGTGTGGAAGAGGGAAGAGTGTGGAAGATGGATGTAAGAGTCATGAGTGGGCTTGTAAAAGTCTTTTATGTTTTGTAAGAGCACTCATGACTTGGTGGTTGGGATTTTTGAGGGGAGACTTTGGTTTGGTTTAGGAAAGTCTTAAACTTTTTTACGAAATGTGACAACATTAAGGGGTGGATTAGGCTTGGGTTTAGGATTAGATTAGGGATGTTAGAGATGTGCAAGTGGGTGGCATTAATGAGGTTGGGTGAGTTAGTGGCTAAGCTAGGTTAGTATGGGTGGATGGGGTGGATTAGGCTAAATGGAGGATTAGGGATAGGTTAGGGGTTTTTAGATTTGAGAATTTTATTTATCAAATAAATTTATTTAATAAATGGGGATTTTTGGAATTAGATAGGAGAAAAAGATTTAATTGATAAATGATAGGTTATTTGATTTATCAATTAGGACTATAGATGATTAATTAAATTAATCAGCTAGGGGATGGCAAAGGATTAATTAAATAAGAATTTAATTAATGATGCCTTTAGAGATAACTAAATAGGATTACTAAAGTGGTGTAATCAAATTTAGGTGTCTACACACACGGCCATCCAATACAAGATGGAGGCTCTTATTGTGGACACTTCTTTTATAGGAATGTGTCAACTTGTTGGAACTAAACCATAGACAAAAAGCCAAGAAAAGATCATGCCCCTAGTCATTACTTCTCTAGTCTAAGATGACATCATTGAGTTGCTCAAGGAGATATGATAAAGCAAAAAAACAAAGAAAACAAAGAAAAAGCCTAGCATATCCAAACAAGTATATCATTTTTGAGTTCATTTTTTTGAGATTAATGTCAAGTGCTAATGTCCAAAACATGTAAGAAAGAAATCTCTTCAGTAGGGTGACAACAGTAGGCAGACGCAGTCAGAATGACTGGTGACTGAGGTCAAAGAGGAATCTTCACGATGAAGAACCTAAGAAGGACTAAGCGACAATAGATAGACACAGCCAGGATGACTGGTGACTGATGCAAAAGAGATCTTCCATAAAAGAATCTTGAGACATGACCCGAGCAACAGTAGGCAGACATAGCTGAAACAACTGATGACCATTGCGAAAGAGATTCTATGAGAAGAATCTTGAAAAAAGTGACACTAGTGATAGTAGGCAAATGCAATCAGAACGACTGGTGACTGTTGCGATTGAGATTCTATGAGAATCTCGAAAAGAGTGATACTAGCGATAGTAGGGAGACGCAGTCAAAATGACTGGTGACTGTTGCAATGGAGATTCTATGAGAATCTCAAAAAAGAGTGACACTAGCGACAGTAGGTAGATGCAGTCAGAACGACTGGTGATTGTTGCGATGGAGATTCTATGAGAATCTCGAAAAAGAGTGACACTAGCGACAGTAGGTAGACGCAGTCAGAATGACTGGTGACTGTTGCAAAGGAGATTCTATGAGAATCTCAAAAATAGTGACACTAAGGGGGAATGCCCCCGAGCTGTGACAAGACTCAATCCATGGATACATGAGTAGGAAGTAGGAAAGAAAAAGCATGAAAGTGATTGTACAGAATAGCCAGAAGATGCGCTGCAAGATGGAGCATTGGGATCAAAAGGTGCCTGTTTACCAAGTTTTCACCTTCTTGGCAAGATTCTCTTTTTTTTTTTGTTTTTCAATTTTTTTGTATTTTTTTCTTTTTTTGATTTTTTTTAATATTTTTGATTTTTTACTTTTTTTTGGTGTTACCAAGGTGCCTATTGCTAGGTTTTTACTAGGGTAACAATTTTTTTTAGGACTTTTTTATTTTATTTTTATATTTTTTTAGAGATTACTAGCTCTCAAGAAGGATTACCTTGATTTTGTTCCAGTGTCTAGCAAAGTGTAGGATGAGATGTAGTAGCAAGCTAGTGGATAAGCAGAGAAGGAAAGGCAAGGAGTATGAAGTAATAAATGTTACCCTCAAGGAAAGCCTTCACAAGATTACCCAAGCTAGGGAAAAGGATATAACAATATAAGCTCATGGTGTAATTAAGGTTATCGTGTAAGTAATCCAAGAAAATGACCATGTCAAGAGATTGCTAAGAACCAAGTTTTCTTCTTTCTTTCATTGAACAAGACCAAAGGGTTAACTGAATAGGATAGCAAAGTTTGTTATGGAGGTTATGAACAAATGACTTCAAGAACGAGGACATCTGAAGGATAAGAAAGATCATGATAGGATGTCATGGATGGAAGAATTACGCATGATGCCTGTTTACTAGGTTTTCATCATGGTACTTATCCAAGGTGCCACAAGAAGTGATTTTCACCATAGGACAAATTTATTTATCTTTGCTTTTGCTACCAAGGTGCCTATTTCCAAGTTTTCACTTAGGCACATTTTTTTCTTTTTTCTCTTTTTTTTCTTTTTTCTTTTTGGATTTTTAGAGTTTTTGGAAAGAAGTCAAGCCTTCTTCAATTTGAATAGTCCTCCTATAAGAAAGATAAGTTATGATAAACCAAGGCCATAGCAAGGTACACCCAAAGATGCTGATACAGTAATGAAAGGGAAATGATAGAAAAATGAGAGGTAGATGGAGGATAAGGTTGTTGGTTTTGGAAGATTGAAACAAGAAAGGATGGCAAGCAGGCATAAGATTTAGAGGATCTCATGAGGGTGGATGAGATATTAGGCAAGATCAACATTGACACACACCTTGAAGGGTAGTGGAATGATGGAGGAAATATGGATGAAATAGATTGAGGCTTAGATATATGAGGTAGAAAAGCCATTTTGGAGAGGGGTGGAGTAGAAGGTTTTGAAACCTTTTTAGGAAGATGTTGGGAAGAAGATGGAGTGGAAGCCTTTGGAAGCTTGAATGTCAACTTTGATTTGTTTTCAATATTCAAGTCCTTCAAAAGAGACTTGGGAATCCATATAGCTTTTGATTTTTCATTAGATGCTTTGGAATGCATTTCTTCAATAAAAAATTTAAGAACCCATACTTTCTTTGGTTGAGCTCTTTCAATAGTGGACCTTTGCGATCTCTTTTGCATATTTTCCTTCTTGACATTCACATGTCAATTAGAGGAGACATATTGAACTTTTGAGGATGGATTCATGAACTTGTGTTTGAGTTGATCATCCAAATTTCTTCCAAAGGACTTAGGACTTGTGGATGAATGAGGCGAATGTGACTAGTTTAGATGGAAAGGTGAATGTGAAGAGTTCAAGTATGTGTATCTTTGTTGATCTTGGGGTAGGGTAGGAGGAATGTGTAATGAGCTAGTAGTGGCAATAGGAGATAGAGGAACATAAGGTCCCAATATGGATGGAAGACTTGAAGGATTTAGCTTAGATGGATAGGGACCAAGGATAGATTTAGAAGATGTGAATGGACCATGAGTATGGATATAAGCATCTTTAGAGTGAGCAATATGACCAAAGCCATCAATAGATTTATGAGTAACTATTATAGGAGCAATACCTTTGACAAGAGTACTTAAAGCTTGAGCATAGTTTGAAAGTGAATGTAGTGAGGTAGAATAAGAGAGCAAGGGAACACTTTTCTCTTCAAAAGGAATTTTGGGTAACATAGGAAAAGTATCCTTCTCTTGGTCTTTTTTAATCTCCTTAAGGATGGTGGAAGGAATATCTTGATCTTGCTTAGTAGAGGTGCATGACATGGGAGATGGAGGACTATGTGGCTCTTGAGATGGAGGCACAAGATCTTGGAAGACTTGAAAGGGGATGAAGGAATCTTGGTCTTGATCAACACTTATTTCTTCATCATTTAAGTGGTCCTCTTGACATAAAACCAAATCCAAGGATGAGGAAGTATCTGAATCTATATTCAAATATATTTCTAGAGTCTCCATAATAGGCTCTTGAAGGGAAAATGGAGGAATAGTTGGATTGGGGATAATAGGAAAAGCAACACATGGAGGTTTTGGATCTTTGCTTTGTGTAGTATGGGAGAGGTTTGCAGCTAAGTCAAGATTAGCTTGAGTTTCCTTTAAAGGTAGCCCTTGAGGGTACACATAGTCAACTGGGGGAGCAGTGAGTTCTTTTGGTGAATATGTGTTGGAAAGATTGGACAATTTAGAAGGTGGATGTATGTTGGAAGAAGTAGAAGTTGCATTTGAACCATTACTAGACATGGTTTCATGAGGTTGATCCTTCTTGAGAGTAGAATATTTAGTAGTTGAGAGCTTAGATTTTTGAATTATGCCATTGTCAAAGAGATCTTGGATCTCATTTTTCAGCTCCTTACAATGGGAAGTTTTATGTAAATTATGTGTATGATAGGCACAATAGTTACTCATAAAGGAAACTCCTGCCAAAGTGACCTTAGGTAATACAATGAGTTTCTCTTCAAGAAGTTCTTCCAAGGTTAATTCATAAGATTTTCCCAAAGGTGTGAAATCATGCTTTGGTTTAGGTTCCCAAGGTTTTTCTTCAAAGATATTTCTAGATTCCTTGGGTGTATGTGAGGTGTTCTCAGATGTCTTGGATTCAAGATCACAAGAATGTGATTTTTGGTTGTCATAGGAGGAAGGGAAAATTTCTCTCAAGGAGAATTTGTTCGATGATGTGTTTTCCTCTTCTTTTAGTCTTTGAAGTTGAGTGCTCATTGATTGGATTTGTTTCTTCATGTTTGCAATAAGTAGCATTTCTTCCTCACTAGGAATATTGGATTGAGCACATTTTTTGTTAGCCATTTTGATGTACTATGTTTCAAGTATTGACAGCCAAGTTTTAGAACATAATTCAAGTAGCCACAATCATAGACAATGACAAAAAGCAGTAGCTTAGACAAGGACCACACTAGAACGTAGTCATAGAAAAGAAGGATAAGAGTGCAATATACTAAGGTATGAATAGTCTGATTTGAAGGCTAGAACAGCCAAAGATTATGACTATCATGACACAGAGTACAACAAGCACTAAAGGACAAGAGCAAGATAACTGAGAGAAAAGACTAGTTAAAGTATGGAGGTCAAGTCATTAGCTAAGTAGGATGCCACTATTTGGGACTGTTTGCAAATAGAGAAATAGTAAACCAATGTAGGAAACAAACTTGGTACAGAGCATAGATAGCTCTAAAAAACTAACTTGATAGTTCAGACTCAAGATCTCACGTGAAGATCCTCTAAAAGGTGCATGAGAAAGTACACAGGGCCATGGAAAGACTCAAGATAGCATAAAGATTTCACACGAGGATTTATTATAGGCCATGCAAAATAGTGCAAGGTTAACTTGGATAGCATAAAGATCTCGCATGGAGATGTGCAACTATTTGCACGAAAACTTGGACAAAATTGCGTGAAGAAGTAGTAGGACAACAAGTATTCGTGCAAAATTTTGCAAACTATGTGCGAAAATGGAAACCAGGCTAAAAATTGAACTGGATTTTGAAAAGACTTTGAAGATTTCAGATAGTTTTGGACAGATTGTTGATTTATTTCAGTAACTAGGCAAATAAATAGGCACGTAGAATAGCAAGCAGGTGATTTCAAGCACGTCTGAAAATAATGAGCAAGGGCAAAAGCAACCTTGCGCATGAACAATCAAGTGACTTAGTTTGTGCTAATCCCTAGGAGAGCTATTTGTGTATGTTTTCAAAGAGTTTTGCAATCATTGCACACATTCCTAAAAAGTGAAAATTTTGGCCTCTCTAAGGTTTTTTTAGTAATGGTTTGATTCTGCAACTTTTATGACTCAAAGGGGTGACCTCCAATCCCGGCGCACCAAGGTTTTGACACAGTCTGAGAACTTAATCTTCAAGAGTTGCTAGGGAGATCTAACAACCCACAATGAACCACACCCGTGGATATTTCTTCCATAAGGACATTTATATAGCAGTTGTCACTACCATGGCGAAAATGGCTATTACCGCTTGAGGTTCCATCAACGTAGTTTTCCCTGTAGAGGGATTGTCTACTATGGTTAACCCTCTCTAAAGGTGACCAACTCACAATAGTGTACCACAAGGGGACTTAGCTTCCAGTTTCAAGGTCTTGACACCTTTTCACTTTTAGCCCAATCAAAGCAGACAGATTAATCCGACATGCTAAACTAAGAATATCTCTTAAAGATCTATCATATCAACTCCCAGTGATCTATCAACCTCTCTGGAGAAAGGATGTCTCAATCAACAAGTTGAAGACTCATTTATTTGCGAGATGCTCAAAGTATCCTCCCCACCTACAAGGAATCTGTCTTAGAGAGGAGTTTCACTAGGAACCCACTCCCTCAAGATCCACGAATAGTGTTCATGGGGGCTTAATTACTATGTGTGTATAGATGTTAATTCTCGAAAGCAAATCTATCCAAAAGTAATCAAAAAGGACAAGGTGGTACACTTAATGCTTTAACTAATGTGAGGTGATTCCAAAGATTTGGAACATTTAACCCCTCACATAAGCCAAAATGAGTCCACAACTCAGAAATTAGTGAGTTCTAGAAAGCACAAAAGGGTTGCCTAGTGGAGCATTTAATGCTTATTTCCTATAGACCCCTCCCCTTTAACGTGGTACTGATCTTGCAACCATAGGGTGGAATGAGGCGCCGGTGGATTAGCGAGTCCAATAACCCAAGATAGCTAATTAGATCTATCACTAATAACTAAGCCTACTAGATGAAACTAATAGAGATCACAACCTAGTATCAAATTATGCATGTGTTGTAAAATGAAAAAAAGGAAGAAAATACACACAAGCTTGGCATAAGAGATGTTCGTTTTAGCTCCAAATGAGGTGTTATCAGTCAAAGAGAATTACCTAGTAATCCTTACAACGTGCTTAGTAGATGTTTTACTTGTTCTTAGCAACTTTATCACGCTTTTCCAATTGTCCTGCAAACTGTTGTTATGCTGCAAAAAAATCAAAAAAATGGAAATAAAGATACTTAAGAGAAAACATGTTAGTGAAAACTGAAGCTTAACTATGGGAAAATAAAATTTAACTTTTTTTGTTCATTTTTATACCCATAAAAAATCTTAGAAAATGCTAAAACCTATGAAAACATCAAAAGTCAAAATTTGTTTTATACTTCTTTTTTTTTTTACATTATTTATCTAGAAACAGTGAGCAGTTAGCAGAAAAACAAGAAAACATGAAAATCAATGTAAAAAATAGCAGAGTTTCGCGCAAAATTTTTGACAGAGCCGTGCGAAGTTATTTTTGTCTCACGCGAAACTGTTTAGATTCTAGGTGAAACTATTTTCAGCCTGCATGAAGAAACAAGTGTCACGCAAAATTTTTGACAGAGCCGCGCGAAGTTATCTCTGTATCGCACGAAACTATTTGGAGCCTGTGCAAAATTACTTTTGGCCCGCATGAAGAAAGAAGTGGCGTGCAAAATTTCACGCGCTCAGGAACTTTCTCGCACAACCCGTAAAGAATCTTCATGTGAAGGTTCTGGATCTTCACGCGAAAATGAATAGTCTCGTGCAAAGATTCTCGAATCTGTACGGAACAGTACGGACAGAGAACACAAAAATGATTAGAAAAATGCAGAAAGAGGCCAAAAATAGTTGATTTTCTCAGCCCCACGGTGGGCGCTAGTCATAACTGACTCAAAGTTCTCTGCTATTTTCTCAACATATTCATTAATTTGAACAACCACTAACCAATTTTTTTTCAAATCAACCTTGCCAAAAGATGGGAATTCATTTTGTACATAAAAGAATATGCACACAAGGATTGAACCAAACTTACACTATGCACTCTTTTTCTTTCTGATGGCTCCTAGGTTTTCATTAATCTGTTGTAGTTGAAGTTATGCAAGATCATCAGTATGATCTCTCTTGAAAATTTTATACCCAACATCAACAACAATGCAGGGCACGCTATTTAACTTGCTTGACTGATAAAATATATGAGAAATAACTCTAATTGTGAAGTCAAGTAGAGGATCAATAATGGTAACTATGGTCATTCCTCTCTTGTTCCATTTAGCACCTGTATTTTTCTCAATTACCTCTTTTGAGTCACTCTACAAAGTCTTGGGCCAATCTAGGGTTGGGTATCTAGTTACCCTATGGATTATCCTCTTTGAAATCTCTATTGGTCCTCCTTCCAACCATATACATCCATCATGTATTCTACTTAAAAATATCTTGATCCATTCAATTTTGAACACCGTGGGGAAATCTAGGGCATAGGTCAAACCCTTTATTTCCACAATCTTAAATTCTTCCTTCAAGACACTTTTTCACACAACTTATCATAGGCTTGTCTTATTTCCATGTCGCCTATGCCTCCTACCTTACAATTGTAACATTTCCTCATGTCTTGGACCATTATGACCTTTGGTGGAATCATTGATAATGCGCCTGATGTAAGCGTGAATATGTGGCCTCTGCTAACATACACACTTCAACACGGTCATTGTATGCGGATTCATCCCGAAATGAACATTGGATTGTTCATCCAAAAATTAGTCGGCAAAGTGACCTATTGCCTTCTATCTAAAGGGATTTTTCCTGTTAATATCCTCAAAATCAAGGTGCAGGCAACCAGACCCTGTAAGAATGAAGGATTTGAATGCAATTTAAACTATATGAATGTGTAAGTAATCTATATGAAGTACAATCAATTAATCTAAGAAATAAAGGACATTAAGCTAAAAATGAATTTAAACTAAGAATGCAAGATGTATGTACAAAAATGAGCAAATGTGAGTATGAATTCCAGCAGCAATTCGATGCAAATTCTCCAAATTCATCCTCCTCTCAAAATGAAGGGATGAGGGTCTCTTAAATAGACTTTCCTGGAATCCATCAACGGTTGAGATCGATTTCAATCAATGGTCAGGATTAAAGGTGAAGTTCAGTCATAAAGGGAGATTCCCAAATTAAAGGGAGTTAACAGATTTAATTTGAGTAAAATAAGGAGTTAACTGATTCAATTTGAGTAGAAAAAGGAGTTAACTCATTTAACTCATTTTTTATCAATAGTGAACTGGAAATTTCCCTTTTTGAACTGAAGAGAGATTTTGTTGAGATATTTAATTTTAATAAAATGAGATATGCTCTCATAATTACTTTTTCTATTTAATTAAATAATCTTTGATTAATTAGAGACACTTGTCTTATTTAATTAAATAACTCCATTTAATTAATCAAGATAGGCATATTTATTAAATTAAATAAATTTAACTCCGTAGTACATTAGCCTTAGGATATAATTATAATTTAATTAAAGTATAAATACTTAATAATTAAATTATAATTATATCAAGTAGGTTTAATGCGACTAATATGAGTGCGTACTATAGGAATTAAATAAGAAATTTGATGAATGCAGATTAGGGTTTCCTACATCTGACAATTAAGTCAAGTAGCGAATAGAAAAATGAGAATTGCCTATCAGAATAGGTCTTAGGATTGATCAGAAATAGACCAAAATTGGTACATGGCAATGAGCCAATTTTGGGGTATTACACCTAACAGGTCACTCTTATAAGAAATGTCTAGTATTACTTTGAAATATGTTTGTTTAACTTTATTTTTGACTAATCGAACATCAAAATCCTCTTTCTCCTTCACATTTCTTGAACTAGATGCCATTTTGATGAACTAGGGTTTTACAAAATTTAAAACTGTGTAACTTGACTTGGGAAGAATACCTTTGAAATTCGGAGAACAAGAGTGAGATTGCTAATAGAATAACTATAGTTTCTTCAAACAAACTTCTAAATCACCTTCTACACCTTTAGCTCTTGCACAAATTTGAAATGATGAGAAATGAACAAAAATTGGTCATATACCCTTCAAAACCTTACATTTTAATGCTCAATGCATGTACAACTATAAAACTCGGCATCAATAGGATTTCATAATTACTCGACATCTATTGGTATTATCATCACACAAAATTTACTACAGACTTGGTCTAAACTAGTCAATTAAGTAGCTTTGCTCTAACTAACATTCCACTGGGCACCAACTAAAAAAATTTCATGCTCAACAACAACATGAAACCTTAAAATATTTAACATGAATTTTCAACAACATCTTGCATCTTCATTCATGCTTATGTAGTCCTTTTAGTACTAGCTTCTTTTGGAACTGATGTTTGATATAACACTTGAATATCAGCCCCACATACCTCTTACTTGCTTAGTTTGATCAGGTGTGATCACTTGACCCGTTGGGTGAAGTGATCCTTTTTTCATTTGATGTACTACAACCATCTTTCTTTTTCCATGTCTTGTTCATCTCATCTCTAATGTGTTCAGCATCTGCCTTGCCTTTTCCTTTATCAAATTCATAACTTGGTGCTTTGGACCTTGTTGGACAATGCTTGCTGATATGACAAACAACTCAAGCATGTGGTTTTACTCAACCAACTTTTGTAGTTACCACTTAAGTGTGTTCTAATATAATTCTCTAGAATATGCCCATATTCTTGATAATAATGATAGCTATATCTTGTATTATAATCTCACTAATAAGAGTTGCCATTGTTCCTTACCTTTTCTTCCTTGTTTGATGACCATGTTGACTTGGATTTGCATTCAAAAGCTTTATGTCCATACTTCTAATAGTTATAGTAATATCCTTCAAATATTGGTACATGCATGGTTCTGGTTCTACATTCATGTGCCTAATGACCTTGCTTGTTGTACTTATGACAATGAATCATGCTCTTAGGTCTAGCATTCTAATTTGTAGTCTTGCTCCTACACATATTAGCAATTTGTCCTTTCTTACCACAATTATGACAAGTGGGTTTGAAGATCTTACCTTTGTTGTTCCTTTCCTCAACACTTTTAGATGACTCTCCTTCTTTAGTGCTTGAATATCCCAATCCACATGTATCATTACTAGATCTAGGGGATTTCAGTAGTTGCTGAAATTACTAGATAGCTTCATTTGGCTTGTTAAAACCTTTAGCAAACTCCTTTTCTCTTTTTAGGTCATTCTATAGTTGTTCATTCTATAACTTCAATGTGGTAATCTCAATGTCCTTGACAATTAGTTCATTGTTGATATTCATCATTTGACTTAGAGTATCTAGTTGCATGTTGGAGATCTTGGTTAATTCTAATGATGTCTCTTCCAATCTGTGAGACAAAACTCTTTTTTCTTCTTCAATCATGACTTTATCTTCCATGGCTTTCTTCTTCTGTTTAGTTACCTCACATAGCATTATGGCATGTGATTCTTTCTCTAACTTGAGATTTTTGGTTTCCTAAACTTAGATCTTGTTCTTTGTCATCAGATCTACAACTACTACTTCATATTCACTTGAGTTTCCATCTGCAAATAACTTAGTAGTGTCAATCTCTTTGTATTTTTTGTCATTTTCAACAATAGCAATTTCCTTCCTTCTCTTCAAGGAACTCTTTAAAACTTCTCTTGCATCATTTAGTGAAAAATGAGATGTATTTCAATCTCTTGGTTCTTAATAGTTTTTCCTAACTTGTAGACTTCCATTCCAAGATCTTTCCTCAAAGCTATAAAGCTTCTCTTTTAGATAACAAAGCTCTAATACCAATTTTTGGAATTACAAGAAGGGAGAGTAAACTTCTTGGGGGGGGGGGGGGGGGGGGGGGTGGTGAATCAGCATTTAAAGCATGAACCCGTAAAACTTTCACCACACATCCATCTCATACATTTAATTGAGAAACTAAAATAACATGTAAAGCATATAGATCTAAAGCATGAAAACATATAAGTAATCACACATTTGACACCAGATATGATTACCCAGAAACTCTCCAAATGAGAAGGAAAAATTGGGGTGGGGATGACACCCATAAATCTTCACTACTATAGTTGTAAAGTGCATCCAATTAAGGTTACAATGGTTTGACCATAAACTATGATCTACCCTGTGAAAGGCCTACCTTATTAAAGGCTTACAAAGACTATTAAGTCCCACCTTGTTAGAGGATTTAAAAATCCTATTAGAAGTGTCTCTAATTAAAGGACTTCTGATCATTCACTTGGAATGTCACCCTATTAAAGGATTTACTATAGCCTATTAGGACTACTCTATTAAGAGATTTTACCAAAATTACATGTCAGAATGTTCCAGCATAGATCTTGCGGTTGGCACTTACTTGCCTGATAATAGATCACCTCAAAACACTTGTATCTTTGATCCTTCCTGATCAAATGTGTCACTTTTGTATCCTTCTCTCTATCCTATGTTCTTTTCTAACTAATTCTACAATTCATCTCTTCTCAGTCACATCTAAGTCTCTATTAATGCTCAACTCATTCATCCATGATAAGAAGTTTAAGGTTTTCATCTTCCTTAAGAAGATTAGGAGACTTAGGGTTAGGTATGAATCTACGACTGAGATTCATCCATATTGCCTCTTTAGACCTTCCCTTTTCCTAATTAGTTGCATGTGATTTCATAGGGATTAATCAAATAGATTCTTCCTTATCTCTAAAGAATCAAAATCTATCATTAGGTTGGCTAAAAAAGTGGTTTACATATGAGTATGTGCAAATACAAACAAATATGTCAATTCTGTGTCACTCAACACTTGATGATACTGATGCTTAGCACATACTATAATTTTTTTTGACTCAGCTCCTAAACTACTCAGCATCCACTGTGTTACTTGGCACCTAAATCACTTGGCATGGTCTATCTACTTAGCACTTGAGTGACTCGGCACATGAGTGGCTCAGAAAAAATTTCAACTTAGAATGGTCTAACATTCATATGATGTACTCAGCATGTATTACTAGTTCCACGTGAACTAAGTAAATTGCTTAAGTGTGTTGACACTCACTTGTCAAAACCAATTTGGGATCAATAGTAGGTTGTTGAATAACTATCACATTATTATTTTGGGTGGCCATATTAACTATTGCAATCCATTGATCTCTTTCTATGTCATCTTTTGAGTCACTTCATCAACCAATTGTATTTCTTCAGTGGTAGTAGCTTTGTCCACACATTTATCTTTAGTTGCCATCTACAACAATTTTTTTGCTGGAGAATAATCTACCATCCACCTATTGAAAAGTGTGTAATGTAGCCAGT
The DNA here is from genome assembly GCA_028749045.1 of Cupressus sempervirens. Classification (NCBI taxonomy): domain Eukaryota; kingdom Viridiplantae; phylum Streptophyta; class Pinopsida; order Cupressales; family Cupressaceae; genus Cupressus; species Cupressus sempervirens. Next base: position 221,135,178 of record CM053783.1, read on the forward strand.
TGAAATCCATTATTTCTTTATCTCTCCATAGCATATCCTTGCCTAATTTCTTTATCTTAACAAAATCTTCATTGAAAGAATCAAAAAATGTTTACACTTGCACTAACTCCTCTTTAGTTCTAGCAAACCAAATATATTTATCTGTGTTTACCATCTCATTCATCCTAATAATTAAGAACTCCTTCAACTCATTTCCCCACTCCCCTTTATCTTTTATGCAACCTAGACCTTTTAGAACATGGGGAAAGAGTGTTAATCTCATATTGGTTTTGACATATGAGTGACAATATACTTAAGTCATTTAATTAGTTCATGATGAGCATAAGTTGTCAAATAGTATATGTTGAGTGATAAATATTTAGTATGTGTCAAGTTACTAGTAAGTTCTAATTCACTCAAGTGTTGAGCAGATACTATGTGTTGAGGTATTTAGATACCAAGTGATCAATGGATGTCAAATCATTTAGAGGCCAAGTTATAGCATTGAAGTTGCAGTTGATGTTGGGCATTAGGGACTTCAAGTGTTGAGTTAGATAGTTCTGACATAGTTGTTCATAATGGCACAAACTTATATATAAACCATTTTTGGGTTGACTTAAGGATTCTTGTATGATCTTAGATAATAAGGATGAATCTTAATTATGAATCTCTATACATTACAAAAAGGGAAGGATTCAGTGATAATATGGGTGAATCACAATCACTGATTCATACCTAACCCTTAAGTCACCTAGGTCTTCTTAAGGAGGACAAATCCTAAACTTTTTATGAATACATAAGGAGAATTGAAGAGAAGTTTGCATACACAAATAGAGCATTCATGATGACTAGGGAGTTATGATTTGAGATGCATAGCAAAATCAATTAGAGGAGAATAGAGGAAAGGAATCAGAAGATAGTAGAGATACATCTGATAAAAAAGGATGAAAAACACATCAGGAAAGAGGTGATCTAACATTTAGAAACTAAGTGCTAACTTAAGGATCATTGCTTAAACATTCTATTAGGTGAATCAATTAAATCTCTTAATAGAGTACTCTTGAAAAGATATTGTAAATCCTTTAACAAGGTGCTTACTTCATTGTAAGTTAAAGTCCTTTTATGAGGCACACTACTGAAAAGGTGTTGAAATCATTTAATAGAGTAAGATCTAACAATATTTTAAGCCTTTAATAGTGTAGACCTTTCATAGGGTAGATCATGTTTCATGATCAAAAAATTGTAGCCTTCATTGGATACACTTTATTACTATAGCAATTAAGATTTGTGGGTGTTATCCCCACCCCAGTTTTACCTTCTCCTTGGAGGGTTTCTACGTAATCAAATATCTTGTGTCATACATGTGTTTTTTGGTGTAAATTAGTATTTACTTATTACACTTACTTAAATTTACTTAGGTTAATCCATTATTTAATTATTTTGCATTATTTTATTATTTATTTAAGTGAGACACTTAGGAGTTTGTGTACTCTCATGAGTTACACAACTCTAATTATGCACATGGTGTCTACAACATAGGAGTTTGCATCATTCATTGAGTTGTCATGATGACAACATAGTTATCTGCACTCTTTATTTAGCACATGTTGTCTACACCACTAATTTGCATGCTACGCCATTGTAGGCTTATCCTCAGATCATCACACATAATTCTGTGCTTATGGATGATAACCCATATCTGGTGGACATATGCTTGGTTGTATGACTTATCATGATGCTGAATTCTATGCATTTTGGAAGCTCTCCTGAGGATTTTATATACAAGAACTCCTAGTGTACTCTTAAGTGGGCATATTGAATGAATATTATCATTTTGATCATACTCTCTCTATTTTGGTCTATTGTTGTGCTTGTGTTTGAGTTCCTTGGTCTTGGGTGAATTTTAGCCTAAGACAAATTCTTATAGTGTTAACTATTTTACTCTCATGCTATGGATGTGTATGCTTAATTTGGTATTTCAGTTTATATGCATAGATTGTGAGATGGATGTGTGGTGAATTTTTTTATTATTAAAAGTTTTATGTGTTGATTCACCACCCCCCCCTCCCCCTCTTAGATTTTACTTCCCTATTGTATTTCCAACAATTGGTATCAGAGCCTAAGTTCTCTGGAAATAAAGTTTTGTAGCTTTGAGGAAACATCTTGGAAATAAAAGTCTACAAGTTGGGAAAGACTATTGAGGACCAAAAGATTGAAATGCAACTTGCCCTACCCTACATCAGCTAAATGAAGCAAGAAATAAGTTAAAGTGATCATTGAGAAGAAGGATGGAAATAGCTATTGAAGAGAATGACACACAATACCAAGAGATTGACACTACTGAATTGATTTTAGATGGAAACACTAATGAATTTCATGCAGCAGTTGTAGATCTAATGGAAAATAATGGAACCCTAACTGAAGTGGTTAGAAATCTTAAGAGAGAAAAAGAAGTCCAATCAGTATTGCTATGTGAGGTGACCAAGTAGAAGATGAAAGTTGAAGAGGATAAATTCATGATTGAAGATGGCAAAAGGATTTTGACCAATAGACTAGAAGAGAAAACAACAGAGGTAAATAAAATTGCTAACATGCAATTGGAAAATTTGAGTCAAATGATGATTATAAATCATGAACTAAATGCAAAGGATATTGAGATCACAAAACTAAAGTTGTAGAATGAATAACTGAGAAATGATCTGAAAAGAGAAAAAGAGTTTGCTAAAAGTTTCAATAAACCTAGTGAAGCTATCAAGTATTTTGAGCAATTGATGAGATCTCCTAGATCCAATAGTGATACTTCTAGATTGGGTTACACTAGTACTGAAGAAAGAGAGTCATCCAAAAGTGGTGAAGAAAGAAGTAACAAAGGTAAGAACTCCAAAACTACTTGTCATAATTGTGGTAAGATAGGTCATATTGCCAATGTTTGCAAGATCAAGACTACAAATCAGAATCCTAAGAAGAATTTCATGGGTCATTTCCACAAATGCAACAAAAACTGACATCAGGCACATGAATGTAGAACCAAGACTATAAGCAAATAGAGATTTTAAGGATATTGCTATAACTATCAAAAGTATGGACATAGAGCATATGAGTGCAGATCCAAGCCTAAATGGTTAATAAACAAGTAGAAAAAGGTAAAGCACAATGGAAACTCTTATAATTGGGATTATAAGACTAGATATAGTTGTCACTATTGTCAAGAGCATGGAAATGTTTTTAAAAATTGCATAAGAACACATTTTAGAAGTGAATACAAAAGATGGTTGAGTCAAACCAAATTTTTTAATTATTTAAATACTAGTCACATATTCAAGAATTATCCAACAAGGTCAAAGGCACCAAGCAGTGAGTTCAAAAAAGGAAAAGGAAAGGGAGATGTTGAGGATGTCAGAGATGAGATGAACAAAACATGGAAGAGAAAGGAAGATTTCAGCACATCAAGTTTAGATGGGATCACTTCACCCAATGGGTCACGTGATCACACCATCTCTAATTAAGAAATTAACAAGTATGTGTGGGATTGATATTTAAAAGATATACTATACATTAGTTCCAAAGATATAGTTATTAGAAGATTATATTTTCATGAAGAAAGATGCAAAGTGTTGTTAGGAATCTAGAAGAAATCTTTAAGTTTTGTCAATTTTCATGTTACTACCTAGCATGAAAAGTTTCACTATGGTTGTCGAGTGAAATTTTAGTTGATTTCAAGATATCACAGATGATAGTGTAGACCAAGCTCGTAGTGGTTGCCAAGTGAAAAGGAAACTTCATGATAGTCGAGTGAGTTAAAATCTCTATTGAAGCTGAGCTTATAGTTGTGTAAGCACTAAGTGTTAAATGTGAGGTTTTAAGGTCTATATGATTAATTTCTACTCATTTGACAACATTCAAATCTAAAGAAGAGCATGAAGAGTGAAAGGAAAATTGAAGAGATCATTCCAAGAATCTGCAAATAGGATTCAACAGTTGCTTGACATCATCTCAGCAGATTTAAAAAGGTATTTATTATGTGTCAACCTACGCAATTTAAATTTTTAAAAACCCTAGGTTTTCATTATGGCATCTAGTTCTTCAACTCCTAAGGTTAAATAGGGTAAATAAGTTTTGAATGTACAATTGATAAGAAATAAGATTAGACAACCAAACTTTAGAGCCATTCCTAATATTTCTTACAAGCAATATCCATCTAGTACATTATCGATGATACCACTTTGAGTTTTAATGATCCAAGATGTTAGATGTTGCTACACATGCAAGGTGGGTAGTATAGGTGACAGGAGATTAGGGAAACTATGGGAAATTATGTGAAAATAGAGTATTGAAAGATGAATTCAAAATTTTAGAGAGAAAAGGGTAAACCAATGCCCTAGATTTCCCCAATGTCTTCAAGACTAAATGGATAAAGATAGTTTTGAGTAGAATTCATGATGATTCTCTATGGTTGTAGACCAATGAAGATCACAAAGAAAATTTTACATAGAGTAATAGGGTATCCAACCCTAGACTGATCTAAAACAATGAGGAGTGAAGCTAAAGAAGTTATTGAGAAGAATACATGAGCAGTATGGAACAAACAAGGAATGACAATAGACACTATCTTAGATCCCCTAATTAATTTTGTGGTGAGGATTATAACACAAAATATATCAATCTAATAGGCTAAATAGTGTACCATGTATTTTTTTTGACATGGGTTACAAGATAGTTAAGAAAAATCATACGTATGACTTTGTTCAGTTGTAGATGCAATAGTTGTTAAAAAAATTGGGAGCAATAAGGAAGCCCAAGAGTTCATGATGTAGATTTGGTTCAATTCTTGTATGTATATTCTTCAATGTACAAAATACATTCCCTACTTTTGGTAAAGTTGCATGGAAAACAAAAATATCTATTGAAGTACAAATAGGTGAATTAATTGAGCAACTTGGAAATAATTTTGAGTCTATAATGACAAGCTAATTTGAAGATTTCAAGCAATAAATGAAGAAAATACCATGGATATTAGTTTCACTAGTTGAGAAACATTTCAATGATACACTAATTTTACATATATTCAAGATGTTATTCCAAGGGTAAGGTGGCTAAGACAACTAGGCTATGAGATCAATGTGGATGAAGCCTTTGTAGTAATTACAACATTAATGCTAAGGCTATTACCTTTGAGAATTATGATGTGGCTCAGTCTAAGATAACAATGGATTTAAAGACTACCTCAGTCATAGGAAACAAAAACAAGATTGTCAAAAACCTTAAGAAGAAATTTGGTGGAGTAGAGGAAAATGAAGAAGAAGAACAAGATATTCCTAGTCAAGAACCACTAGCCTTAGCTCAAGGTCAAGGGGAAGATCAAGGCAAAGAGGTAAAAATCAAAGAAGGTTCTGAGGGAGAAGAAGCTAGTGAAGCACCTAAGAAAAAGAAGAGGAATTCTAAAGCCCCAATAGTTAGAAAACCAAGGAAGGTTGCAAAACCTAAGCCAATAGTTCCTACTACTAGAGCAAGCATAAGAGCTATTGAAAAAAAGGCTTAAGATCCAATTCAAAGTGGTAAGTCACCGTCCTTCCTTAGACTCAAACAATATATGTTAGAACATAAAGAATAATGTTGCTTTATCTGGTCTCACAAATATTGAGTTTGGCAAGCTTGGACAAGTTGAGATGAACCAAGTAGAGGAGTAAATATATTCCATGATGGAAACATTCAAAAAAACTCCAATTAAGATTACCAACTCATTACTAAAATATCTATGTGAAAGAGTTGAGCAGAAGTGGCAATATAGTCTCAATATAGAAAGACAAATCAGAGAGACTACACTAGCACAAGTGATGCCAGAATTAGATAGGGAAAAAATGGCTAAGGAAATAAAGAAGCACACTAGAAAATTTGCACCTAAATATAGGGCATTTAGCATATTGCAAAATAATATTGAGGATATTGTACAGAAAACCACCTAGTTGTGGAAGTTACTATATGGTTTGATAGCACCCAAGACAATAACACAGATACCTATTGAGGTAGGTGAGGACAAAGATGAAAAAAACAAGTAATTGGGGTTACCATTGTTAACACTAAGATAGTTGCACGTGTGGAAGACAATGAGACACCTGAAGATACATAGGCACTAGTTGAGGATGAGCAGCATATAGAACAGAGTATACTAGATACACTAGTGTCGAGTACCAATCCTCAACATGAGTTAAATTTAGACACTAATACTATAAAGATAAAGGATGTTTCTAATACTGTCACTTAGAACAACAATCCCCTTATAGAGGAGGACTTGAAGAAGATACTGGTAGAAACTACTACCTAGGCAAAACTTTGTGAAAATCATGTACTAGTGATTATTGATGAGATTAAGAAGGCAGACAAGGCATCTATAGGGGAGGAAGTATAAACACATGAGACATCTAAATCCCCTCCTCAATTCACCTTAGTAAAAACTCCATTACTCATTATATTATACCCAAGGAAGGAGATGGTAACTTCTACTATTAGTAGATTGGTACAAAGTGCTCCAATCTTAGTTAATGTAAAGGAAAAATAAAATGACAAGGATGAGACAATTGGAGATCATAAAGATGAAATATAAGAAAATGAAGGAACACAAGCATAAATAGGTCAGGTAGATACTCCTATGCCTACAACACAATATCAAGGTGCAATTGAGAATGTAGAGAAAATGAAGGATAGGACTAAAGAGATAGATTTGACTACAAAAGCTGAGGAGCAATTAGCAATACAAAAACTAGTGACTTTTCCAAAAATTGCTACTCCTCTGAGTCAAGCTCTTTATAGGCCAAGTATAGAAGCTATACCCCTACAATCATCAAGGCTAAGTCTAAGTACATCCAAGGAAGCTAAAGTTACATCATTTTTTGATGTGAACTTGGATGAAGTGATTGAGTTTCCCAAGTTTGATTTTGCAACCATCACATTTTGAATAGATGAGCATAATCTAGGATGCTCCTGCAAAGAAGAAAAATAAAGAATTGCTCAGTTAGGAGCATAGGTAAAAGCAAGCCTTGCTAGATAGCAAGGACATTTTTCTTCATGCATTTAGCTTACCAGCACTAGAAGCAACCAAGCCTATCATAGAGTAGTTAACCAACTTAGTTGAGTAGGTTAATGATAGAGACCTACATTCAAATGTGAAATTACTTGAATGCTCTGAAAGAAAGTTTCAAAATAAGGTTGATGAAAAAATATCAAGTGGTATTGCACTATCACAGGTTGAGTTAGCAACCAAAATTGATAGTGTGAAGAAGTTACTAGAGAACATTTTCTCTTTGTACACCAAATTGTGCAATCCAACACTCTTCACACAAGCAATCAGGAACCATATACTGAGTTTGGAGAGTCATATGCAGTCATCTGGTATAACTCTACCAAGGTCTCTAGCCTAGAGTGAGAAACATTTCACAAATCTCCTAAACTCCCAGATTCATTTAGCAGTGCTACATACAGATGAGGCAAATATAAATGCTAAATTGATCAACATCTAATTTATCTTGAATCCATGTATGGAGATTTTGCATAAGGAACTAGCCTTTGTTGAAACACTCATCAAGAAAGATATGCATCTTTTTACTCATGAAGGCTTAGTAAACCTTGCTTTCAACATGGCCATCCAAATCAAATCCTTGGAGGTAGCTTGTGACAATTGGGATGATGCTTTAAAAATTATGCTTGAGGTCCACAAAGAATTTTTCAAAAAATACAATCTAAGTGTATAACCCTTTGACATAAGTGTCAAAATGGGGGAGAAATAAGATGAAAAGAACTATAAGGAAGATAATACTTTTTGAGGGAGCTACTATTTTTGAGAAAAGAGAAGTCAATAAGAGAAATAGAGTACAAAGATCAGCTAACACAAATCTACTCAGTAGGAGGAATGATTATGGTTCAAATACAAAACAACTCAATCAATTGAGGGGGAGTAATTGAATTTTGAGGTATGACTAATGAGTCATAAGTTTTTACAAAATTTTGAAGTTTTAAAATTTTGTATCTAAGTTATTCTTGAAAGGCTTAAGGTTATTCATGCATAACCAAGTATTTTGCCACTCCTGTCAAAGGGGAAGATTGTTAATCTTAGATTGGTTTTGACATATGAGTGACAATATACTTAAGTCATATACTTAGTTTATGCTAGACAAGTAATATATGTCGAGCATAAGTTGTCAAATAATATATGTCAACCGATAGATATTTAGTATTTTCCAGTAACTAGTAAGTGTCGAGTAGATAGTATGTGCCAAGCTATTTAGATGCAAAGTGATCAATGGATGCTAAGTAATTCAAAGGCCAAGTTATAACTCTAAAGTTTTAGTTGATGCAAAGCATCAGGGACTTCAAGTGTTGAGTTAGATAGTTTTGACGTAGTTGTTTGTAATGGCACAAACTTCTTTGTAAACCATTTTTGGGCCGACTTAAGGATTGTTTTACAATCTTAGATGATAAGGATGAATCTTAATTGTGAATCCCTATGCATTACATGCATCCAATTAGGAAAAGGGGAGGATTAACCAACAATATGGGTGAATCACAGTCATTGATTCATACCTAACCCAAAGTCACCTAGGCCTTCTTAAGGAGGAAAAACCCTAAAATTTTTATAAATACATCAGGAGAATTGAAGAAAAGTTTGCATGCACAAACAGAGTATTCATGGTGACTAAGGAGTTAGGATTTGAGATACATAGTAAAATTAGTTAGAGGAGAACAGACGAAAGGAATCAAAAGACAGTAGAGATACATCTGATCAGAAAGGATCAAGTACACATTAGGAAATAGGTGATCTAACATCAAGCAAAAAAGTGCTATCTGAAGAATCATTGTTGAAATATTCTAATCGATAATCAGTTAAATCTCTTAACATAGTAGTCTTGATAGGCTATTGTAAATCCTTTAACAAGGTGCTTACATTATTGTAAGTTAAAGTCCTTTTACCATGCACACTTCTAATAGGGTGTTGAAATCCTTTCTCGAGGTAAGATCTAACAATCTTGTAAGCCTTTAACAAGGTAGACCTTTCATAGGGTAGATCATGTTTCATGATCAAAATATTGTAACCTTCATTGGATACACTTTATTACTGTAGTAGTGAAGATTTATGGATCTCATCCCCACCCTAGTTTTTCCTTCTTCTTGGAGGTTTTTTGGGTAATAAAATATCTTGTGTCATACATGTGCTAAATATTCTACTTCTATACTATGGATGTATATGCTTAATTTGGTATTTCAGTTTATATGCATAGATTGTGTGATGGATGTGTGGTGAATGTTTTTATTATTGAAAGTTTTAAGTGTTGATTCACCCCACCCCACCCCCCCCGACCTCTCAGAGTTTACTTCCTTACTATATTCCTAACAAAGAGGTCAAAACTTTTACTGAGATATTTAGAGAAACAAAGTTTTAATCTTCTCTATAGAAAGTACCTCTTATGATCAAAATTCAAAAGATGACTAGTCTGATCAAAAGTCTTCTCTATCTAGTCATCAAAGTTATCAATAATAGAGCAATATAAGGTAGTAACATATTCATCTTTGTTGATCCATTTGTTCAAAATTGGTCTTAAGGTGGCTTCATTATCATTCAAATCTTTCCATATATCTAGTAACCTTGATAATTCTAAGTGAAAGAGAGGTCAGTTAACTCTATCCACTAAATACAAAATTATGTCTTCATGTTAGATGCCCAACTCCACATGCAGTGACCAAATCTTTTCTTTTTCCTCATTAAGCTCATCAGTTGTGTAGAATTATGGTTATTGAGGTGTTCTTAGAATTTCTAGAATGGGACCAAAAGGTGGTAGTGGCACATGGGAAGTTCCAATTCTAAGCTAACTAGATTGCCTACCCCTTTTCCTTTTTCCAAATTGCTTTTCCATATTAGCAATTGTATTCTCCAATTGATAGATTTTCCTACCTATTTCATTGTAGGCCTCCAATGCCTTCTCAAACTTCTCATTCAATTCAAGGAATTTATTTTTATCTTTTATAGCTACTACTATCCAAAAATCATCCATTTCCTTATTCATTTGGGCTACCTTTTCATTGTCCACCTCTTCAACTTTGACAACCACGAGGCTCCATGTATGCTTAGAATCTATAATCTCTTGGGCCCTTGAAATATCCCTATTTTGAATAGACCACATGACCAAGGCTTTGTGGTCATCACTTAATTTTACCCCTTTATGGGCTTGTTTTACTTCTTCCTCGGTTTTAAACTTTGTTTCCTTCACCTTAATTCCTCACTGCATCAAAGATCATTGCATTAGCAATGTCCCATTCTGGCAATATCATGACTCCTGAATCCTTGAGTAACTACCTTCCCCCTATAGGGGTTATTGTTGAAAGCATGAATGTTGATGATATTCTTATGGGTGAATTTTATAGATATATTACTATGATGATATGTTACATTAATAACTGAGTTTGTCATTGATGTCAACATAGAAGTTTTTTTATAGTATCTAATAGAAGAATAGTTGTAAGATCAAGTTGGTATAGAAAGCCAGTTGAGTATTCCCACTATCTAAGGTTATGCAAGATGATTCTGAGTATCTAATATATGGAGTTAACATTGTATGAAGAAATGTTAAGTCTACAAGAAGGTATTTAAGTTTTGGTGATGTCTATTCTGAGATAGCATTTACAAAGGCATGTTCTAGTAAACTTGTTATATCTCTTAGAATAATTGTTATTCCAAGAATCAAAATTGAGGATGTGAAGAAGATATGTTGGTGATGACATGGATAAGCTTTCTCATCATCATATTACATGTACAGAAAGATATTCAAGTTACAAGGTGGAAGATTAATGTTATCACTAAGTGCAACATGTTCTAAATGTGTTCCTATAATGATTAATTGAGATTGTCTAACAACTGACTCAGACAATTATTTTACGTAGTCAGTATAAAGGATGGACTTTTTTTTATCATATGGACTAGAATTATGATATAAAAAAGTGATTGTAAGTAGTAGAGAGAACGGAATGCAAAGTTGAGCAGAGCAGAGCAGAAGTGAAGGAAACTTCATTACCCAGGTTCTATTGTGTAATTCAGGGTTTGGTATTTGGATCCAAGGTTTGTGACTTGCTCTAAAAGGTCTAACAATTATTGGTTCAATTGAAAAAACAAAAGAAAGAGGACCATAATAGTAAAATTTCATGTTTGAGTAGTGGGCTCTTCTTGTAGTTAAAATTCCATGTTTGGGCAGTGGGATCTTCTTGCATACATTGTACTTCAACTCCTAATAGGGTTGGAATCTCCTAATAGGGATTCAAAGTCTCCTAATAGGGACTCATATGTACTAAATATTGTAATTGACTCCTAATAAGGTCCATCCTCTAACAAGGAATATTTATATTACTACATAATCTTGTGGGCATCATTCCCACCAAGGTTTTCCCTTTGATCAAGGGTTTCCCTAGTTGACATATCTAGTGTAATTGTCTATGTGCATCTTATTGTTATTGTTGTTTACTTTGGTTGAATTGTTAAGTTTATTTAAGGAAGATAAATGTTTTAATTGTTGGATAATTGATTCAACCCCACACCCCCCCTTCTCAGTTGTCTTGGTGGACTATTGTTTGTAATAATTGGTATCAAAGCATTAGGTCCTTGAAGATAACGTTTAACAACTTTGGGAGATCCATGGTGAGAATATTCAGGAAAGATAGTCTAAATTTTGATGGAACAAATTATGTCAATTGGAAGGAAAATATAAATACAAATCTATTGTGTAGGGGTCTAGGATATAGGATCGTGACAAAATTAGCAAAGAAAATCATTGCTAAAAAAGATTTGGAGACTTGTACCAAGGAAGAAAGAATTTTTTTTAGGTACAACATGAGAGCTGGAGAAGCACTATTAACTGCACTTCCTAAAATTGAATACAATCAAGTAAAGTCACTTGTTACTTCACATTTGATTTGGAAAGCTTTGGAAACTAGTTGTGAAGGTGATGCATATTCTAAGAAGTTGAGGCTACAAAGTTGGATTTGTGCATTTCAAAATGCTAGAATGATGGAAGATTAATCTATAAGAACATATTTCGGTAGCATATTAGAAATCACTACATATTTTAAATCTCAATGAGGAAACAAAGAAGATGATGAGGTGATATGGAAGATATTGAAGACCTTAATGCCACCGTTTAAGCTAGCAATTCAAATGATACAATTGTTGATGTCTTGTACCAAAGATTTCACAAAGGAGACATTTCTTGGAAGACTTGAAGAAGTTGAGAATGAGCTTAGACATTCTGATGAATTGACTAAAACTAAAACAACTTTTAGTGCCTTTAATATTCGACCTAGTCTATCAAGGAGCACAAGTACTAGAGGAGATTTTGCTAGTAGAAACAGATTTAATGAGGATAGAAAGATTGAAGAAGGAGTAGCCCTTCTTGTAAGAAGAGAAAATGATGGTAGGAAAATATTTATAATGTTGTACTTGTAATGAATTTGGTCATTATGCATCTAAGTGTCCTAAAAGAGAGAAAAAGTATAAAGGAAATTAGAATCCTAGAAGAGATAGAGAATGTTTGTATGCAAATGAAGAAAATGATTCTAATGAACTAGCAGTAAGTGCTAGTGATGATGAAATAATATTTTTAGTAAGCAAAGAAGAAAGTCCAGAGAAAGTAGCTTGGTGTCACAAGTTGAAAATTAATCTGATTAGATAATTGACAATGGTTGTTCACATCATATGACTACTGATATGAACAAGTTGTTTGACTTCAAAAGTCAGGATGGAGGCATTCCTAGAGTTGGAAATAATGCAGCATGCCAAGTTAAAGGTATTGGATCTATAACTATTAATAGTAAAAATAATACTAAGGATGTATATTTTGTTGATGGTTTGAAGCACAATCTTTTGAGTGTTTGAAAACTAGTGGACAAAGGTTATCAGTTGCAATTCATAGAGAAGACATGCATGATCAGAAAAAAAGATGAAAAGGTAATTGGAATAGGTACCAAATCTAGAGGTAATGTATTTTAGTTGAATCCTAATGAAATGACATGTTTTCTTGTAAAGATAGATGTCAGTTGGTTATGGCATAAGAGATTTTGTCATATAAACTTTAACAATATTGTGAAGACTAGTAATAAGTTTGCAGTTAGAGATTTTCCTAAGATTATAAAACCTACTAACATAATTTATAAGGAGTGTGTATTGGCAAAGCATAACAGAACTTCTTTTCCCAGCAAGAAGTTTACTACTACAACAAAATAAGAGATTGTAAACACAAATCTCAATGCTCCTAAGAAGACTAAAGGATTCTATGGTGAAAGGTATTTTATGATTCGAGTTGATGACTTTCCTAGAATGATGTGGGTTGTGTTTCTTAAAGAGAAATATGAGGCATTTGATAAGTTCAAGATATTCAAGAATAGAGTAGAGAATGAATCTGGTATGAAGATTAAATGTTTAAGATCAGATAGAGGAGGAGAATTTACTTCAAATGAGTTTAACATATTTTGTAAAGAAAACAGAATCAAATGAAAGTTATCAGCTTTGAGAATCCTTGAACAGAATGGTATAGCAGAGAGAAGAAATAGATCAGTTATAGAAGTAGCAAGAGCTATGTTAGCAGAGAATGATGTATCCAACATGTTTTGGAGAGAAGTTGTAAATATATCAATCTACACTATGAATAGAGTGCAAGTTAGGAAAGACACAAACAAGACCACTTATGAACTATGATTTGGACAATCACCTATAGTTAAGTATTTCAAAAAAAAAAAATAGTAAGTGTTATATCAAAAGAGATGATGATATTGGTAAGTTTGATGCTAGAAGTGATGAAGGTATGTTTCTTGGTTATTCATTGAAAAGAAAGGCTTATAGATGTTATAATCTGAGAACTAAGACTATTATGGAAAGTGCAAATGTGAGAATTAATGAGAAATTTAGGATACAAGAGAGAATGATTTATTACAATTCAGATGATGATGTTGTTACTAAACAAAGGAATGATGAATTATTCCTTGAGACTAACAATGATTTTTAGAATGAAGGAGAGCCAAGGCAAGAACAAAGCTTGGAACTTTCAATGGCACCAAGAGTTGAGATAGCAACTCCTACTTCAAGAAAAAATATGATAAAGAATCACCCATCCAATTAGATCATTAGAAGTAGAGATAAAGGTGTGATGACAAGAAGAAGAGTCAATGAAGAACTATGTCTGATATCTCAAGTTGAACCTAAGAATGTAGATGAATCATATAAAAATGATCATTGGAAACAAGCTATAAAAGAGGAATTGGATCAAATAGTAAAGAATGAGACATGGGAATTGGTCCCCAAACTAGAAGACAAGAATGTGATAGGAACTAAATGGGTATTCAGGAACAACATGAATTAATAAGGCGAAGTTGTAAGGAACAAGAAAAGATTGGTATGTAAATGTTACTCACAGCAAGAAGGAATAGACTATGATGAGACATATGCTCATGTGGCAAGAATAGAAGAAGTAAGGTTGTTCTTGGCATATGCAACATGTAAAAAATTCAAAGTGTATCAAATGGATGTTAAGTCAACATTTATGAATGGAGAACCTGAACAAGAAGTGTACATAGAGCAGCATGAAGGTTGTCCTTTGATAGATGACAAGGACATAGTGTGTAGACTAAAGAAAGCATTGTATGGCTTGTAGAAAGCACCCATAACATGGTATGCAAGGTTGGACAAGCATTTGACAAAGCTTGGATATAGAAAAGGTATAGTAGATAGTAGTCTCTATTGGAAAGAAATTGATGATGGTTTGATGATTTTGCTTATATTTTTTCATGATATCATATTTGGAAGAAATGATGAGGAAAGTGACAAGTTTGCAGAAGAAATGAAAAAGGAATTTCAAATGAGTATGATAGGAGAAATTAAATATTTTCTAGGGTTGCAGATTTGATATGATAAAGAAGGAATCTTTATCTCTAAAACTAATTATTTGAAGGATTTACTAAAAAGGTTTGTTTTGGAAGCCTATAAACCTATTGTAACACCTATGGTAACTAGACAAAAGTTATTTGCAAAGGATGAGACACCTACTATTGAGCAAAAAAAGTATAGATCTATGATCGAAGGATTGCAATATCTTACTCAAACAAGGCCAGATATAGCAAATACAATTGGAATTGTTGCAAGATTTTAAGCTAGTCCTAAAGATGCACATTATGTAGCAATCAAAAGAATATTTAGATATCTAAAAGGAACACTAGAGTTTGGATTGCAGTATGATAAGTCTAATGATTTTACTTTATGTGCTTATACTGATGTTGATTGGGCAAAAAGTATGGATGATAGAAAAAGCACCAGTGGTGGAGCCTTCTTTCTTGGAGGAAGATTGCTTTCTTCATTGAGTAAGAAGTAGGATTTTACTTGACAAAGTATGATGAAAGAAAAATATGTTGTAGCAACAAATAATCATAATCAAGTTGTTTGGATGAAGCAGATGCTAAAGGATATAAGGATAGAATTTAGTGAACCTTTTGTTATACATTGTGATAAAAAAGCACAATAAATATGTCTAAGAATCTAGTGTTGCATTCTAAAACCAAGCACATTTCTATCAAGTATCACATGTTGAGAGAGAAAATTGCAGAAAAAGCAATTACATTGGAGTATGTGAACAATAAAAAGTAGATTGCAGATATCTTCACTAAGACTCTTCCCAAAGAGATTTTTGAGTATTTGTTAGGTATGCTTGACACTATGCCCCTTCCTACATCAAAGAAGATGATGCAAGAGTGCATCAATCCAGTGTAACAGAGCACCATTGTTTGTCAAGATTGAATGTTGATGCTTCCTTTATTGAGGAGTATCTATGATGGACAGAGTCATCTAGGACTCTTGTTGGGTGTTGAGTCATCTAGGACACTTGATCTAGTAAGAATCAATTGTTGTAGAGTTTGATGATTTCTAAAACCTTTGACATTGATGTCAATGGGGGAGAAGTACGGAATGAAAAATATCATGAGGAAAAACATCATGGGAGAGAAGATCATGAGGAGAAGCAAAGACAAGAAAGAACAAGTACAAAATATTCAGAAGAAGTACAGCATAGAAACATAGTTTGATGGAAAGCACATTGAGGTATATCAATGGGGTAGAATGATTGATGAAGAGGATATAAAAAGAAAGGTTTACAGACTTTTGTTGGTATTCTTGGAACTAGATTTTTTTCATCTATGTTGCCATCAATGCCAAAGGGGTAGATTGTTGGAAGCATGAATGTTGATGATATTTCTATGGGGGAGTATTGTAGATATGTTACTATGATGATATGTTACATTCCTGACTAAGTTTTTCATTGATGTCAACATAGCTATTTTCTATGGTATCTGACAGAGGAACTATGGTAAGATCAAGTTGGTATGGATGGCTAGTTGAGTATTCTCACTATTTGAGGTTATGAGAGATACTTATGAGTATCTAGTATATGCAATTAATGTCAGATGAAGAAAAGTTAAAGTCTGAAAGAAGTTATTTAGGTTTTGGTGATATTTTCTCTAAGATAGAGTTTACAAAGGCATGTTCTAGTAAACTTGTTATATCTCGTAGCAGAATTGTTATTATGAGAATCAAGGTTGACAATGTGAAGAATACATGTTGGTGATGATATAGCTAAGCTTACTCGTCATAATAGTATGTGTATAGAAAGATATTCAAGTTACAAGGAAAAACATTCATGTTATTACTAAGTGTAACATGTTCTTAGTGTGGTCCTATAATGATTAAATTAGAAGGTCTAACAGCCGACTCAAGGAATTATTTTATGGACTTGGTATAAAGCAAGGACATTTTCCTTTAACATATGGAATGGAATTGTGACATAAAGAAGTAATTGTAAGCAACAGAGGGAGCAGAATGCAAAGTTGAGAAGAGCAAAGCGGAAGTGAAGGAAACTTGATTACCGAGGTTCTATTGTGTGATCTGAGGTTTGATATTTAAATTTGAGGTTTGTGACCTAGTCTACAAGGTCTAACAATGATTGATGTAGTTGATATAACAAAGGAAAGAGGAACATAATAGTAAAATTCCATGAATGAGCAGTGAGCTCTTCTTGTAGTTGAAATTGCATGTTTAGGCAGTGGGCTCTTCTTGCATACATTATACTACAACTCCTAATAGGGTTGGCACAACTCCTAATAGGGTTAGAATGTCCTAACAGGGACTCATATGTACTAAATGTTGTAATAGACTCTTAATAGGGTCCATCCCCTAATAAGGAATATTTATATTAGTACATCATCTTTTGGGCGTCATTCTCACCAGAGTTCTCCCATTGATCAATTGTTTCCCTAGTTAAAATAAATCATGTAATTATCTATGTGCATCTTATTATGGCTGTTGTTTACTTTGGTTGAATGGTTAGTTTTATTTAAGGAAGATAAATGTATTAATTGTTGGATAACTAATTCACCCCCCTCCCCCCTCTCAGTTACCTTGGTGGACTATTGCTTCTAATAGTTATTTGGCTTGGTTTTGTAGGTTTTCTTTTTTTTTTGGCTTTTTTCCTATTTTTCATTCTGGCCTTTCGATTGGCTGGTGGTCTATTGATGGGCTTATTTTCTTAATTTACAGCCCTTTGTTTTGTAAGAACTTTTGGGCTTCAAGATCCCTGTAAAACCTATTTTTCTTAATCAAAAATAGTTATTTGGCTAAATTCTTGCTTAAGGCTATCTTTAACTTCTTCCTCAATGTTAGAGTCCTATCTAGTAGGTTTCTCTATCTTTAATTTCTTGCACTTGCCCTCAAAATTTTCAATGTTATTTTCAAAATTTTCAAAATGTTCCTCCATAAAAACTGGATGAAGGCCCTAGATTTAACAAAACTTTCATCATCCAAAAACTTATTTGTTGCTTGCTCAAGAATAGGATCAATCTCCTTCCCTATAGAGTCTTCTAGAGTGAGGGATAGGAGTGGTATTAGGGGCTCTTTAGGTGCTCCTTGCTCCACCTTTGTTGTAGTTATTACAATGCCACTCTGACCTCCCATCTATTTTAATTGTTCCCTTAAGGAATCTTCATTATCACAATGGAGGGGATTCTTTGAGGGGGAGTACTCCTCAACCCTAGATGATGATCCTTTTTTGAACTTCTACATTTTAGTAGTCGGTGCTAAGGGAGGGCATTCTAAGATATACCTCTTGTATAAAGGGACATGTTTTATATTCATACTTTTGGCTACAACATATCCTACTTTCCTCTATAAGGTGTACTACACTGGGCTTATAATTTCGTTGCTTGCCACCCTCTTCTCAATTTCTATGGCATGGTATGGGTAGGCTTGTATCAAAATGGCCTTTTTCTCATTTAGGGTTTGCATGAACCCAACAAAATTATTCATAAGTTTATTAATTTTATCTCCCTCATATTTGATATCAGCAAGGGGATCATATTTTATATCTAATGCATTAATAAACTCTAGAATTCTACTATATACTTTCCATTTTTTATTTCTTTATTCTTGTTCTTGTAATGATAATTCATTTCTAATAATGTCCTCATGAAAGTAAACCAAATGTTCATAAGATCTAGCTTTAGATTGATCTTTAAACATATCATAAAAACCCTCTGGATCAATAAAATGAGGATGGGACTAAGCAATTTGATATTTATCCAAAATTTACCTAAATGCCTCCATCCTCCCTAAGTGAACACAAAATTGTGGATGACTTTGAAGAAAGGGAAAATTGTACCTCTGGATCTACCCACTACCTCCTTTTCTTCTAGTCCTCCTATCTGTCATAAAAATTTTGCGATCCCAACATTCAGAGGCACTTGATAGGGAAGAACATGAGGCTTCCCTTGGAAACAATACACTCTGAAGATAGTAGAAATAGAGTATGGGATGATATCTCCCTAGTTGTGGCTCATTTTTAGTCCCTTGGCATGATCTTTAGGTCTAATTAGCTCCAATAAGGGCTAGGGTATTCTAGGGTTATTTCATCAACTTGGAGGCAAAATATCTATCAAATATAACAAAACTGGCATTAGTTATCTCCCATCTCATGTCAGCACTCCACAACTAAACATATAGCTTCTCTCCATCATTTTCCAATTCTAGCTTCATCTCCTTAGAGAAAGAAGAATCCCCTTTGTATAGACACATGTACATCAACTATGAATACCAAAAAAAAGGATTCTCAACCTTGGCCTTACTGATGCTAACTAGCCTATTATGGATTTCTTCTATAATATATGAAGTAAAATCAAATATGGAACTCATGCCATATTGTAGTGTCTGGACAGTAATGAAAACTAGGGATCCATGGATGTGAGCATGCTAATCCATCCTAAAAAGTCTATAGAGGTAGAAGTAAAGTTCTTATGCCCTTGGATTGAAGTATTTTTTCAATAATGGTTTCAGGGTATTAGCTATCACCAGAGGCAGATGCCCTATCTTCACAAAATGTGCTTATAGTAGCCCTCCCCTAAGGTATACCCTCTAAGCATCATACCATGCCTATAGATCATCCATGTTAATATTTTCATGTAATGTGTGGTTAAGGTTTAAAATATAAACCTCCCTAATTACTTCAGGTGTGACCCTAAAGAGGTTTTCCCCTGCATGATTCTTCACTACTCTTAGCATTGGATCATACCTCTTACTTATCATCGTCAACAAATTAACACCAAAAAAAATACCTGGAACAACCAACTTCCCAATATCAAAATTGTCTCAGCATTATATGTCTCAGCATCTCTTAACCAATTATCTTTTTCATAGAAACCCTCACTAACCAAAAATCTAGGGTTTTTGGGAACTAATTCTTTTCCATTGGTTTTTTTGTTTGTGGAAAAATGAAATTGCTCTAGAAAATCATCATGCACATTCCTATGTTGGTAGTCCACCTTCGTAGAGAAATCTCTTTATGGAGGCATCATATTAATCTAATAAAAATTAAGACAACAATTTATCGTATAGTTTGAAGTTTTTTGTACCTACCCACAAATTTCTTCCTTTAGCTAAAAACTTTGTTCCCAACAATTCATTATTCGAGAAAATCCCACTCTAAGCTTTGGTTTTCTACAATTGAATTCTCTTTCACTTTAGAACTAATTGTGCATTGAATTTTAATTTTTATGCATATTTCCTTTTCATGAATTTATGGTGTAAGCGGGTCAAGGGTATGATGGAAAGTTAATTGGCTTTTAACTTTCATACAGATTTGGACCCCTGACTCACACACCTTAGACAATGACCACAAACATACTACAGTCATCCAATAGAGAATCCATGACTGGTGATTATGCAAATTTGAATCATATTATAATGTGGTTCCAGTAGTAAGGAAGTCGGCCTGTCTAAACTCCATGTGGTTTTATACAAGAAAAGCTATAATTTGAATGAAAATCGTGCTATGGTTTGTAACATTGTTTAAATCCTTCCTCCAAATAATAATGAAAACGGTTTGGAGAATAAAATACCTCCAAATCAAATGGTGCACACTAATCACAAAGGGCAATCTCCCTATTTACTGGTTCTTAGACTCTGCAGAGGGCGCGGAAATGGCCGGCAAAGTAGTTTGCTGTTTCAGGACCCGTGCACACTCTATGGAATTGGCACCGCGGGTCAATCCTTAGGACTGAGACATCCAAAGCCGCACACGTCGAGATTTCCTGAGTTCTTCTCTATTACAAACTGAATAATGGCTGATAAAACGTGAATACACTGGTCCCTGTCACGGAGGTAGTATATAAACAGAGGCTCTCCGTCCATATGCATCTACATCACCATCGATAAATGTCGATACATTCCCACACCTAAACTTCACCAAAACAGACAGTGTCGAGTCTTTGCTATGACACAGGCATCGACTAATGTGTTACAATAAAGCGACTGCTTGACCCGATGCCGAACTTGCTCAAACCCCTTTGAAAGACATGGCGCACGACTGAACATTGCAGAACTGTAGATAATGAGGTCTCGATGTATAACTGTCGAGACTCATACTTTGCTTTAACATAAATCAATGGCGCAATCTCTAAAGAATCCACCTAGGGCATAGTTACAAGCCCAATTTCCTACATGAACCCGTAACAAACTTTACCTAAATAGGAAACCATTACACAAGCAGTTTCCACTAGAGAATCAATCATCTTCCATGGTGGAAATGCCTCAGACAATTCCAAATGTGCAAAACCCAGTACGAGATCAAACACCCACAGAAGCCGAGATCTTGGTATCTCTGTCTATAGGATACTTTATTTCTCAAACCAATTTCGTTCAATTCCAGTTCGGAATGTGACCAAACCCAATCAACCTTATGAAGTTTCAAACACCGGATGCAGTCATATGAATTTACTGATGTCCCCCAAAATGTGCAGGAAAACGATAAGCTTTATTGATTTGCATAAAAATTTACATGTTGTTACCTTCCATCTTCCTGTGGGCTTATAGAAGGCCCTCCGCAACGGCTTTACAACAGCTTTTCAACTGCTTAGCCGGTTGGGGGAAATAAAACAAAACACAACAAAACAGTTGTTGTTTAAGCAGCATTTGTAAACAAAATCAAGAGTCACATGACTCATTAGGAACTTTAAGCATTTAAGCTTAAGCCTTCATTATTTAAATCTTAAAACTTAACCCTATAGTATCCTAGAAATCTAATCACTCAGTGATCCCAATGACATAGCGTAGCAAGTGATTTATAAATCATCAAATCTTGCAGCCAGTCTTACAATGGATCTGAGATGATGTTGCAATTCCTAAACTAGGCTTTTCTATCTGCAATGTCCGAGGAATTTTCGTGTGTTGGGGAAAGGTGCTCCTGCACCAATTTACCTTGATTCACCATCAATGTTCCAACAATCAAATTAAGAATGTTATGCTAAAAATTTGAAATTTGGTCATTGATTTGGGCATGATTGGACAATTTTTTTTTAAACTTAATGAGTGCATTACCTTTTTTGCAGGTTCGACACATGTCAACATGTTGCTTTCTTGCTTTAGTTAAAAACCATCCATCTTCTTTTTGTGAGAAAATGACATTCATAGATTCTCATCAAAGGGATGATTAAGATATGTTCTTGCAGTAGTATGCATAGTGTGGTTGACATGGTTTTATGGCAGCTCATTGCATTCTTTCTTTGGATAGAATTTTCACAACTTCACAATGCTAGAATGTGACAACCATCGATCAACTCAAGATCTAATGACCTTGAGAAATCAATTTTGTTTGTCACAGTTAGCACCTATGACCAACCAAAACAATCCACTTGGAAAAATATGCTGACAACATTCTTTTGCAACTCATAACCCAATGTGGTCCTAGAAGTTCCATGTGTCAACATGTCACTTTCTTTCTTTGGATAAACACCGAGCACTTTCAAAATGCAAGAAAGCAATGATCATTGATCTTCATCTATATCCACAGTTGGGAAGATGCTCATTTAGATGTTGAGTGCTCAATGGATGCTGAGTCATTTAGAGGCCGAGTTATAACATTGAAGTTGCAGTTGATATCAAGCACTAGGGACTTCAAGTGCCAAGTTAGACAATTTTGACATAGTTGTTTGTAATGACACAAACTTCTATGTAAACCATTTTTGGGCTGACTTAAGGATTTTTTTATGATCTTAGATGATAAGGATGAATCTTAATTATGAATCTCTATGCATTACATGCATCCAATCATAAAAAGGAAAGGATTAAGTGGAAATATGGGTGAATCAAAATCATTGATTCATACCTAACCATAAGTCACCTAGGTCTTCTTAAGGAGGAAAAAACCTAAATTTTTTATGAATGTGTAAGGAGAAATGAAGAGAATTTTGCATGCACAAATAGAGCATTCATGGTGATGAAGGAGTTATGATTTGAGATACATAGTAGAATCAATTAGAGGAGAATAGATGAAAGGAATTAGAAGACAACAAAGATACATCTAATCAGAAAGGATCAAGTACACATCAAGAAAGAGGTGATCTGACATCAAGCAATAAAGTGTTATTTGAAGGATCGTTACTAAAACATTCTAATGGGTAAATTAGTTAAATCTCTTAACAAAGTAGTCTTGACAGGCTATTGTAAATCCTTTAACAAGGTGCTTACTTCATTGTAAGTTAAAGTCCTTTTACCAAGCACACTTCTAACAAGGTGTTGAAATCCTTTAATACGGTAAGATCTAACAATCTTGTAAGCTTGTAACAGGGAAAACCTTTCACAAGGTAGATCATGTTTCATGACAAAAACATTGTAACCTTCATTAGATACACTTTATTATTACAGTAGTGAAGACTTGTGGGTGTCATGCCCACCCCAGTTTTACCTTCTCCTTGAAGGATTTCTAAGTAATCAAATATCTTGTTTCATACAAGTGTTAAATGTTTTACTTTCATGCTATCGATGTGTGTGGTTAATTTGGTATTTTAGCTTATATGCTTAGATTGTGAGATGGATGTGTGATGAATTTTTTTATTGTTGAAAGTTTTAAGTGTTGATTCACCCCTCCCCTCCTCTCAGATTTTACTTCCCTATTGTATTTCCAACAATTGGTATCAGAGCCTAAGTTCTCTGGAATTAAAGCTTTTTAGCTTTGAGGAAAGATCTTGGAAATGGAAGTCTACAAGTTGTGAAATACTATTGAGAACTAGAAGATTGAAATACAACTTGCCCTACATTAGCTAAATGAAGCAAGAAATGAGTTAAAGTGATCATTAAAAAGAAGAAAGGAAATAGCTATTGAAGAGAATGACATACAATACCAAGAGATTGACACTACTAAATTGTTTGTAGATGGAAACACCAATAAATTTGATGTAGTAGTTGTAGATCTAATGGAAAAGCATGGAACCCTAACTAAAGAGATTAGAAATATTCAGAGAGAACAAGAAGTACAATCAATATTGAAAGATGAATTCAAAATTGTAGAGAGAAAAGGGTTAACCTATGCCCTAGATTTCCCCAATGTCTTCAAGATTGAATGGATAAAGATAGTTCTAAGTAGAATTCATGATGATTCTCTATGCTTATGGACCGATGAAGATCACAAAGAAAATTGTAAATAGATAACAAGGTGTTCAACGTTAGACTAACCTAAATAAATAAGGAGTGAAGCTAAAGAAGTTATTGAGAAGAATATATGAACAGTATGGAACAAACGGGGAATGGCAATTGACACTATCTCAGATCCCCTAATTTCTTTTGCAATGAGGATTATAGCACATAAATTCTATCAATCCAATAGGTTAAATAGTGTACCATATATTGATGTTGACATGGGTTAGAAGATAGTTAAGAAGGATCATACCTATGACCTTGTTGAGTTGCAAATGCAATAGTTCTCAAAAAAATTGGGAGCAATAAAGAAAACCAAGAGTTCACAATGTAAATTTGGTTTAATTCTTGTATGTCTATTCTTCTATGTATAGAATACATTCCCTACTTTTGGTAAAGTTTCATGGAAAACAAACATATCTATTATAGTACAAATAGGTGAATTTATTGAGTAACTTGGAAACAATTTTGAGTCTGTAATGGCAAGCTAGTTTGAATTTTCAAGCAATCAATGAAGAAAATATTGTGGATACCAGTTTCACTAGTTGAGAAACATTTCAATGATGTTTTCTTTCTAGTTGACACTAATTTTACATATGTTCAAGCTTCTATTCCAAGGGTAAGGTGTCTAAGGCCACTAGGCTATGAGATCAATGTGGATGAAGCCTATGCAGCAATTATAGCATTACTTGTAAAAGATGTAGATGCTAAGGCTACTACCTTTGGGAATTATGATGTAGATAAATTTAAGATAACAATGAATTTAAATACTATCTCAATCATGGGAACGAAAAACAAGATTGTTATGAAGCTTAAGGAGAAATTTGGTGGAGAAAAAAAAATAAGAAGAAAAAGAAGATAATGAAGAAGAAGAAGATATTCCTAGTCAAGAACCACTGGCCTTAACTCAAAGTCAAGGGGAAGATCAAGTAGAAGAGGTAGAAATTAAAGAAAGTGTCAAGGGAGAAGAAGCTAGTGAAGGATCTGAGAAAAATAAGAGGAAAGCTAAAGCCCCAATAGTTAGCAAACCAAGGAAGGTTGCAAAACCTAAGACTACATTTCCTACTACTAGAGCAAGCACAAGAGCTACTACAAAAAAGGATCAAGAAGAAAATAAGCCAAAAGAGAAGAGGGCTAGATCAACTAGTAAAGAAGAGGAGCCAAAGAAGAGACCAAATAGAAATTATATAGCTCCAGCTGAATCTAATGAAGAAAGGATAGAATCTAATGACAATAGCCAATTCAAAGTGGTAAGTCATTGTCCTTCCTTAGATTTAGACAATATATGTTAGAACATGAAGAATAATGTTGATTTATCTAGTTTCACACATATTGAGTTTGACAAACTTGGAAAAGCTGAGATGAACCAAGTAGAGTAGTCAATATATACCATGATGGCAACATTCAAACAAACTCCAATTGAGATTGCCAACTCATTACCAAAAGATCTATCTAAAAGAGTTGAGTAGAAGTGGTAATATAATCTCAATATAGAAAGACAAATCCTAGAGGCTACACTTGCACAAGTGATGCCAGAATTAGATAGGGAAACAATGGCTAAGGAATTAAAGAAGCTCACTAGAAACTTTGCACCTAAATACAAAGCATTCAACATATTGCAAAACAATATTGAGGATGTTTTACAGAAAATCGCTCAATTGTGGAAATCACTATATGCTTTGACAGCACCCAAAACAATAATGCAAACACCTATTGAGGTAGGTGAGGACAAAGATGAAAAAAACAAGTAACTTAGTTTACCATTGTTGATGCTAAGATAGTTGCACATGAAGAAGGCACTGGGACACATGAAGATACATATGCACCAGCTGAGAATGAGCAACAGATAGAACAGATTGTACTAGATACACTAGTGTTGAGTACTAGTCCTCAACATGAATTGAATTCAGACACTAATACTATAAAGATAGGATATTTATGATACTATCACTCAGAATATCAATCCCCTTATAGAGGAAGACTTGAAGAAGATACTAGTAGAATCTACTACCTAGGCCAAACTTTGTGAAAATCCTATATTGATGAGTGTTGATGAGATTAAGAAGGTAGACAATACATTTGTAGGGGAGGAAATACAAACACAAGAGACATCTAAAGCCCCTCCTTAATTCACCTTAGTAAAAACTCCATTACACATTGTGGTATGAAGGAGACAACAACTTCTACTATTAGTACATTGGTACAAAGTACTCTTATCTCAGTCAATGTAAACAAAAAAGAAAATGACAAGGATGAAACAATTTCAGAACATAAAGATGAAATAGAAGATAATGAAGGAACACAAGAAAAAATAGGTTAGGTAGATACTCATGCACCTATAGCACAAGATCAAGGTGCAACTAAAAATGTAGAGAAAATGAAGGATACAACTAAAGAGATAGATTTGACTACAAAATCTAAGGAGTGACTACAAACATTGGTGACTTTTCTAGAAACTACTACTCCAAGTCAAACTCTTCATAGGCCACGTATAGAAGATATACCCCTACAATCATCAAGGCTGAGTCCAAGCATATCAAAGGAAGCTAAAGTTACATCATTTGTTGATGTGAACTTGGATGAAGTGATTGAGTTGCCCAAGTTTTATTTTGCAACCATCACTATTGAATAGATGAGCATACTCTAGGATGCTCTTACAAAGAAGAAAAATCAAGAACTGCTCAGACATGAGCATAGGAAAAAGAAAGCCTTGCTAGATATTAAGGACATTTTTCTTGATACATTTAGCTTGTTAGGACCAAAAGAAACCAATCTTTTTATAGAGCAGTTGACCAGCTTAGTTGAGAAGGTTAATGACATAGACCTAGATTTAAATGTGAAATTAATTCAATGGTCTAAAAGAAAGTTTCAAAATAAGGTTGATGAAAAGATATCAAGTGTTATTGCACTATCACAGGTTGAGTTAGCAACCAAAATTGATAGTGTGAAGAAGGTAATAGGGAATATTTTCTCTTTGTACACCAAATTGTGCAATCCAACACTCTTCACAAAAGAAATCAGGAGCCACATATTGAGTTTGGAGAGTCATATGTAGTCATCTGGTATAACTCTACTAAGGTCTTCAGCCTAGAGTGAGAAACATTTCAGGAATCTCCTAAACTCCCATAGTCAGTTAGTAGTACTACATGTAGATGAGGAAAACATAAAGGCTAAATTAATTAGCATCAAGTCTATCCTAACTCCACTTATGTAGATTTTGTATAAGGAACTAGCCTTTGTTGAAACACTCATGAAGAAAGACTTGCATCTTTCTACTCATGAAGGCTTAGTACACCTAGCTGTCGAGTTGTCCATCCAAATGAAATCCTTCAAGGTATCTTGTGACAATTGGGATGATGGTTTATAAATTATGCTTGAGGTCCACAAATCATTTTTGGACAAATACACTCTAATTTTATAACCCTTTGACATAAGTGTCAAAATGGAGGAGAACTAAGAGGAAAAGAAGTATCGGGGAGATAATATTTTTGAGGGAGCTATTAATTTTGAGAAAAGGGGAGTCAATAATAGAAATGGAGTACAAAGATCAGCTAATACAAATCTACTCAGCAGGACAAATGATTTTAGTTTAGATACATAATAGATCAATCAACTCAAGCGGAGTTATTGGATTTTGAGGACTGATTGATGAGTCATAAGTTTTTGCAAAATTTTGAAGTTCTAAAATATTGTATGTAAGTGGATATTATATGAGTTATGCTTGAAAGGCTTAATGTTATTCATGCATAACCAAGTATTTTGACACTCATGTCAAAGGGGGAGAGTGTTAATCTCATATTGGTTTCTACATATGAGTGACAATATACTTAAGTCATTTACTTAGTTCATGCCGAACAAGTAATGCATGTTAAGCAGAAATTGTTAGATAGTATATGTCAAGTGACAAATATTTAGTATGTGTTGAGTAACTAGTAAGTGCCAAGTCACTTAAGTGCTGAGCAGATAGTATGTGCCAAGCTATTTAGATTCCAAGTGATCAATGGATGTCAAGTCATTCAAAATTTGAGTTACAACATTGAAGTTGTAGTTGATGTTGAGCGTCAAGGACTTCAAGTGTTGAGTTAGACAGTTTTGACATAGTTTTTTGTAATGGCACAAACTTCTATGTAAGCCATTTTTGGGCTGAATTAAGGATTTTTTTATGATCTTAGATGATAAGGATGAATCTTAATTGTGAATCCATATGCATTACATGCATCCAATCAAAAAAAGGGAGGATTAAGTTGTAATATGGGTGAATCAAAATCATTGATTCATACCTAACCCAAAGTCACCTAGGTCTTCTTAAGGAGAACAAAGCCTAAACCTTTTAAGAATACATAAGAAGAATTGAAGAGAAGTTTACATGCACAAATAGAGCATTCATGGTGACTAAGGAGTTATGATTTGAGATACACAACATATTCAGTTAGAGGAGAATAGAGGAAAGGAATCAGAACATAGCAGAGATACATATGATTAGAAAGGATCAAGTACACATTAGGAAAGAGGTGATTTGACATCAAGAAACACAGTGTTATCCAAATGATCATTGCTAAAACATTGTAATAGGTGAATCAGTTAAATCTCTTAACAAAATAGTCTTGACAGGCTATTGTAAATCCTTTAATAGGGTGCTTACTTCATTGTAAGTTAAAGTCCTTTTACAAGGCACACTTCTAATAGGGTGTTGAAATCCTTTAACAAGGTAAGATCTAACAATCTTGTAAGCTTTTAATAGGGTAGGTCTTTCATAGGGTAGATCATGTTTCATGATCAAAACATTGTAACCTTCATTAGATACACTTTATTACTGCAGTAGTGAAGATTTGTGGGTGTCATCCCCTCCCTAGTTTTACCTTCTTCTTGGAGGGTTTATGGGTAACCAAATATCTTCTATCATACATATTTTAATTGTTTTACTTTCATACTATGGATGTATATGCTTAATTTGGTATTTCAATTTATATGCATAAATTTTGAGATGGATGTGTGGTGAATTGTTTTATTATTGAAAGTTTTAAATGTTGATTCATGCCCCTCACTATCAAAGTTTACTTCCCTATTCTATTTCCAACAAAGAGGTCAAAACTTTTACTCAAACATTTAGAAAAACAAAATTTTGATCTTCTCTAGAGCAAGTACCTCTTATGATCAAAATTCAAAAGATCACTAGTCTGATCAAAAGTCTTCTCTATCTAGTCATCAGAGTTATCAATAGTAGAGCAACATAGGGTTGTAACAACATTATCTCTCCTGATCCATTTATAAAAATTTGGTCTTAAGGTGGCTTCATTATCATTCAAATCTTTCCGTATATCCACTAACCTTGATAATTCTAAATTAAAGAGAGGCCAGTTGACTCTATTCACTTAATACAAAATTGTGTCTCTTATATTGCCTTCATGTTGGATGCCCAACTCCACATGTAGTGACCAATTCTTTACTTTTTCCTCATTAAGCTCATCAGTTGTGTAGGATTTAGGTTATTTAGGTGTACTCAAAATTTTCAAAATGGAACCAAAAGGTGGCAGTAGCATAGGGGAAGCTGCAATTCTAAGCTGACTAGACTACCTACCCCTTTTCCTTTTTCCAAATTGCTTTTCCATATTAGCAATTGTATTCTCCAATTGATAGATTTTCCTACCTATTTCATCATAGGCCTCTAGCACCTTCTCAAACTTCTCATTCAGTTCAAGGAATTTATTTTTATATTATATAGCTACTACTATCCCAAAATTAGTCATTTCCTTATTCATTTGGGCTAACTTTTCATTGTCCACCTCTTTAACTCTGAGGACCATGAGGCTACATGTATGCTCAGAATTTGTAATCTCTTAGGCCCTTCGTATATCCCTATTTTGAATGGACTACATGACCAAGGCTTTATGTTCATCATTGTATTTTACACTTTTATAGGCTTGTTTTACTTCTTCCGTAGTTTTAAATTTTTTTCCCTTCTTCTTCCTCACAACATAAAAGATCATTGCATTAGCAGTGTCCCATTTTCACAGTGTCATGACTCCTCAATCCCTGAGTAACTGCCTTCCCATTGTAGGGGTTATTGTTGGAATCATGAATGCTGATGATATTTCTATGGGGGAGTACTATAGACATGTTACTATGATGATATGTTACATTCATGACTTAGTTTTTTATTGATCTCAACATAGTAGTTTTCTATGGTATCTGATAGAAGAACAACGGTGAGATCAAGTTGGTATGGATGGCTAGTTGAGTATTCTCACTATCCAAGGTTATGAGAGATACTTCTAAGTATATAGTATATAAAGTTAACATTGGATGAAGAAATGTTACATCTAGAAGAAGTTATGTAAGTTTTGGTGATGTTTTTTCTGAGATAGAGTTTATAGAGGCATGTTCTAGTAAACTTGTTATATCTCTTAGCAGAATTGTTATTCTAAGAATAGAGGTTGAGGATGTGAAGAAGACATATTGATGATGACATGGCTAAGCTTTCTCATCATAATATTACATTTATGGAAAGAAATTCAAGTTACAAGGTAGAAGATTAATGTTATCGCTAAGTGTAACATGTTCTTAATGTGGTCCTATAATGATCAATTGAGAAGGTCTAAAAAATAACTCAAGGAATTGTTTTATGGGCTTGGTATAAAGGAAGTACATTTTATTTTATCATATGAAATCGAATTCTGATATAAAGAAGTGATTGTATGCAGTAGAGAGAGAAGAATGCAAAGTTGAGTAGAGCAAGGTAGAAGTGAAGGAAACTTCATTACCGAGGTTCTATTGTGTGAGACAAGGTTTCATATTTGGATCCAAGGTTTGCGACCTTGTCTACAAGGTCTGACAATGGTTGGTTTGGTTCACAGAACAAAGGAAAGAGGAACATAATAGTAAAAATGCATGTTTGAGCACTGAGTTCTTTTTGTAGTCAAAATTGCATTTTTGGGCAATGGACTCTTCTTGCATACATTGTACTACAACTTCTAGTAGGGTTGGTACCACTCCTAACAGGGTTGGAATCTCCTAACAAGGATTCAAATTCTCCTAATAGAGACTCATATGTACTAAATGTTGTAATAGACTCCTAATAGGGTCCATTCTCTAACAAGGAATATTTATATTAGTACATCATCTTGTGGGCATCATTCCCACTAGGGTTTTTCCTCTAATCAAGGGTTTCCCTCGTTAACATATCTAGTGTGATTTTATATGTGCATCTTATTATGTTTGATGTTTACTTTGGTTGAATGGTTAAGTTTATTTAAGGAAGATACATGTTTTAATTGTTGGATAACTAATTCACCCCCACCCTCTTAGTTATCTTGGTGGACTATTGTTTCTCAAAATTGCTATCAAAGCATTAGGTCCTTGAAGATAAAGTTTAACAACTTTGGGAGATCCATGGTGAGCATGTTCAAGAAAGATAGTCTGAAGTTCAATGGAACAAATTATGATAGTTGGAAGGAAAAGATAAAGACACATATATTATGTATGGGTATGAGATATTAGATCTTGACAAAATTAGCAAAAACAATCATTGTTCAAAAGGATTTGGAAAATTGTACCAAGGAAGAAAGAGATCTTTTTACGTCTGACATGAGAGCTAGAGAAGCACTATTAACTAAACTTCCTAAAATTGAATACAATCAAGTAAAGTCACTTGTTACTTCATATTTGATTTGGAAAGCTTTGGAAACTAGTTTTGAAGGTGATGCACATTCTAAGAAGTTGAGGCTACAGAGTTGGATTTGTACATTTAAAGATGCTAAATTGATGGAAGATGAATCTATAAGAACATGGGTAGGTAGGATATCAAAAATCACTGTAGGTATTAAATCTTAAGGAGGAAACAAAGAAGATGATGATGTGATATGGAAAATATTGAAGACTTTAACACCACCATTTAAGCCAACAGTTCAAATGATACAATTATTGATATATTGTAGCAAAGATTTCACAAAGGAGACATTACTTGAAAGAATTGAAGTAGTTAAGAATGAGCTTAGACAGTCTAGTGAATTAACCAAAACTGAAATAGCTTTCAGTGCCTTGAATATTCAACCTATTCTATCATGAGCACAAGTGCTAGAGGAGATTTTTCTAGCAATTGTAGATATGATGATGATAGAAATATTGAAGAAGGAGTAGCCCTTCTCGTAAGAAGAGAAAATGATGGTAAGAAAATATTTAAATGTTGGACTTGTAATGAATTTGGTCATTATGCATCTAAGTGTCCTAAGAGAGAGAAAAAGTATAAAGGAAATTACAAACCTAGAAGAGATAGAGAATTCTTGTATGTAAATGAAGAAAATGATTGTGATAAATAAGCAGTAAATGCAAGTGATGATGAAATAGGATTTTAGCAATCAAAAAATAAAGTTTAGAGAAAGTAGCTTCAGTGTCACACGTTGAAAATAAATTTGATTGGATTATTCATAGTGGTTGTTTACATCATATTACTAGTGATATAAACAAGTTTGTTGACATGAAAAGTTAGGATGGAGGTATTGTTAGAGTTGGAAACAATGCAGCATGCCAAGTTAAAGATATTGGATCTATATCTCTTAATGATAAAACTAACACTGAAGATGTATATTTTGTTGATGGTTTGAAGCACAATCTTTTGAGTGTTTGACAACTAGTGGACAAAGGTTATCAGTAGCAATTCACAAAGAAGACATGCATGATCAAAGACAAAGATGAAGGTAATTATAACAAGAACCAGATCTAGAGGTAATGTATTTCAGTTGAATCCTACAGAAATGACATGTTTGGTTGCAAAGGTAGATGATAGTTGGTTAGGGCATAAGAGATTTGTTCATATAAACTTTGATAGTATTGTGAAGACTAGTAGTATGTTTGCAGTTAGAGATTTTCCTAAGATTGTAAAACCTACTAACAGAATTTGCAAGGAGTGTGTTTTGGCAAAGCATAATAGAACTTCTTTTCCTAGCAAGAAGTTTACTACTAGAGAAAAATTAGAGATTGTATACATAAATCTTAGTGGTCCTACAAAGACTAAAGGATTCTATGGTGAAATTTATTTTATTATTCTAGTTGATGACTTTTCTAGAATGATGTGGGTTGCATTTCTTAAAGATAAATCTAAGGCATTTGATAAGTTCAAGATATTCAAGAATAGAGTAGAGAATGAATCTAGCATGAGCTCAAATGCTTAAGATTAGATAGAGGATGAGAGTTTACTTCAAATGAGTTTAACATGTTCTGTGAAGAAAATGGAATCAAAAGATAGTTATCATCTTTGAGAACCCATAAATAGAATTATATAGAAGAGTGAAGAAATAAATCAGTTACAGAAGCAGCAAGAGCTATGTTAGCAGAGAATGATGTATCAAGATGTTTTGGAGAAAAGTTTTAAATATAGTAGTATACACTATGAATAGAGTGCAAGTCAGAAAAGACACAAATGAGACCCCTTATGAACTATGGTTTGGTCACTCACCTACAATTAAGTGATTCAGAATTTGTGGTAGCAAGTGTTATATCAAAAGATATGATGATATTGGTAAGTTTGATGCTAGAAGTGATAAAGGTATGTTTCTTGGTTATTCATTGGAAAGCAAGGCTTATAGATGTTATAATCTGATAACAAAGACTATTATAGAAAGTGCAAATGTGAGAATTGATGAGAAATTTAGGATACAAGAGAGAGTGGTTGATTACAATTTAGATGATGATGTTGTTACTAAATGATGAAATGATGAAGTATCCCTTGAGACTAACAATAATTTATAGAATGAAGGAGAGCCAAGGAAGGAACAAAGCACAAAACCTTCAGCAAAACCAAGAGTTGAGATAGAAACTCCTACTTCAAGAAAGAATATGATAAAGAATCACCCATCCGAGCAGATCATTGGAAGCAGAGATAAAGGTGTAATGACATGAAGCAGATTCAATGAAGAACTATGTTTGATATCTCAAGTTGAACCTAAGAATGTAAATGAAGCATGTAAAGATGATCATTGGAAACAAAATATGAAAGAGGAATTGGATTTAATAGTAAAGAATGAGACATGGGAATTGGTCCCTAGACCAGAAGACAAGAATGTGATAGGAACTAAATGGGTATTCAGGAACAAGATGAATGAACAAGGCAAAGTTGTAAGGAATAAGGAAAGATTGGTATGTAAATTTTACTCACAACAAGAAAGAATAGACTATGATGAGACATATGCTCATGTGGAAAGAATAGAAGCAGTAAGGTTATTCTTTGCATATGTAGCATATAAGAAATTCAAAGTGTATTAGATGGATGTTAAGTCAACATTTATGAATGGAGAACTTGAAGAAGAAGTGTACATAGAGCAACTTGAAGGTTGTCCTTTCATAGATGATAAGGACATAGTATGCAAACTAAAGAAAGCATTGTATGGCTTGAGGCAAGCACCTAGAACCTGATATGCAAGGTTGGACAAGCATTTGACAAAGCTTGGATATAAAAAAGGTATGGCAGTTAGAAGTCTCTATTGGAAAAGAATTGATGATGGTTTGATGATATCATATTTGGAGGAAATGATGAGGAAAGTGACAAGTTTATAGAAGAAATGAAAAAGGAATTTGCAATAGGTATAATAGGAGAAATGAAATAGTTTCTAGGATTGTAGATT
Organism: Cupressus sempervirens; assembly: GCA_028749045.1. Classification (NCBI taxonomy): domain Eukaryota; kingdom Viridiplantae; phylum Streptophyta; class Pinopsida; order Cupressales; family Cupressaceae; genus Cupressus; species Cupressus sempervirens. The sequence continues at coordinate 221,169,798 of CM053783.1, forward strand.
ATATAGGCTAAAGAAGGAATCTTTATCTCTTAGGCTAAGTATTTGAAGGATTTACTGGAAAGGTTTGGTTTGGAGTCCTATAAACCCATTGGAACACCTATGGTAACCAAACACAAGTTATCTACAAAGGATGAGACACCTTTAGTTGAGCAGAAAAAGTACAAATCAATGATCAAAAGATTATATTTAACTCACACAAAGCCAAATATAGAAAATGCACTTGGAATTGTTGCAATATTTGAAGCTAATCCTAAAGAATAGCATTATGCAGCAGTCAAAGAATATATAAATATCTAAAAGGAACACTAGGGTTTAGATTGTGGTATGATAAATCTAATGATTTCACTTTATGTGCTTATATTGATGTTGATTAGGTAGGCAGTATGGATGACAAAAAAAGAACCAGTGGTGAAGCCTTCTTTCTTGGAGGATGATTTTTTTCTTAGCTGAGTAAGAAGTAGGATTGTACCTCACAAAGTATAGTGGAAGAAAAATATGTTTTGGCAGAAAACAAATATAATCAAGTTATTTGGATGAAGTAGATGTGAAGGATATAAGGATACAATTTAGTGAGCATGTTGTCATACATTGTGATAACAAAAGCATGGTAAATATGTCTAAGATTCCAGTGTTGCATTATAAGACCAAGCACAACTCTATCAAGTATCACATGTTGAGAGAGAAAGTTGTAGAAAAATAAATTAGATTGGAGTATGTGAGCACTAAAGAGTACATTACAGATTCTTTCTCTAAGCCTCTTTCCAAAGAGACTTTTGAGTATTTGCAAGGTATGTTTGGGGTTATGCCCCTTCCTATATCAAAGTAGTTGATGCAAGAGTGCATTAGTCCAGTGTAATAGAGTACCATTCTTTTTTTGGACTTCATGCTGATGCTTCCTGTATGGGGGAGTATCTGTGATGGACAAAGTGATCTAGGACTCTTATTGGATGTTGTTTTGAACAATGTCTTTGGAAACTTGCTAATAACAAGCAATTTTTGTAGAGTTTGATGGTTGCTAAAACCTTTGACATTTGATGTCAATGGGGGAGAAGTATGGCATGAAAAGCATCATGAGGAAAAACATCATGGGGGAGAATATTGTGAGGAGAAGCAAAGACAAGAAAGAACAAGTACAACATGTTCAGAAGAAGTACAACATGGAATGATAGTTTGATGAAAATTACACTAAGGTATATCAATGGCAGAGAATGATTGATGAAGAGGATTTGAAAAGAAAGGTTAATAGTCTTTTGTTGGTATTATTAGAACTAGATGTTTTACATCTATGTTGCCATAAATGTCAAAGGGGGAGATTGTTGGAAGCATGAATGCTGATGATATTCCTATATGGGAGTATTGTAGATATGTTACTATGTGATATGTTACATTCATAACTGATTTTGTCATTGATGTCAACACAGCAATATTTTGTGGTATCTGACAGAGGAACAATGGTAAGATCAAGTTGGTATGGATGGCTAGTTGAGTTTTCTCACTATCTGAGGTTATGGGAGATGCTTTTGAGTATCTAGTATAGGTAGTTAATGTCAAATGAAGAAATGTTAAGTCTGGAAGAAGTTATGTAAGTTTTGGTGATGTATGTTCTGAGATAGAGTTTACAGAGGCATGTTATAGTAAACTTGTTATATCTCTTAGCAGAATTGTTATTTTGAAAATTGAGTTTGAGGATGTGAAGAAGACATATTGATGATGATGTGGCTAAGCTCACTCATCATAATATTACATGTACAAAAATATATATAAGTTACAATGCAGAAGATTAATGTTATCACTAAGTATAACATGTTCTTAATGTGGTCCTATAATGATTAATTGAGAAGGTCTAACAGTCGAATTAGGGAATTGTTTTATGGACTTGGTATAAAGGAAGGACATTTTCCTTTATCATATGGAATGGAATTGTGACACAAAGAAGTGATTGTAAGCAGTAGAAAGAGAAGAATGTGAAGTTGAGTAGAGCAGAGAAAAAGTGAAGGAAACTTCATTACGAAGGTTCTATTGTGTGATCTGAGGTTTAATATTTGGATTTGAGGTTCTCAACCTGGTCTACAAGGTCTAACAATGATTGGTTTGGCTGAAAGAACCAAGGAAAGAGGGACATAACAAAAAAATTATGTGTTTGAGCTATGAGCTCTTCATGTAGTTGAAATTGCATGTTTGGGCAGTAGGCTCTTCTTACATACATTGTACTACAACTCCTAACAGGATTGGCACAACTCCTAATAGGGTTGAAATCTCCTAACAAGGATTCAAAGTTTGTTAATAGGGACTCATATGTATTAAATGTTTTAATATACTCTTAACAGGGTCCATCCTCTAATAAGAAATATTTATATTAGTACATCATCTTGTGGGCCACATTCCCACCAAGGTTTTCCCTCTGATCAAGGGTTTCCCTAGTTAACATATCTAGTGTAACTATCTATGTGCATCTAATTATGGTTGTTGTTTACTTTGGTTGAATCATTAATTTTATTTAAGGAAGACAAATTTTTTAATTGTTGGATAACTAATTCACCCCCTCCCCCCTCTCAATTATCTTATTGGACTATTTTTTCTAATAGTTATTTGACTAAATTCTTACATAAAGCTATATTTAACCTCTTCCTCAATGTTAGAGTCTTGTCTAGAAGGTTTCTCTCCCTTTACTTTCTTGCACTTTCCCTCAAAATTTTCAATGTTATTCCTCCATAAAAATGAGATGAAGGCCCTAGATTTAACAAAACTTTCATCATCGCAAAACTTCTTTTTTTCTTGTTGTACAATAGGATCAATCTCCTTCCCTCTAAAGTCTTCTACAGTGTGGGATAATAGTGGTATTGGGTGCTCTTCAGGTGCTCCTGCCTCCACCTCTATTGGAGTTATTACAATGTCACCTTGATCTCCCATATATTTCAATTGTTCCCTTAAGGACTCTTTATTATAAAAATAGAGGGGAGTCTATGATGGGGACTACTCCTCAGCCCTAGATGATGATGCTTGTTCGAACTTCTACATTTTAGCAGTTGGTACTGAGGAAGGGCTTTGTAAGAGTTACCTCTTGTATAAAGGGACATGTTGTATAGTCATACTTTTTTCCACAACATACTTTGCTTTCCTCTATAACATGTACTACACTGGGCTTATAATTTCTCTATTTGACATTCTCTTCTCAATTTCTATGGCATGGTCTGGATAGGCTTGTATCAAAATGACCTTTTTTTATCATTTAGGGTTTGCATGAACCCAACAAAATTATTCATAAGTTTATTAATTTTCTTTCCTCCATATTTGATATCAGCAAAGGGATCATATTTTCTATTTAATGCAATTAAAAACTCTAGAATTCTACTATATACTTTCCATTTTCCCTTTCTTACTTCTTGTTCTTGTAATGAGAATTCATTTCTAATAATTTCCTCACGAAAGTAAACCAAATGTTCATAAGATCTAGCTTTACTCCCATCTTTAAACATATCATTAAAAACCCTCTAGATCAATAAAATGAGGATGGGACTAAGTCATTTGATATTTATCTAAAAACTTACCCAAATGCCTCCATCCTTAGTGAACACAAAATTGTGGATGACTTTGAAATGAGGGAAATTGTGCTTCTGGATCTACCCACTAATTCCTTTTCTTCCAGTCCTCCTATCTGCCATAAAAATTTTGCAATTCCAAACTTCAAAGGCACTTGATAGAAAAGAACATGAGGCTTCCCTTGGAAACCATACACTCTCAAGATAGTAGAAACAGAGTATGGGATGATATCTCCCCAATTGTGGCTCAATTTTAATCCCTTGGCATGATCTTTAGGTCTAATTAGCTCCAATAAGGGATGGGGTATTCTAGGGTTATTTCCTATCCAAAAAATCCTCGGCTTGGATGAAAAATATCTATAAAATTGGCATCATTTATTTTCCATCTTATATCAGGACTCCACAACTAAACAGGTGGCTTTTGCCCATCATTGTCCAATTCTAGCTTCATCTCCTTAGAGAAAGAATAATCCCCTTTGTATAGACACATGTACATCAACAATGAATACCAACAAAAAGGCTTCTCAACCTTGGCCTTACTAATGCAAATTAGGCTATTATGAATTTCTTCTATAATATATAAAATCAAATCAAATATGGACTCATACCATATTGCAGTGTTTGGACAATAATGAAAACTAGGGATCCATGGATGTGAGCTTGCTCGTCCATCCCAAAAAGTCTGCAAAGGGAGAAGTAAAGTGCATGTGCCCTTGGATTGAAGTATTTCTTCAATAATGGTTTCAGGGTATTAGCTATTACTAGAGGTAGATGCCCTATCTTCACAAAATGTGCTTGCAATGGCCATCCCCTAATGTATACACTCTAAGTATCATACAATGTTTGTAGATCATCCATGTTAATCTTCTCATGTAATGTGTGGTTAGGGTTTAACATGTAAATCCCCCTAATTGCTTGAGGTGTGACCCTAAAGAGGTTTTCTCCTACATTAATCTTCACTACTCTCAGTACTGGATCATACCTCTTAGCTATCATCATCAACAAATCATCATCAAAGAAAATGCCTGGGACAACCAACTTCCCAATATCAAATTGTTAAACATCACTTAATGAAGTGTCATGTTTCCTTTCTAAAAACCATTTTCTAAACAACTCCAAACCACTAGTAGATGTCTCAACATCTCTTAACCAATTTTTTTTTCATAGAAACCCTCACTAACCAAAAATTTAGGGTTTTTGGGAACTAATTATTTTCCTTTGGTTCTTTTGTTTGTGGAAAAGGGCAATTGCTCCAAAAAATCATCATGTACATTCATATGCTTGTAGTCCACCTTCCTAGAGAAATATCTTCATGGAGGCATCATATAAATCTAATAAAATTCAAACAACAAGCTCTCAAATAGTCAGAAGTTTTTATACCTACCCACAAATTTCGTTGTTCAATTAAAAACTGTGTTCCCAACAATTCACTATTCAAGAAAATCACACTCTAAGAACTAGTTCTCTGCACTTAAATTCTCTTTCACTTTGTAATTGATTATGCATTGAATTGTAAGTTTTATGCATATTTCCTTCACACTAATTTTCCTTTATTCACCAACAATGTTCCAATAGTCAAATTAAGAACGTTATGCCAAAAATTTGAAATTTGGTCATTCATCTAGGCATAATCAAATGGTCTTATTTTAAACTTAATGAGTGCATTACTTTTTTTGCAAGTTGGACACGTGTCAACATGTGACTTTCTCACTTTAGTTAAAAACCATGCATCTTCTTTTTATGAGAAAGCAAAATCTGGTAATCCTCATCAAATGGATTATTAAGATATTTGCCTGCAATAGTATGCATAGTGTGGCCCACATGGCTATGTGGTAGCTTATCGCATTCTTGATTTGGTTAAATTTCACACAACTTCATAATTCTAGAATGTGACAGTCATTGATCAACTCAAGATCTGACGGCTTTAAGAAATCAATGTTGTTTGTCATAGTCAACACCTATGGGCAACCAAAGCAATCCACTTGGAAAAATATGTTGACAACATTCTTTTGTAGCTTATAACCCAGTGTGGTCCCACAAGTTCCATGTGTCAACATGTCACTTTCTTTCTTTGGATAAACACCGAGCACTTTTAAAATCTGAGAAAGTGATGATTATTGATCTTCATTTGCATCTACAGCTATGAAGATGCTCATTTTTATATTGTTTGAAACCAAAAATGGCACACATGGATAGGTGTCATTTCGTCATTTTTTGGGTAAACTCCTCACATCTTTAAAATGTGAGAATGTGATGATTGTTGATCTTCATATGATCAAAGGCTCCAAAAGTAACTCACCAAATGGGTTTTGAACAAAGAAAAACAATACACAGGCTAACCATGACAAGACCTTGGGTTGGAAAAGAGTTAATGCTAGAGTAAAATGAAATTTCATGAAAATTTTAAAAGATTGTAGGAAAATCTTATAATAAGAAATTTTTTAAAGGGTATTAGGGCTCTATTTAAAATCTCTCACATAAATTCAAGAATGTGATCAATGTTAACAATCTTCAAAAGGAACTATATTACATTAAAATGTAACAAAGGAATAAACACTGAGCAACTAATGCCTATTTGTACATGTTCATGCAAACCTCAAATATGACAAACAACATGTGAATAATGAAGACATGAAATCAAAAGAGTACAAATGATTCAAAATAGCACTAATGCAAACCTCACAAAATTACCAAGATTTTGATGATTTCATTATTGTGGGATGTGATTGCTCACAAATCCTACAGCCTAACAATGGGCTAGATAGTGCTTCATGAAAATGAGGAGAGGGTTCTCCTTTTATAGGAAATGAGATGAAATGGATGGCTGAGATTCAATGCAAGATGAAGGGCTAGGATCTCTCTAGATCAATGAGGTGTCCATGAGGTGGAGGCCAAGTGGACTCCATGTGGATTAGGGTTTTTGACCATTCAAAAAGGGAAAGATGCTCACACATGTGTGAGAAACCTTTGATGTGATAGGTCAAAAATAGGTGTAAGAGGTGTGATAAGCATGGTCTCTCACACATGTGTGACACCTTGATTCTCATGTGAAGGGGGGACAAACATGTAAGAGGTGTGGAAGGAATGAGGGGTGAGGGAAGTGTGAATGTTTCTCACACATGTGAGGATTCCTCACACATGTGTGAACACACACTTAGGATTAAAAGGGGATCAATAAGGTGATTAGGAAAAGTAAATAGGATTAAATGGTGGGTAGAGTTAGAAGGATGAGTTAGGTTAGGAAATTGAGGTTGGGTGAGGGTTAAAGTTAGGATCCATATGGTTAAATAGGATTAAATTTAATATTTTAATTCCAAGTGGGATTAAAAGGGGTTAATTAAGTAAATCAAGTAATTTACTTAATTAGAGTGAATGGGTTAGGATGCAAGTGGGATGAGGGGAAAGGCTAGGATTTAAATAAACCTAAGTTCCTTTAAATCAAGGAAAGAAAAATATAATTAAATAAATGTAAATTTATTTAATTAAAGATAAGGTAATTAAATAAATAATAAATATTTATTTAATTGGTCATGAAACAAGTATTTGGACAATTTTAGGTGTCTACATTTTGCCCCTCTTTGATATAGCATTAGTAATGTTATACCAAAAAATATATATATATAGTGGATGGAAAGATAATACTAGTAGCACAATGCCTCTATCATGGAAGGATGAGGAAGGATGATGAAAAGACTAGTAGCATGATGCCTCGGTCATAGAAGGATGAGGAAGGATGATGAGGATGGAAGGGTATTAAAATGTATTGCATAAAAATGTAAGAAAGGAATAAACACTAAGCAACTAACGCCTATTCCTACATATTCATCCAAACCTCAAATATGAAACACAACATGTGAATAATGAAGACATGAAATAAAAAGAGTATAAATTATTCAACATAGCAGTAATGCAAACCTCAAAAAATCACCAAGATTTTGATGATTTCATTGTTGTGGGATGTGGTTTCTTAAAAATTCTATAGCATAACAATGGGCTAGATAGTGCTTCATGGAAATGAGGAGAGGGCTCTTCTTTAATATGAAATGAGATAAAATGAACGGCTGAGATTCAATGCAAGATGAAGGGCTAGGATCTCTCTAGATCAATGAGGTGTCCATGAGGTGGAGGCCAAGTGGACACCATATGGATTAGGGTTTTTGACCATTCAAAGGGGGAAAGATGTTGACACATGTGTGAGTAACCTTTGATGTGATAGGTCAAAACCAGGTGTAAGATGTGTGAGAAGCATGGTCTCTCAGACGTGTGAGACACCTTGATTCTCATGTTAAGGGGGGACAAACATGTAAGAGGTGTCGAAGGCATGAGGGGTGAGGGAATTGTGAATGTCTGAGGATTCCTCACACATGTGTGAGGATTCCTCACACATGTGTGAGCACACACTTAGGATTAAAAGGGGATTAGCAAGGTGATTAGGAAAAGTAAGTAGGATTAAATGGTGGGTAGGGTTAGAAGGATGAGTTAGGTTAGGAAAGTGAGGCTGGGTGAGGGTTAAAGTTAGGAGCCATGTGGTCAAATAGGATTCAATTTAATATTTTAATTCCAAGTGGGATTAAAAGGAGTTAATTAAGTAAATGGAGTAATTTACTTAATTAAAGGGAATGGGTTAGGATGCAAGTGGGATGAGGGGAAAGGCTAGGATTTAAATAAACCTAAGTTCCTTTAAATCAAGGAAAGATGAATATAATTAAATAAATGTAAATTTATTTAATTAAAGGTAAGGTAATTAAATAAATAATAAATATTTATTTAATTGGTCATGAAATAGGTATTTGTTTAATTTTAGGTGTCTATAGGAACATGGGGCACAACTAATATTGGGGGAAAACAATTAGGATTTTTTAGGGCACGATTAATCAAGAGACATACAAATCCTAATCAAAAAATGATAACTGGATTTTTCACAAAAAAAATTTGAAGGTTTATTTACTAGATGAAAAACCAAGCCAACAAGCTCAATGTTGTATTTTGTGTTGTCTATACATATGTGGGGAAATTTTATATGTAACACTCATGCCCCACCCCCGCTCCATTCCCTCCCACCTAGTGCAAAACTATACTATAGGTGCCACAACATAGATTACTTTAGTGGAAAATCTTTACCTTTTGGTGATCTTGTCTGATGGGTCAATCATCATTTGGTGAATAGCACAACACAGGTCAACTGTGTCACTGGATATTTATCAAATTTGGGTCCAATGCCTAGGGTTGTTGCCCATTAGTTATCACATGATTGGTCAAAAATATCAGCCTAATCACCAATGTAATATACATTTTGGATACATTCATTTTAAACATATCACCAGCCTTTGCATGTTGTTTCTTATTGGCCCACGTTCTTTCGCCATTACTACAACCAAATAATTTTTTCTTGGGTTGGGTGTCACCAACCATTTTCCCAATGTGTGTCAACCGCCAGTTCCATTTAGCCAACTATTTCCTACTGTGGGCTTGCATAGGAAGGTGTGTTTCGCCTGCATTTTACATTCCCACTTGTTAATCCTACCTAATTTGCCAACCTAGATTGGACTATAAGATATTATTATTCTACACAATTTGTTATTTTTTGGTCTGGAGACTGGCATTTTTTACTATTGTCAAACTTTCAAAGTGCTGAGTGCATTGGCCATTGACTCGTACACCTTATTTTTTGTAAAAGGTAGGTGATTTTTATTTTTATTTTTTGTCAACAATGGTACTGGACCATTAGTATAGTGGTACTAGTTATTTTTTTAGTTTTACAATCTAGTGTCCACTGGTGATTGGACATCTCACATGCTAATATAGCCTATAGGTTTGTGAATTATATTGGGTAGTACCGTAGACTATAGTATCATAGCAATAGTACCCATTTTTTGTGAATGAATCATATTATTGTTATTATATGTAGTCTAAGTAGTTGATTCTTTTCTTCAACAACTAAGTTGATGTATTTTTGTAGCCTTTATCAGTTTGCCATGTCAAACAAGAGGGGTAACAGGGGTTCCGGTAGGATCCCTGAAAGCCAAGAGAGGCCACCATTGCCAAAATGCATAACCATAGTAGCATATTTTGGTGCTGAAAATTTTGGCAACCTACAAGATTCACAAGCTAGATCTCCAGTGCTTATTGAAAAAGGAGATTCATCACAAGTTGGACCCTCAGACCATATTGAAGTTCAAGTTGGTGAACCTAATATCTCAGTCAAGGATGAACTTGAACACAATTTGGAGGTACTTCCTCTGAGTAGGGAGTCACAAACTGAGATTATAGAGTTGGAGTCAGTCCCAGACTAGTCAGGTGAGAAAACCAAAACTAATTCCATAAATCATGTTCATGCACAAAAGAGGAAAAAAATTTGAAATCAATGATCTCGTTGGGATCTATCTAAAAGGAATTTTGGGTTAGAATGGGTGGAAAAGTACTGGTTCATTCAATCAGTGCCCAATCCAATTGATGGTGAGCCTCTTGCATAATGAAGATGTAAGATTTTCACAGAGATAACAAAGAAGGAAAAGAGGTTGCAACATAAAATTGATACCATAGAAAAGAACGTCGTAAAGCGTACAAGAAGGAAACTATAGGTGGAGTTGAAAAATCCATGCTAACTTGGAAAAAAAAAGGAGAATTGTCTACATAACAGGAATGCAAAAATATACGAGTTACACCAGTAATTACGGGAGAAGCATTCTATAGTAAAAGGTTCCATTGATGATTTCATTAGAAAAAGCAATGAAGTGCAAAATATGAGAAAAGTAGTTCAATTAAGTGTGGCATTTTATATATTGAGTAGAGAATGTCCTATGACAAACTACCCTTCAATTCCTACCTTATTGCACTTTTTGAAAACTCAAAACTGTCTGAACAGTCACTAGTCAATAAACAATGGGTGGGAATGGGCTAGATGTCTTGTACAGGTTGAAAAAGAAGATATGAAGGACAAAATTAAAGACTCTAATTTCATTGCATTGTCTCTAGATGAAGTTACAGAAATTGATAATACTTCTTGGGTGTGCATACATGTTTATACTATAAACAATCTTTTTTCTCAACCATTTCTATTATCTATTGCTAAATTGAATCATAGTGCAACAGCTGAAATTTTATATGAATTATTAAAGACTACTCTAATTGAATCTAGAGGTTTGGATAGTATGGAGATTGCCAAAAATTTGGTGTGTTGGAGCAGATGGAGCTTCGGTTATGCAAGGTCATAAAGGCAATCTTTGCAAAAAGATCACAAATGATTTGGCACCCTACGCTATTCTCATTCATTGCATGGCCCATCGAATGAATCTAGCTTTTGGAATTGTCAGCAATTTTGGTTGTCTAAGTAAAGTGAAATCTCTAATCAAAGAGATTTACCAATGCTTCTATCAAAGTCCAAAATGAGTCGAGGAATTTCATCACTTTACTGAAGGACTTGCTAATGGGAGGAAGCTTCTTAAAGACAATGATACCAGATAGATCTCTTTGGATGGACCAGCACATCGAGTAATGTCTGAATACATGTCATTGCTTGGACTAATCCACTCTATGCAAGACAAATTCCCTCAGCTATATTCAAGCTTAATTAATGTTAAGGTACTTTTAACTTTAGCAGCTATTCTCCCCATGCTACAGGACATGAGAAATATTATAAAAAAGGTTCAAAAAAGAGCTATGTGCATTGCAGAATATAATAAGCTGTATAAAATGACATGTAGTAGCCTGGATACTCTGTATTGATTAATACCATTAGATGAAACAAAGTTTTCAAAGTGGTTGGAAATCTCATATTTGAACAATCCTGAGAACTTTTTACATATTGGTACAAATGATGAGGTATATGCCAAGGTACATGGAGTTGACATACCAATGCAGTACTATGCCCGCATCAACCCTGAATCCAACCCCAATGAAGCAGGAAATGAAGTTGAATCAATACTAGAGAAGGTGCTTTCAAGTGTTATAAGTGAAGACTTCAAGAAGATCAAAGACTCTATGCTTGACTCTGTCAAGCGAGTTTGCTACATTGTTTCATTAGAAATTAGATTCAGATTCCCTCCAAAGGAACTACTTGAAGCAATGTCAATTATTTTTCCACAATATTGGTCTCTAAACTGTCTGACTGATTTTCGAAGAAGGATGATGGCTTTGATTCAGCATTTTTGCAAACCTAAAGTAATTAATGAAGTCACTATAAATGGAATTTTAGATGAATCTCAACTAAGAGATAAATCATATTCTTTTGCAAACATAATGAGGGAACAATATGCTCTTATGGAGAACCCAAATGAAGAGGGAGTGGTAACAAAGCTTTGGAAAATTCTTGGTGAGAGCAATCAGTTGAGAGAGGCAATACTAGAATATTTCAAGCTTACCAATTTATGTTTGACAATGATATTGGATTCAATAGAGGATGAGAGAGTTTTCGATACTTTGGGCTTCTTGAAGTCAAAGGTTAAAAACAAATTAGATAAAAATTTGGATAATTTTCTCAGGCTCTATAATTTTAGGTATGAGGTAGAAAATTTCTCTTATGATAGGGCTATTAGCATTTAGAGAAACCAATGTCAAAGAAGAGGGATTGCCAACATTTCAAACCCAAGTGGTAGTGGCAGTGGTGGTGGCAGTGGTAGTGGTAGTGGCCATGGTAGTGGTTCATATCCTAATATTGGAAGTAATGAAGATGATGTTGACTTTAACATGCATAGTGAGTCTGACACTAACAGTGAATCTGAAGAAAACACAATAGACAATGAAATTTTGTATGCAATAAATGAGGAGGATTCTGATGATAGTGATGCTAAGTTGGTCCAGGTGGAATGGAAACTATAGAAGCACCTCAACCTCAAGTTCTAACTTCTGCATGAGTCAAGTAGTAGGCTAATAGCTTTGATTTAAAACTCTACCTACTAATTAATTATGTAACATGTTTGTAGAAGTTAATTTATAGTTTTCATTCACTGTCTCTTTATAGATGCTTAAATTATTATTTTTTGAACATCTTGATGTTACAAACTTACATGTTGAGATTTTCATTTATTGTCTTTTTTTAACATGTTGAGATTTTCATTGATTCTAGTTTTTTTAAGAAATTGTAACATAATGCATTTAACAGAATAAGCTCTATTTTAAAAAAATTGTATTATAATTTATAATTATAAATCAGCCTATAACATAATATATTTAACAATTGTCAATTACAAAAAATTACAACCCTTTGCAAATGACTCAATGTCAAATTGAAATGACCTTGAATTCTCTTTTGCAGATACAAGGGAGCAACAATAGTTGTAGGTCAGTTTGTAATTATATATATAATCAGATTATTACTACATAATACATTATGTGTGTACAATCACATTGCCAATTGTACAATTTTTTCAAGTAGTAGGGAAATATTTTCCATCTGCTCTATGTAGTAATAGTATGCCAGTGCCTGGTTATCCAACTATCTTGATATATTGGCTCTTGATTCTTGTAACAATTAATATTAAACAAAGTTGAAATTAAATCCAAAAGTTTAAATTAAAGAGCAACAAGCAACAAAATGATTATAGTACTATCACTTACTAAGTTGTTACTTCTTAGTGCTATCAACTATGACTACCACTAACAGCAGCAGTAACAGCTTCAATTTGAGAAAATGACCCAGCTTCAAAGAATTTTTTTAGGGCACTCCATTTTGCATCATTTGGAAGCTCCATTTGTTTGAGGTTGTAGCTAAATTGGTGTAACCTCATCAACAATAAATACTTCTGAGAGATATTTTTAAATGAATTGAGGAATTTATCTATAACTTCATTCATTGTTGATAGTGGTTTGATGCAACTTGCAATTGTTTCGAGAGTGGTTTCCTCAGGCAAGTTACCTAAATCAAAATTCATACTGTCGTACAACCTTTTCATGTAATTTTCTTTTCCAATGAATCTACCACCTGATTTAGCTAGATTTAGTAATCTAGTAGTCAGCAAGTTCAGTATGATGTTATTCATCTTCATCAACTCTTTGGAAGTAGATTTGAGAGCTTCACCTATTTCCATTACTTGTTCACAATGGTGGCCAACATCAATGGTCATTACAGAGGCATCCAAGCAGTTGTTTATTCCATGGTTTGCAAAATCCCTATCACTGAATCTCTTTGCTTTATTCAAAATTTGGTCAAAAAGATTTTTTAAGGAATTGGTGAAGATTTTTCTTTTACACAGAATATCACTTTTTACATTTTCAAAGACAAGTATGAGATTGTTAATTAAATCAAGCCATTCAAACAAACTATTATTGTTCTTCATTATTTTGTCCCAATTTTCTTGTTTGATAAGGTTAACCATATTTATTATAGTATTCTTCACATGATGGTCTTCAGAAGAAATTATTCTATTTTCTACCATTACATTCTCCATTTTTTCCTTCATTTTAGACATATCTTTTTCACTCTTTTTCTGTATTTCCTCTAGTTGCCCTTGCCAATTAGTTGCTCTGTTCATCTCATCCTCCAATTTCTTCTTCAAATATTTGATTGTATTTGTAGTAATTACCTCTTTTTTCTTCTCATCCTCAAGTTCCCTTTTCAAATCATGGATTGTCTTTGCAGTGGACTCCTTTTTCTTCACATTGTCCAATTCCTTCTTAAAATCATGGATTCTTTGAGTAGACTCCTCTTTCTTTGCATTGTCCAATTCCTTTCTCAAATTGAAGATTTTCTTTCCAACTAACTCCTTTTTTCTCTTTGCATTCTCCAATTCCCTCCTCATGTGGTGGATTGTGTTAGTGCTTGTAGTAGCACTAGACTCCATTTTCTTCGCATTCTCCAATTCCTTCTTCAAATCATTGATAATTTTTGCAGTTGACTCCTCTTTTTGTTTCATATTCTCCAATTTCTTATTCAAATTGTGGATTGTGTTTGCACTAGACTCCTCTTTTTTCTTCTCATTCCCCGATTCCTTTTACAAATTAAAAACCATACTTGCCCTAGACTATGAATGTTTCTTTTCATTCTCCAATTTAGTCTTCAAAATATTATTTTCCTTCCTAGCATAGTCCAAGTCCGTTTTCAATTTGTTGTTGACCTGTGCACTACTCTCTACAAACTTGAACAACTATGTAGTAGAGGCTTGTTCATGCTGAAGTCTTTTTTGGCACTCATCCAATTCTTTAGTCAATTTTTGCACTTGTTCATTCATATTTTCTTGTTGGACAATTGCCTTTGTAGGAGAAGATTTCTTTATCCTATTTTACAATTCTTTGAACCAATTGTTTGTTGCTTTCTCTTTCACCTTCACATTATCAAGGTTTGCCTGTAACTTTTCTACTTTCTTTATAAGCCTTTTGTTTTCCCTCTCCACTTTCAAAAGTGTATAGTAGACCATTTTGTTGCTCTCTTTTGATATATTGATTTTGTAAATATTTTTCACTTTTGACAAATCCATTTGAAGACTGGTAACTTGTATATTGTTAGGATTTATTATATTTTGTTGTGGATTATTATCTCTACCTAGGGGCATAATAGCCATGAAGTTCATTGTTTGTATCCTATGTTGGAAATATTCTATTAGTAGATCCCTAACATTCAGCAACTGCATCACTTTTCAAAGTCTTCATAACTTGCCTATTTCTTTCGCTTGTCTATTCAAACATTGATGCAAACTCATTCAAACTAAAATCTGAGTTTGTTGACACAATTAAGTATTTGAAAGTTGAATTATCAGTTTTATCATTGTATGCTCCTCCAACTCCAGTTAAACTTACTCCACCTCCAATTCTATTTTGAGGATTGCCAATAGACTCAAGATGGCCCTTTCCAAATCCTAGTGTTTTAAGACTGTTTTCTAAGTTTTGTATAGAAGTTGCTAGTGCATACATTGGTGAAGTAACCATTGACATTATTGGTGGTGTAATTTTCATAACTCTTTGCTTTTCTGCACAAGGTTCATCCATGCTAGTGCCAGTGCTAGTACCAGTGGGATCAACTATAACTAGATTTGAAGATTTTTCAAATAATGTTGTGGGATGACCTTTAGAAGTAGAGGCATAATTTTTTTTTCCCTTTCTAGATGAATCATCTTCATTCTCAAAGAGACCAATGATTGGATTATATCCTCTTTTGGGCAGGTCTGGTATTGGAACTAGATTCCAAATCCCTTTACAAATTGCACCAATGGGTCCTATACCTACATAACACATTTTTTGTATCATAGTTTCCCCTTTACTATACGTTTGTTTAAAAGAATCACTTATTTGAAGTTTAACAATATCTTTGCCCCTGGTTGACCCGAAATCCGAAATACCTTGAATGTCGACATCAGAGTAGAGGTCCTTCTACCTTTCATTATCATTGTCACAGCCAAAATCATATAGTATAGTTGGATTCTCTTTATTCCAATAATTATTGAAAAGTTTATCCTCCTCAATTTCATCAAAACTAGTTGATGTCATTGGTTCACCCAAATTTTGCCCCAATTTTCAAAAATCAGTCATCTTGGTTTGACACCACATTTTAGCTATGCATGCCACTTTAATTTCTTTTGGCATAGACCTCTTAGAAGGTTCAGATGCTTTCTTGTAGAAATTTAAGTATGTGGAGGCTCTGATTTGTGCAATGTCATAATTTGGGATGACAATTCTTGCATTGAAATATTATTCTCTATTGCATGTTTCTCCATCTCTTTCTTAACCTCATCCCACAAATCCTTGTTTTTGAACTTTTCTATCAATGGCATCTCCTAATGTTGATATTTTCTCGCAGAGTTCCCATTGGCAATAAGTCTTATTTTTATTATGTTCAGTGGATCATAATTCCAGTGACTGACAAAATCAAAGCCAAAAAAAGTTACCAATTCATTTGCCACTTTGAAAGCCTTTCTCTCAAGTGTGAGGCCTCCAATTGTGAAAGGCAAGGAAGGAAATATCATTTTCTTTTGTTGTCCACTGAAAGGTTCATCTGCATTCTCCATCTGTTGTACATATTTCAGTGCAAAAACCCTTTCTGTAACATGCATTAGAAGTTTGTAGGGTTCAATAGCTGAACCGTAAAACCTTAAGATAGTGTACTCTTCCATGAAGAACCAATCAGCCAATTGAATCTAACTTCTGATTGAATGCAATCTTTACAAGACATAGGCAATCTAGGCATCAAAGTGCCTATGATTTTTTGGTAAATAGGTGCCAAAAATAAGTCTACAAAATGGTTATAGCTTTTATTTGCAGTAGTCATCCTCGTCTTATGTGTCCACTCATATATTGGACTTGGAGTCTCTGATTTCTTCTGAATTTTCTCATCAAACTTATAGACCTCAATATCAAGCTTGTTGTTCTCTATCTCAAATATTGGGCAATGCTTTGCTAAAAGAAGGTAGCACAAGTAACTTGTGAACCTAAATGTCTTTGTCTTGCCTATAGTTGTACTTTGTTTAATCATCAGTAATTTTTGTTGCATAGATTCAACAATGTTCTGAACAAAATTATATCTTTCATCTACCTTCTCAACTGACTAACTTAGACAATGGATATCATAAATCATTTCAAGAACACTGGCCCCCACTTCCTTGTTACTATCCAATCCCAAAAAAAATGATAACAAAGAAATAGTATTCTAAACCCATGGCACAAAAATATCATACTGATAAGGAGGCTTATGGTCTATGTCCAGTCTAACACTAGTAGAGGACTTTGATTTTATTAAACTTCTAATAAAAGAATCTTGAAAAATTGTTTCTAGTTTCTCATAAACATGTGCTAGTTTATCCAAGTCAATATGCTCATTAGAGCTTTCTAGTTTAAACCCTAGCCCTAGATCTAACACAGTGAAAAATTCACTCTCAATTATGGATAAAATTTCCTCCTAAATATTTTGGTTTAAAATTGCCTTTCTATTTTCGTAATAATTCTAAGCGCATAGCATTACAATTTCAAGGCAAGGGAATACTTCGGGTATAGCAAGGTTTGCTAATCTAGTAACTAGAATAGCTAGTTTATTAGTATTTGCGCGAATACTGTTGTTATATTTGTAATAAATTCTTCCCTTCTATGGATCTTTCCAATTATTAAACAATGAAAATCTAATTCTCATTATTCCTAAATCTCCATGGACCATAGGATCAAAAATATCATGACATTTATTGGTGAAACTTGGAGTTTGTAGCACTTGCCTGAGTTTTATAGTGTGTTTATTTTTCTTTCTGCTTGCACTCGTATGGGAGGTTTTTGACTTTGTTTTGCCTATGCCTGCTACTGTTTATTACACAAAATTCTTCTTCAGACCCTATTTAAAATAATTGTAAAGTGTAAACTTAAGACAATTAAAATCAAGATTTCTATTGCTGCAAATTACAATGAATTTTTTTTTTTTTAAATTAAGTACCCAGAATCGAGATTGGATAATTATTAATTGGTGTTGTCATCTGATACTCAAGTTTCACACTTTCAGTCTTCAGAACACAAAATGGAATTCTACTAGTGTGAAAAAATTTAAAATTTGAAAACCCTATCGTATTAGTCTCTAAAAACAATGAACATATAAGGTAGGGTTAATAGTTTTAAAAAAAGTATTAAGTAATTAATGGTTTTAGGTACTTTATTAATAGTATGTACAATGTACATGTAAATGACATAAAGAGTCAAGACTCAATAATTTAGTAATGTACATAAGAATAATAAAAATTTAGAAAAAGAAAAAAATTATTACATTGATATACATTTAAATAAATTTGTTTATTTTAAATAAATTAATTAATAATCGATGATTCAATATGATTTTTGGGTGAATTTGTGGAGTGATATCGTTGTTGTCAACAGTCATCTAGAATTGTGACACGCGTCCGTCAATCATGACACTTGTCAAGGACACGTGTCACAATTCTTGATGAATCTAGGCAATTGGGAAAGCATTCCCCAAATCGACCCGAAATTCATCTTGGGCCGTCAATCTTTTTTTCATTCAACGGTTGAGATTTCAATTTTTAGATAGAATCTTGTAGTACACGTTTCTTGATTTTGAGTTAATTTAATTATTGATATTCAATGAAGATGTATTAAATTTTATAAAATAAAATTGGTGCAAAATATGAAACAAGTGCCACTAGTACTTGCCTTTAGTTTTTATATAAATCTAATTTAAATTTAATAAATTTATTATAATATATAAAATATTTTAATTAATAAAAATGTAATATAATTATTATTTTTTAATGATGTTAATTTAAATTTAAATTTTATTCATAAATATATTATATAATTATTGATATATATGTTCTATTACATATATATCATATGGTTATAATTATATTATATTATAAATAATTATATTATATGTTCTATTATATAATAAATAATTATAAATAAAAATAATAATATTTTTACAATAATAATAAATCTTAAATGATTATATAATATAATTAATATTATTTTTAATTGAATGAAAAAAAACATATTATAATTTATAATAATAAAAATTATTACAATATAAAATATAAACCAATGCACTTACATTAAAAAATAAAAATATTAACGTTAATGAATCACATTGAAAATGAAATATTTAGCTCTTAGCCCTAAGCCTAGTAGCTATTGTCAAGTACTAATAATTATTAATTAATTATAATGACAATAGTTTAATTTAAATAAAATAAATAAAATTTTAAAAAATAATTACAAATGTTATATTTTTATTCATATTTATTATTTAGTTTCAAAATAAAAAAATGTAATATAGTTTAATTATCTATAAGTTATTAACATATATTGATAATTGTTTATAAACATAATTATTAATAATATTAACTGAGTCTTTTGATTGGCAATGACTAGACACGTGTCATGATTCTGGATGAATCTAGGCACATGGGAAAGCATTCCCCAAATCAACCCAAAATTCATCTTGAGTTGTCGATCCTTCTTTTATGCAATGGTCAAGATTTCAGGCAGAATCTTTAAAATAAGGAAGGATTCGAAGAAAACATTATTTCAAATTTCAATCCATAAGTTTGCATATCGACAACATTCTGATTCAAGTCTAATGGAGCTGACCTTCACTTTTAAAACTTTGAAGCAACAAAAAAGTGTTGTTTAGGAGTGTGGCAGATCACCAGTTGAAAAAAATGGTGAAATGTCCTTCGGAGGCAGTGATTCAAGCTATGCAAGAGACATTAGGGTTGTTTCTCCATGAATTTGACCACCGTTGGAAGGTTCAGGTAGATATAGCAGCAATGATAATCATGTGGGGTTTGCATGTTGGAGAGCATGAGCAAATTGTGGCATGGGTAATGAGGGAGATTTTTGAAGAAGCTCTAATTCCAAATTTGGATGTGTTACTCGAATGGGCGCATCTAGCATGGGCATTTGATTTTAGTGAAGGATATGCAAATGAGGAAGAAGGTGTTGAAAAAGGAATTTGTCCTTTTGTAAACTAGCCACGTGGGTAGATAGATCAAGAAGCTTACACAAATGAGCATCGCCATTCATGGCATGCACTCAAATGTGCAATCTTGGCCCATAAGGAACAAAAGAAAGTGGCCACCATTCCACAATATTTTCTTAAAGGAAAACAATCAACAAGGATGTCATAGCAGAATGAATCAATGATTTTTTTTTTGAGAGCTTCGACGATTATTCAGACGATGACCTTGGAGGCTAGGAGAGGTCTTTTTTAGAAATGAGTGATGGCTTTCAAAAAAATCTGCCTAGCATAGGCTTTCTGTTTTTAGAATATATACCTAGAGGTGATATATATTTTTGTAAAAGATGGTCCCTTAGAAAAAATTAAGGACCTTATAATCATGATGTAATTATTATTTTAATATTAATAAAATCAAACCTATTACCGATATAAAAAAATAAAAATTATTATAATAGTTTTAATATATATAAATAAAGGATTTTCTTTTCTATCATAAGCTTTTTATTGTAAAGATGATATGAAAAATTCAATGAAAATATATTAAATTTTATAAAATAAAATTGGTGTAAGATATCATGAAATAATAATAATGACAATAGTTTAATGTAAATAAAATAATTACAATTTAAAAATATAATTGCAAATGCTATATTTTTATTCATATTTATTATTTAGTTTCAAACTTAAAATATAATATAGTTAAAATATCTATAAATTATTAAAATTTAACATATATTGAAAATTGTGATAATTGTTTATAAATTATTCTTCATCATTTAAAAGATTTCATAATGAAAAAAAAGTTAGGAACAGGTGACAAGATAGGTATGAAATAAAAATGACACATAAATTATCAAAATTATATTTAACTTTGTTAAGGTTATAATCTATTAATCTTTAGTTCTCCTTGAAGCTCCATTTGTTTTAACCAATCAGATTAAACAAAAATAGTTAATTATTAACAGTTAACTATTTTTAACAAAGTCGCAGACTAACAGTAACATTTCAGCAATGCATTGAGAATCAAGATGCCAAAAACAAATTTACAAAGTCATAGAATAACAAGAACAACGATTTGAGAAGCTAAAAAAAAAAAAAAATTAATAATATTTTAGACTGTACAATGTACATAGTACTAATTCATAGCATAGATATTCAAAATAGCTAATTAAATCACCTAGTTTTACTATTTTATAATTTACAAAAAAGGGCAAGGCCCAATCCAAAGACAAATATAGATATCTTTAAAAAAAAAAATTCCTAAGGGCAACAGGTAAGGAAATAATATTTAGAAATAGGGCTAAGGGAACAGGGAACTAGGGAACCAAAGAAGCTAGAAGTATGAGCAGGCTGAAGGGCCGAGGGCATGAAGCCTTTAATCAAAAAGGTCTTCAAGTCCGTCTGCAAGGAATCTATTAGAGAAGATGATGTCGCTGAACTAGTCCAACCATGTGAAGTCAGTCTTGCTGACATCGTCCAACAACAACCATCTCTGTAGAAAATCACTTCCGAGCCGCACCCACTTTTGATGGCAAGTCAATTGTCATTTGTTCATACCAAGCAAGAAAGGATGCTTATGTATAATGCACCCTATGCCTTCCTCCCAGCACTTGTCTGTTACATTTGCAAAAGGGATGCCAATGCCTGGCCCTGGTATCTGCTCGGCCAATACAAGAATTTTGACATCATCTTCTAAAAATATTTCTTTAAAAATTTTATACAAAAGCATCAACATGTCTATTTGACTATCTCCAAGGTCGAGAAGAGATGCAAGGAAGTGGGAGGTAATATTCGTGGACACACGGTACCTCTTATCATTTCTCAAGAATTCATAGCCGAGTACCATGAATATAGCATGGTAGATAAAAGGACTTCGAGCATCTACCTTGCAAACCATGGCAAGGACATTGTCAGGAATCATGCCTAAAAAGGGATTTTATAGAGCCATTGTAGTGCATTTGAGGTGAATTGGCATATCCATGACTAAGATTCAAGAAATGTTGCAAACTGCAACTGCAAACCAAATTTAGATTGAAGAATATGATAAATGATAATGAAAGAATAATTGAAGAGGTTATTTAATGGCAGTTGCATTTAATTCTTTGGCATTAGCAATCTTTCATATCTTAATTTTCTGTATTCCTATTAATTTTCAAGTGTGTGAAATGTCGAAATGTATTGGCATTAATGTTAGACAATTGATAATGCCTAACATTGAGTAATGATTTGCATGCAAACCTTTCCATGTGTCTCCATTCCAGAGAATTATGTACAACTCTAGGTCTTTTCAAGTGAGTGGCCCCGAGATGCATCTTCTATCATTGATCTCAAACTAATCAACGGTCAATAAAACTATTGTATTTACTATAAACCATACAAAAGTGATGATAGCTGACATGGTAATATTGACACTAACATAACAATGTTACAACATTATTAATAACACACCTAAGATAGTACACAAGTTGATACTTGAAGTGACTACTCAGCAGTCAGTACAGTCACTAGCCAATACATGTGCAAATTTTGCTTTGAAATTAAATAATTTTTCAGTTTACCACTAAAAATTAGCCAAGACCATTATTATTCATTTTCCTACAAAACAAGTAATTCACCTCTGAAATTATTAATTCATTTTTGGCAAGGGAAAAAATAGCCATCATTTATTTATCCGTCGGCCAAAAAAATGTTAATTCCCCATATTTAAAATGATTTTTGCTAAGTCAAGACAAAAATCGCCAACATATAATATTTTATTTTCCTATATGGAACAAAAATAACACTCGACATTAAAATTTTCCTGCTCACAAAATGTTGGATTTACTAGCATTTTAGGCTTTTTTTTTGGGAGGGGTTTCTTAAAGTTATCACTAGGTTGGGAGCCTTACGAGGTTGGTATGATGGTTGGGTGTGGGGGCTATATATAGTTATCCTCCCAACTCTAGTGGCGAGTGAGCTTTCTCAATTATAACTTGTTTGATTCTTAGTTCTCCTAGCTTAGTGGGGAGGTGAGCCTCCATGGTTCCTTTTTTAATGCAATTGTGGGTTTTGTGCTCAAGTAATTCCATAGGAGAAGCTTGGATTTCATCATTATTTTAATGTAGTACAAAAAGGAAACTTGTCATTGTGAAAAGCACTTGAAATGGAGAACTCTCTATCTTATTTAGATTTTTATAATGCGTGATTGCATAATAGAAATGAAGAACTTTGTGGGAAGATCATATGCAATTGTATCATTGTTTCATTGATATTTGTAATGAAATCCAAAGGTTGAAAATATCATTGTAGGTGTATTGAAATGTTGCAAGTAATCATCCCAAGTAGATGTCATATTGCACTCAATGCTCATTTGAAAAAAAATAAGTATGTGCTTGAATAATGACCATTTGATTCACAAAATGTTATGAGGTGTTTGCATTCAAAATATGCTTGATTTTGAAAATGGATTACATAATGTATATTGTTAAATATGCAATTCTAATCATAGTTCCATTTGTAAATATGATGAAATGAATTAGTAGATTCTATAACTGTTATTGTTCAAATGTATAACATGATTTAGATATATTGCTACAACTAAATTGTAATGTCCCACCCAATGATTCTTGGAACAAGGTTAAATATAAGCTAAGATTAAAAAAAAATGAAACAAGTATGAAAGCATAAGACAACCATCATTCATGGATCATAAAGATCACAACAGAAGACTAACCAACAACCAACCACCAAAGATCTCCAAGCATCACCACTGATGAAAACATAAACAAGAAAACATAAGAGATCAACCAAGCTGAAAGACAAAAGCTGACTCCAAAAAGTTGGCTAAGTCTAAAATCCAGAAACCTTGAAATTTGGCTAAGTCTAAATTTTTGAAGCCCTGAAATTTTCTAGAATCTTTATCTTAGCTCATAGAGGTCTAGAACCTATTTCAATCAACTTATACTTAAAAAATATTTTTTAAACCCCTTAGGAAATCTATTTTGAACTAGGAAGGTGTAAAACCTAAAAGGGTGTCCAAAACTAACTTTCAAACTTTTCTCAAACAAGCCTAGATACCCCCTATTTTTCATGCGAGACCAACACAGATAGATTCCTGCATGAGGAAGTGCAACACACCCCATGAGAAACTGCCATTCGCGTGAGCAGGTGCACCAATTGGCATGAGAAAGTACCTAACCCAATAACATAAACTAGTGTTGAGTTTCACGCGAGGAAGTGCAAGGCTACACAAAGAAACCCAACACATCACGCAAGATCTTGCATTCTTGTGTGAGGATGCACAATCTAGCATGAAATCCCAAAACAATACACCCAAACCAAAAAGGGTAAAAAGCTAAGGGATGAATTTCTTCCACACCAAAGAGTACTGGATCCATAGTTTGAGGTGTAAACACTCAAACACACTATTGAAAGATGGGAGCAACATCTGACCATCTAACAAGTAAAAAGGGAAAGTACATAAGGAACATTGTAGCGTGCTAAAATAACATGCAATGAACAACACCACCAAACTAACTACGCAATTTCTCCCAACCATAATAGCATCAAAAGGCCATCGTGGACCCTAGCCATCCCCCACGCATAACATCCCAAGCTACCAAACAGATCATTGGTACTATCATATAGGGACATCACTACTAAAACATGCTACAACATAAGTATAAGGAAATCTAACATGCTAGGAGTAAAGCATAAGCTAATCCTACAAATCCAGACATCATCTATCATATGCTACTCATCATAATAAGGAAATGCATCAATAACTAACATCATCTAAATATGATATACAAGAATCCAAATGAAAGCATAAATTACAAGAAAGCATACTCCAAAATTTGAAGTGCCAAGTGAAAACATCTAGCAACGGTCCTGCTAGGACAAGAAATCATCTTTGTACATTAGTCCCTAGTAGTGGTGTGCATAGCTATGCCTTCCAACCATGTGGCACCTGTAGGTCCACTCTAGTTGTCCTGATGGGGATAATGATCCAACCAAAAACACACACAAGCAAACATCCATGGCGAACACACACACCATATAGTATGATGACTGAAACCAAGACATAGAAAATGCATAACTACAGGTCCTAGTTAGACACTCAATGGGCTACTAAGTAGGGGCTGACATCATGGAGATTCGCTTGGCATCAACAAATCAAAGCTCATATCATGTGTTTCAACTCCTCAACAAAGGGCCCTGCACACACATTTTATTAAGTTTTATTACCACCCAGTGTTTTCTTTAGTTATCACTTAGTTAAAACTTCTTCATGCCAACCCTCGAGAAATAGACAATAGGCTATAGAGATAGAAGCCCCCACCATGTGCTACGCTACCCTACCCATGCTCATCCAACAATGAGTTCCCGTAGGCATGCACATTCCCAATCCAACCCCAATGATCTTATTTCTAGAAGTACCATGGAATATCAAGACTTGCAAGTCACTTGAAAAGTGTATGCACACATACTCATGTGTGGTACACCGCCATCACGAAGACCATAACACAAGGACTAGATGAGAAAACAATGCAAAAAGTCACTCAACCAAAAATAGAGTCGGGAGGATAGATGTAGCATGCATCCCAATGAAACATAAAAAGTGCAATAATGGTCCAATCAACATCCAAATAGATAATCTAGGTCCACAACCAAACTCATGTTGAGAAAAGTCAAGAAAACAAGGTAGCATGCTAAACAAGGTAAAAACCCCAAAAGTGGAAAACTTGGAAATTAAAACCCATTTCACCTTTGGGTACAAAACTCTCCAAAAATCTAATAATATTTGGGTTCGACCACTGTATGCAAATACAACTAGCATAATGGTGTGAAACCCCAAACCTACATCCCAAAAGTCAAGAAAATATTCATACTTGATCAACCAGGTATAGCCAACAAACAGAAATAGAGAGGAACACTAGTTCTCAACATTCAGCCAAACGGCTACCAAAAATAGAACCTGAAATAGAACTAAAACAATAAAATAGGAAAGCCCTACCTAATAGTAAAAGGGGTAGAAATTGAAACTTGCACAATAAAATAAAATGCTCACCAAAGCTACCAAAAATCATGGCAAAGTAAAGTCTACCCAAGTCGGATCCAACAAGATCGACCTCGTGAAGATCCCATGATCATAGCTCCCAGAATGAACAAAAATCCAATCCTTTAGGAAGAGGATTTTAGAAAAGCTCTCAAATTTCTATTTTCAAAAAGTGAGAAGTGAATAATAAAATCCCTTTTTCAATACTCATTCACTTTTTGAGTGAATAGTCAATTAGGGCAAACAGCCAGTTAGACTTTGAATCAACCCAAACAAAAATAGGTTATTCCTCGTAATGAGAATTCACCTAAGGCAAAGCTGCCATAAATTAAATTCAAGCAGATTTAAAGCCTAAAAACCCAAAATCACATAAATTACTAAACAACCTTCTCAACAATGCGAACCTCTAAATGCAAAGACACCCTTACTGGTCTAATCACATAATGCAGATGAGTTCTTATTTATTTAATTTTAAAAAATTAAGTAAGGATACATCGACCATACAGGGATGACATTGGTAAAATATGAATGACTAAATCACTAACTCCATGTACCATTGCCAGGGATATAATTCTTGCACACTAAAACACATGTTCAAGTGCAATTGCATAATAATATCATAGCTGAAGCAATAATGCATTAAATACCTAATTAATCCATTTACATCACTCACATTCACATAAAGCATAAAGATACAAGAATGAAGTAAATAACCATAGCATAAATCTATCTCATCACATAAACAAAAATATGACAAAATACTAGATAATCAGATATCATGATAGATCTATTGTCATCACAAAATGGCATCAACATGCAAATATGATAAACTAAATAGTATAATAGTAAAGCATCTATGATACTGAATCAAAGTATAACATCCAACCCTCAGGTAATCACAAAATACATATAATAAGAGTATCAATTATCTCTAGAATCAAAATAGACAAGGTACAGACTACAAACTCGAGAGGCACTACATCCTCCCTCACTAGCATAGGCTTACTCCTAGTAGCTGACAAAAAGGTAGGGGTACAATCCCCTCAAACATGTAGCATCCTCCCAAGTCATAGAGGTCTCATTGCTCAAGTCCCATTGGACCCTTACCTACTCGTTGTCTCGACCTCACAAGGTCAGCCTCTAGTGCTATAGGATATGAATGAGCTCCAAAGTAATTTGCTCATCCACTACCTAAAAAACATCCCAATCAAGAACATGAGTCACATATATAATATACTGCCTCAAAATAGAAACGTGAAAAATATCGTGAATGTGCAATAGGCTAGGTGGCAATGCTAGTCGATAAGCAACTGGACTAATCCTCTCAAGGATCTCAAAAGGTCTGAAAAAATGTGGTGCCGACTTAGAGCCTTTCTCATAATGGATGGGGCTCTTCCTTGAATGCACTCGCAAAAACACCATGTCACCAACATAAAAGTGATGATCCAACCTATGGGCATCTGCATACTTCTTCTTCTTGTCCTGAGTAGTAACCAAATGCTCCCTAATGCAAACAACCTACTACTCCATATCTTGAAGCATTTCTAGACCCAAAAGAACTTGGTCCTCTAAGCGATCCCAAATCAAATGGGTATGACATGGTATAGGATACAAGGCTTGAAAAGGTGACATGCCAAGAGAACTATGATATCTATTATTGTATGCAAACTCAACAAGGTACAAATAGTCATCCCACTTCACCTACCTATCCATAGCATACATGCAAAGCATATCCTCCAAAACCTAATTCACTCTCTCAGTCTAACCATCAGTCTCTGGGTGATAGGCCGAACTAAAATTGAGCTGGGCACTCAAAGCATGCTGGAGAGACATCCACAGTGCAGAAGTAAACACTAGATTTCTATCCAAAATAATCTGATGAGGAATCCCATGCAAATGAACAATGTCCTTCAAGAAAACATGTGCTATAGAAGAATTTGTGTAGGTTGCTCTCATGGGTGAAAAATGTGCTACCATGGACAATTTGTAAATGTCACCATGATACAATCATGTCTCTGTGATGACATAGCCAACCTTGTGATAAAATCAATAGATATCATATCTCACTTTCACTCTGGAATGGTATGTGGCTACAAAAGACCCACTGGATGTTGATGCTCTATCTTCACTCTCTGGCACTTAAGACATCTAGCAAAAAAATTAGAAACATTATGCCTCATCCCTGCCCAAAAGTACAATTTTTTGAGATCAGTATGCATCTTCTTAACACCAAGATGTGTGAAATACAGTGCATGATGCACTTTCTAAAAAACTAAGGTACAAAGATCACTTGACACAAGTACATAGATATGCCCTAAGTGTTGCAGTAGTCCATCAAACTCAAGCATATAACCTAAAAATCTCCCCTCAAGGGTATGTCCAGACTCAATCTTTTCCCTCACCTCCTAATACCAAGTGTCACTAGGCAAGGCCTTCAAATACAGCCTCGCAAATCCACCCCCAATAACATCACTGATACCTCATGTTGCCTTTTGATTAAAGAATCTATGATGAAATTTTCCTTCCCTTTAATGTAATGAACATCAAATTCATACACATTCAAGAACTCCATCTAACAATGTTGTCGTACATTCAGGTTTGGTTGAGTAAAGATATACTGCAAGCTCCTATGATCGCTATGCAACTCAAATTTGTGTCCCAAAAGAAATTGCCTCCAACAAACAAGGGCATGCACTACATCCATGAGTTTTGAATCATGAGTGAGGTAGTTCAGCTCATGGTCCTTGAGTTTCCTAGACTCATATGCAATTACACAACCATCCTACATCAACACCATACCCATGCCTTCCAACGAAGCATCTGTGCAAACCATGAAATCACCTACAAGATTAGGCACTACAAGGACCAATGTACTAGTCAAACACTCCTTAAGAGCATTAAATGATGCCTCACATTGGTCTAACCAAACATACTTATTCCCTTTCCTCTGAAGAGAAGTGATGGGATGAGCTACTCGTGAGAAATTCTATACAAACTGACAATAGTAACATGCCAATCCCATGAAACTATGAACTTCTGAGACATTAGTGGGTACCAACCAATCCAATATAGCATGAATCTTCTCTAGATCCACTGCAATTCCATCACCTATAATAATGTGTCCCAAATACTTCACCTCAGACTGGAAGAACAGACATTTACTCAAGTTGCCATACAACTGATGGTCTCTCAAGCACTACAATACCTGACGTAAATGGACTCTGTGCTCCTGCACAATCTTTGAATAGATCAATATGTCATCCAAGAATACAATGATAGACTGATCGATGTAAGTGAAAAATACACCATTCATCAAACTCATAAATACTAATGGTGTATTGGTTAACCCAAAGGGTACAACTATGAACTCATAATGCCCATACCATGTATGAAAATTTTTTTGATGAATATCAGCCTCCTGAATACGAAGTTGATGGTATCCTGACTTTAGATCAATCTTTGAGAACACTTGTGCTCCCTTCATCTAATTGAACAAATCATCTATCTTTGGCAAAGGATGATAGTTCTTCACTATCACCTTATTCAACTATCGGTAGTCAATGCACAGATGCAAAGAACCATCCTTCTTCTTTACGAAGATGACTAGTGCACCCCACGGGGATACAGTAGGATGAATATGGCCCTTGGCCAACAATTCCTCCAACTAAAATCTAAGCTCACTCAACTCTTGATTAGTCATACACTAAGGAGCTCATGAAATTAGCTCTACTCTTGGTACAAGATCAATTCAAAAATCAATTTCACTCTACGGTGGCATACCTAGAATCTCATCAGGAAACACATCGGCATACTCATGAAGGTTTGGGTGATCATCAAGTGTCACCATACAACTCTTGGCTTCCTTGAGATCAATGATAGACACAAGAAACAAATGACAACCTTTTCATACACTCCACTTTAGCTAATTAGCTGAGATCATTCAAAGTGAGACTGGTCTCGGGACTCCCAAAAGTTCCACATGCCCACCTGTGCCATCAACACAATGTACCATCTTTAGACGATAATTGATACTCACCTAATGGGAAGCTAACTAATATGTACCCAACATAATTTTATATGATCCTAGAGGTAGAATGCATAGATCCAGTATGGTGGTGAAGGTTCCCAAATTCAAAACACAACTCCTAACCAATGAGTCAATAGCCACATTGGAACCTATGGCTAACTCAACCTGCCACCTATCAACTTGACACACTGCCACTAGCCCACATTTTTGAATAAGAGATGGTGATATGAAAGAATCAAAAGCACCTGAGTCGAATAAAATTGAAGAAGAAATACCATCCAACATACTTGTAGCCTCAACTATTGTACCTTGATGATCGGCTTGATGGTTGTCAACCACCACAAAGACTCAGTGATTCCTACTACCATCTCCTATAGTAGCCTCAAATCTTGTTGTGCCCTTACCATATCCTAAAGATGGTTTAATTGATCAATCAAAAGATTTATGGCCAGGTTGGCCACAAGAATAATAGTTTCCCACAAAGTTGGGACCTATTCCGTGACCACCCTAGGTAGCACTAGGATAAGGTGCACTACCCTTGCTAGAATTATACTGAGCACTCTAAGGGGGATGATCCTACTAGGATTTTTTCCCTCATTTCTGGTTATCTCCTTTCTTACCTGAGGTACTCGAAGACTATACACCCTTGGGCCAATAACTCTTATGTCAATTATGATGAGAACCACGCTGAGAGGGTGTTGATTAGGTCTGGTCCTTCCCTAAGGACTGGGAATACTATGCATCCTATCTATAATTCTGAGCACTTTGGTTCTAAGAACCAAATTTACCATTGAAACCCCTAGCCACATTTATCTCTATGATCCTTTCCTTCTCAATGGCAAGAGCAAGTTTCCTCGGTAGGTGAGCACAAACATCTCCAATAATGGAGTCTCTAAGGCCCCTAACAAAATGTTGAGTGGTGAGTACCTCATCATGCTTGTAGCTCGAGTACTGCTTCAAACCAAGGAACTTCTTCTCATACTAATCAACCATCATAAAGCTCTATTTAAGCTCATGGAATTCATCAATGCAAGCCCCATGGTATTGTGGTGATAGAAATTTCTCTCTAAACTGCTCCTCGAAGATCTCCTAAGTGAGATATGTGACACTAATCTAGAGCATGTCGCTCTCTGAATCCCACCAAATGGAACCATGTTTCCTTAGCTGTGTGATCATACAACAAGCCTTCACATTGCTCCCATAAGGTAGTAGGGAGAAGCAACACCCCATATTTAGCAACCAAGTCTCAGCCTTGAGTCCTTTTCCCTGGCCATCAAACTTTAGTGGTTTGGACCTCTAAAGTTCCCACATCATCTCAATCTGAGTAAGATCATCATCATTCCAGCCATGACCCCTCCATTGGTGCCTTCTTCCATCAGGTGGTGTATGATAATGTTCCCATTCATGTTCTTCCTCTCTATGCTTTGAATGATGAGAATCCCCATGATGGGATCCCTCCTCTTGGTCATGGTCCTAGTGGCCCTCCCCCACACGAGGGCCCAATTGAGCAAGAATTTCTTGAAGCACTGGCATCAATGCTCCCATTATATTTTTATCAGCATTACCCTATTCTCCCCCACCATCCTGACATTCTTCCTCATGGTGTTCTTCCTCTTGAAAAACCCATCGATTACCACCCTAACTAGACTTACATGCAAAAGGCATCATTGTGGAAGCAACAAGATAAAGTTAGACATAAAGATCATAAGCATGAGATTCAAAAGCATGAACTAACAAGATATCAAATAATCAAACATAATATAACAATTCACAAAAGAAACCAAAACCATAGTGGAAGCATAACATAGAGATCCCAATGTTTCAACATGGGCTCTAATACCAGATGTAATGCCCCACCCGAAGATCCTTGGAACAAGGTTAAATAGAAGTTGAGATAAAAAAATAAAAATTAAACAAGTATGAAAGCACAAGACAACCATCATACATGGATCATAAATATTGCAATGGAAGACTAACCAAAAACCAACCACCAGAGATCTCCAAGTGTCACCACTAATGAAAACATAAACAAGAAAACATAAGAGATCAACCAAGCTGAAAGAAAAAAATTGACTCCAGAAAATTGCCTAAGTCTAAAATCCTGAAGCCCTAAAATTTGGCTAAGTTTGAATTTCTAAAGCCTTGAAATTTTCTAGAACCTTTATCTTAGCTCATAAAGGTTTGGAACCTATCTCAAAAGACTCGTTGCATATATTAAAATACATCTTAAGTATAAGGAATTAAATATATGTCAACTTATACTTAAACGATATATTTAAACCCCTTAGAAAATCTGTTTTGAACAAGGAAGGTGTAAAAACTACAAGGGTGTCCAAAACCAACTTTTGAACTTTTCTCAAACAAGCCTAGATACCCCCTATTTTTTGCACAAGACCAATAGAGACAAATTCTCATGTAAGGAAAAGAAACACACCCCATGAGAAACTACCATATGCACGAGTTGGTGCACTGATTGGCATAAGAAAGCACCTAGCCCAACAACATAAATTGATGTTGGCTTTCATGTGAGGAAGTGTAAAGTTGCACAAAGAAGCCCAACACACCACGTGAGATCTTGCATCCTTGTGCAAGGATGCACGATCTCACACACGAAATCCCAAAACAACATGCCCAAACCAAAAAGGGTAAAAAGCTAAGGGATGAATTTCTTTCGCGCGAAGGAGTATTGAATCCAAATTTCAATGCATAAACACTCGAACATACTAATGAAAGATGGGAACAACATCTAACCATATAACAAGTAAAAAGGGAAAGTA